>CM024755.1:20254712-20833745 GCA_014218235.1 Colocasia esculenta | reverse complement strand
ATGACCGATTCTCCGACATTTTCTACATATTAAAATTCAGTCCCTAGTTAAAATCCAACACACCCTCACATCATTCAGTACCATACATACGTATATGGAGAGTCCCAGAGCTAATGGGTGAAATAAAGCGGTGACGTAAAGATAAATGAAGAGTAAACATACATGAATATCAAATAACTTTGAGCACTATATAATACTTAATGGTATTGAAACATAAAAACAACACAACCGTGATGTCTTCATATTAGGCCACCACCACTTGATCGCTCTTTATTCACCAGCTTCTCAGTAGATTTCCTAGGGAGTGAACTAACCACTGATATCCCTAAATATAGTTTGCCAAATACATCTCTTCGTACATAATGGGAAGACATAACTTTGAGAATGTCAAGTTCTTTGACACAATTATTTTCACAATTTACACCAGTCTTTTCCAATAAACATGTACATACTATCACACCAACTGCGTCGTAAGATACAGATATCGCACTCCTTTTTCATCTTGAACAATACAGATAATCCACTTTTTATTTTCTAACTTGTCTTTCTTCTTTCCGAATAATCTTTATGATTTTCGTCATCTTCTCTTTCACCAAAGTAACTATCATGCAATCTTCGAATATCGAGCAAATATTTTACGTTCAAACAAACAAGTACTTTGATAGTTGGACATTTGTTCTTCTTTGAGTCTAATTTCCAATCGCGAACTCTCATCACTAATTACACAAAAAAAATTATAACATTTTATTCATGATAATTTAAAATATGAAATTAAATCATAATATGGTAAATATGAAAAATCTCTCAAATGCTACAAATAAACATACGAATGTTGAATGATTAACTTGCAGTTGAAATTTGTGAAAGTAAACAATATGTTTAACAAAGAAAGTCATTGCATTGTTTATTTTCATGTCAAGCGTAAAAAATAACAGCGAGCAAGATAAATAAAAAATAACTTAATTTACCAAAAGCTTTGAATATAAGCAATTAGGAGAAGGAACTTGTAGGGGAGGGGGGCAATTACTATACATGCTTTGAATATAAGCAATTACTATACATGCATAGATCAATTTAAAACCAACATAATATGAAAGAAATGAAAACAAAATCAACATGTGAACAAGTGCAATAATAAATCAAATTCACACATACATGTACATGAATTGTATTAAAGTAAGAAATACAATACTAATAATATATAACTTGTATCAACCCTATTAGTTTATATTTGAAATTTTATCTCAATTAGACACCATTTAGACCCATTAAATGTATTGGATATGAGAGCGAAATGAAAAAAAAAAAAACATCTTTAACTGATCGGATCGTACCAATCCGCGGCCCATTGGGGTGACCCAACCGTGCCTGGGCTCGCTAGAGCACAAGCACGGTACGTACCGCGTGAACCTGGTTGAGATTAAGTCAACTAATGATTTTTAGGATAATTTTACTTGACAAAAAATTAATTTTAAATTAAACTAAAACTATTATAATTTGTATCATCTATTATAGCTTATGTTTGAAATTTTCTCAATTAGATACCATTTTAGCTTCCTTAGATGTTGAGATTAAGTCGATCTAATGATTTTTAGAACAATTTTTTACTTGACGAAAAACTAATTAACAAAAAATTAAAATTACTATATTTGTATCATCTCTTAATTAGCTAATGTTTGAAATTTAATCTTAATTAGACATCATTTAAATCCATTAGATAATCGAATTGAGAGGAAAAGTTAAAAAAAAAAAAAAGCCTGCAACAGACCGAACTGTATCGATCCCGCGGCATACCACGGCGTGCTGCCGCAGCACGCCTGAGTCACCCCATTGGAGTGATCCAACCGTGCCATGACTCGACGATTTGGCCAAGCCATGATGTAGCACCATACGATAATTTCTGGAATAAAAAAAGGGTTAATCACAGGCCTAAGACTCAAGTTCATAAGTGGTGGGACTAATGAGGGACTACTAATATGGATACCTAATATGTCATGAAATGGCTTTTCAAATTAACCTGGTGTAGCACCATACGAGAGTTTCGTCAACAAACCCGACCCAGTCAATGCAGTATGGTGAACAACAATATCTAAAAGCCTACTTTTAAGTACCGTCCAATGAGCAGATTTACTCTCTTAGCCCCATATTAATGGGTACAACAGTCATTCCAATACTTAGATTTGTATGAGGTATAACTAGAATTACTATGAGCATGGAATGACCACGAAGAACTAGTATACATCATATGGGATTGTAGAGAGGAGATTTAGTTTCATATCATCATCATCAGATCCTTATCCCATTATTTGGGGTCGGCTACATGAATCCTTTTCCGCCAAAGATTTCTATCACGTGCTATAGTCGTGTTTAAACTTAAAAAGTCCAAACCCTTCTTAATAACATCGCACCATCTCATTTTACGCCTTCCCCTAGCTCTTTTACTAGCATCCCAAAATTTGGTCACATCTTTTAACCGGCGCCGAGTAGGGCGACGGTACACGTGTCCAACCACCTAAGTCTTTTTCTCTCATTTTTCTATCAATTGGAGCTATCCCCAGATCCTCACGAAGCGCTCATTCCTATCTTATCTTCTTAGTCTACCACACATCCATCTCAGCATCTTCATATCTGCTACACATATTTTGTTTACGTGTTCCTTTCGCACTGTCCAACACTCCGGGCCATATAATATGCAGGCCTCACTGCCGTTCTATAAAACTTAGATTTAGTTTCATATAAGGAATGAAAATAGTTTAGTAACATCATTTGGTAATACATTAAAATAACACACTAATAAATTACATCAAAATCTCATTATTTTATGATTTATGAGATTTGGGGGACAGGGGAGGGGGGGGTTGGGATAGGGGGGGGGGGTCGACAGGGGAGGGGGAGGGTGAGGGGGTGTCCTGGGATAGGGGGAGCGGGGTCGACAGGGGGAGGGGGGGTCTGCGACAGGGGGAGGGGAGGGTGAGGGGGTGTCTGGGATAGGGGAGGGGGGATCTGGGATAGGGGGAGGGGGGGTCGGTGGTGGGGGAAGGGATTGGATGGAGGGGGCCTGGCACGGAGGGGGGTTCGACCGGGGGGGGGGTCGCCGATGGCCGGGAAGGGAGGGGGGAATGGAGGTGGAGGGGGGTTGGACGGGAGGGGAGGGGGGTCGACAGGGGGGTGTCGCCAGTGGAGGGGAGGGGGGGCTGGGATGGGAGGGGGAGGGGGGTCGCGGTGGCGGGGAAGGAGGGGGGTTGGGACAACCTGGCAGGCGGCGGCTTGCGGAGCACGGCGGCGGCAAAGTTTGCGGAGCACGGCGGCGGCGAGCGGCAGCGGTGAGGTTTGCGGCGAGGATCGGGTGAGCGAGCGAGCGAGAGAGAAGAGAGATAGAGAGAGAGAGAGAGAGAGAGAGAGAGAGAGAGAGAGAGAGAGAGCGGAGAGAGGAGGGAGAGGGTGGGTTTCGTGGGAGTGGCGGGAGCGGGTTACCGACAGATATATTTCCATCGAAATAGTCGGTAAAATTTTATACCGACGGATGTTCCGACGGAAATATATCCGTCGGAAGTTCCGATATATTTTCCGACAGAAAATTTTCGTCGAAAGTTCCGACGGAATTTCCGACGGATATATATCCGTTGGAAAAAACCGTCAGTAATGGCACATTTTCTTGTGGTGAGCCTAGGGAACTAGTACCTTTCAGATACCTGAGTACCCTATCCAAGCCCTCCCAGTGAGAACGGTCAGGACAGCTTGTGTATCTACTGAGTCTAGCCACTGCATATGAGATGTCAGGCCTAGTGCAGTTAACAAGATACATCAAGCATCCAATTATTTGAGAATACTTTAATTGAGACACAGAAACACCACTCTTATTTTTATAGAAGGTCTTAGAAGGGTCATATGGTGTGCAAACAGATTTACAGTTTTGATAGTCAAATTTTCCCAAATGTTCTCAACATAATGAGATTGGGAAATAACTATCCCTTCAGCTAACCTAGTTAGCTTTAATCCCAAAATCACATTTGCTACACCCATATCCTTCATCTCAAACCTACTAGATAAGAAGGACTTTGTCTCATTAACATTTCTCAGATTTGTTCCACACAATAAATATCATCTACATACAGGCATAGAACAACACATTCATCACCTTATCTTTGTAATAGACACATTTATCAAATTCATTTACAACAAAGCCAAATGATAGAATTGATGACCAAACTGTCCCCATAATAAATATTTCCATTTATTTATATATTAATTTTGATGATTAACAAAATAACACTAATGGATTACTTGAGCCTTAAGTACAGGAAATAAAAGAAAATGAAAGTTCAAGACAATCTGGTAAGTCTCATCAATTCTATCCAAGTCTTTGTATCGACTTCTTTGATAAGCAGAACGATTTCCTCCTTGACCGGAAAACTCAAATCAAATCGTTACCGTAACGATTTCTTTAGAACTCGTAACGACTCTCTAGCCGTAACGATTTCCTTAGACCTCGTAACGATTTCTTTAGAACTCGTAACGACTCTCTAGCCGTAACGATTTCTTTAGACCTCGTAACGATTTCTTTAGAACTCGCAACGACTCTCTAGCCGTAACGATTTCTTTAGACCTCGTAACGATTTCTTTAGAACTCGCAACGACTCTCTAGCCGTAACGATTTCCTTAGACCTCGTAACGATTTCTTCAGAACTCGCAACGACTCTATAGTCATAACGATTTCTTTAAGACTTCATAACGATTTCTTTGGAGTTCATAACGATTTCTTCACTGATCATAACGCCTTGCTTTTTATAACGATTTCGTGTAACGATTTCCTTACAACTCGATAGTCATAACGATTTCGTGTAACGATTTCTTTATAACTTGATAGTCATAACGATTTCTTTATAACTTGATAGTCATAACGATTTCTTGCAACGATTTCTTTAGAACTCGCAACGACTTGCCTGTTGTAACGGCTTCATAAGTTATCATAACGATTTCTTTATAACTTGATAGTCATAACGATTTCTTGCAACGATTTCTTTAGAACTCGCAACGACTTGCCTGTTGTAACGGCTTCATAAGTTATCACAACGATTTCTTTACAGTTCATAACGACTTGCTATAATTCATAACGATTTCATAAGTTATGAAGTCAGCAAGATTCTTTTTATCGAATTTCTTGATGCATCAGTATAATGCTTTTAATAGCGTTGAAAAGTCAAAGTCATATCTTGTCCGTTGACTGCTATGCATTAAATGCTCTCCGATCGTATCTCCCATGCATGCAGACAATATCTTCCATTTCTATGCTACTCTGTCTACGTACTTTTTGGGACAGAAAGGAGCTTTGCTATATACTGCAATATCTGTTCCATCTCAACTAACAATAGACAGCAGTCCTAGCTGTCTTCTATTTATTGATGATATGCTTACAGATATCTGACAAGACTCATCTGGACAACGTTGGACACAAGATACAAAGTTCTATGACATCTCTTTTGGCGTGTACACCAGGATAAAAGACTGACGATCAGAAGCTTCCTCAGTGACCAGTCTAACGTACACAAGGATAAGAGACAACGGACACTTCAACGTTCGAATTTGAATCAGCAGTTTAAATAGAAGACTCAAGACGGAATAGATAATAACGCTTGATAAGAGAAGAAGAAGAAGAAAGAAATCTATTCCTTAGAATCGTTAGAACTTTGAAGAAGAGCGAAGCCTCCACTCCAAACCTCGTTCTAAGCTCTTAGCTCTCTGTGCTCAAAAGGAATCTTTTCATTTGTAAGAGCCTGTGTGGTCCTTGGAGAGAAAAACCTTGTTAAATCTCTTTCTCTCTCGGGGGCTTAGGAGCTTCAGGTTGTAGCTGGTCAAGCTAGAATTTGAAGCCTGTTTTCACTCCCTTTTTCTGAGTAGTTTGTGTTCCCTTCTGGACGAAGGAAGACCTGGTGGTATCCAGGGTGGTTGTTGTTCCCTTCTGGACGAAGGAAGACCTGGTGGTATCCAGGGTGGTTGTTGTTCCCTTCAGGCTGAAGGAAGACCAGTTGAGGCTGGGTGTAAGGATCCTTAAGGGGGATTGTACCCTTGATAGTAAAATCCTGAGGTATTGCTCAGGGACTGGACGTAGGTCTCCTGTGGAGAGGAGTTCCGAACCAGGATAAAATCCTTGTGTCTTGTGGATGTGTTTTGTGTGATTGTTGTCTTGTTTGCTCTAACTCTAACCTTGTTATTAAGTTGTGCAATCCTTTCAGTAAACAGATTTTAATCAGAGATCGAAGTTTTAATAACCCATTCCCCCCCCTCTGGGCTAGCTAGCTGGGCAACAAGAATGACCTTATCAAATTTTTCATGCCATTGTTTAGGGGCCTGTTTAAGTCCATATAATGACTTAATCAGCTTGCAAACCTTATTTTCATTACCAGAAGCTACAAATCCTTCAGGCTGGTCCATGTAGATCTCTTCATCAAGATCGCCATTTAAAAAGGCAGTCTTGACATCCATCTGATGGATAACCAGATCATACACAGAAGCCAATGCAATGAGCACTCTGATTGTAGTCATCCTAGTAACAAGGGAGTAGGTATCAAAGTAATCTATCCCCTCCATTTGCTTAAACCCCTTGGCAACTAATCTGGCCTTATACTTGTCAACAGTCCCATCTGTATTCAGTTTCTTCTTGAAGATCCATTTGCATCCAATGGTTTTTGACCCAGTAGGAAGATCAACCAACTCCCATGTACCATTAGACAAGATGGAATCCATCTCACTCTTAATGGCTTCCTTCCAATGCCCAGCTTCTGGAGAAGACATGGCATCTCGGAATGTGAGAGGGTCGCCCTCAATTTGGTAGGTAACAAAGTCACTTCCCAATCTTGGCTAACCTTGGTCTCTAGCTCCTCCTAGGTTCTTCCATTTCTTCACGATCACTATCAGGATGTGAAGATGATGCACTAGCCCCCACATTTGTCAACCTTTCCACATGTTGTGGAATTGTACCAGATGTGTAGGGCATATCTTTAGTAGGAACTTGTTGAGGTACACCTGTCTTCATGGGAAAGACATTCTCAAAGAAAGTAGCATCATGAAATTCAACTATGGTGTTCACATCTATGCCAGATATCTCAGATTTAATTACTAAAAATCTGTACGCATAGCTATTACTGGCATAACCAATAAAGACCGTGTCAATTGTCTTAGGATCCAGCTTCTTTCTCTTGTGTTCAGGGACTAACACCTTAGCAAGGCATCCTCACCTCGCCTTATAAACAGGAACTAATCGCATCCGCCACCCAATCGAATGGGCCCGAGTTGGTTCGATTTCCTCTCGTCAACAATGTATACTATACATTATTCGGAAGAGATTTGCTACTCGTCAAAAGTAAATACTACACTGATCTGACCAACTTAAAAGCTGAAGCAGCCATATATAGCCATGTCAAAGACAACTCATGAGTTGTACTGTGGCAACTTTAAAAAAAAATTGGATCAATGGGGGTTAGTGCCTGGTGAAAGTCGTCAACAACATTTTTCAATAAGCACCTCCAAAAATCACAGATATAAAAAGCAACATGAAAGAGAAACTCAAATGTTCGGAGGAGGTAAAATTTAGCCACATCAAAAGAGATGAAAACAGAGCGGTTGATTGGCTGGCTAGCTATTGAAGCAAAAAAAAAATTAAGTTTAACATGCAATGATACACTGTCTCACCTCAAGAGTTGGAACAAATCTACACGAAAGACAAAATCTGGGAACCTGGCCCCCGAAGGGATTTGGCCTTTTATGTTTTCTATTTGATTTCTCAACTTATTCTCCTCTTTTGTTGATGATAAGGGCTGTTAGTTGCTACATTAATTTGTAAATTGGTGGCTTAATTCTTAGTGGAAGTGGAATGTAAAGTTTCAATTACCAAAAAAATGTATACAACATTCATCTAGATTTCGTCTCTTGGGCTGGATATTCTTTGTAGAGAGCAGATGATCCTCTCAGTACAAGAGTGGAGGGTAAGAGGAGATGTGGTATTTTACATAAAAGCCCAAACTGAAACGTGATAACGTTTCAAAAAATAAATTTTTTTTGTAAAATGTCCTCTTAAAATTGAGGGAGTCCCCTCCACCTCTGTACCGAAGGGATCTGCTCTCTCCCTTGTATGAACGTTTGCACATAATTAACAGATATTAAATATTAATTTATAAATTTAGAAGATAGAGACTTTTTTGGGGCTTCAGAGGCGTGCGGCGCAAGAGGCAAGACTAGCAAGAAGTCGAGGGGTCCACCTTACATGACACTGGCAGGCCCCACTGGTAGGCCGCACTGGTAGACCCTTTTTGTCATTTACTTTCCTACTTCTACACGAACATGTGGGCAAAACCTTAGGGTCACCCTACCCCACAATGACATCAGCCCCCCAATGGGGGACTCAGTATTTGCAAACCGCGGTTCGAGAAGGCACGTGCGAACGTTCGTGGCCCCACACGATTGCGTTCCACTTGGCGCCTTACCAAGTGAAAGGCTCATGCGGAAGGTGGCTGTAGACACGTGCTTTTCATATTATGGCTTTTTTTCAAAATAAAATTTTATGTGTTAGTGAAATGAATGAAAGAGACAAAAAATAATTGCATTCTATACATATGTAGTGTACTTGATACCAATAAAGGTGTATAGAATTCTTCGGTATGCAGTGAAGATTAAACTTGTTTATTGATCAAGTGTACGAAATTACAATTAAGAGTATATAACCATATCATGTGGGAGATCAATTACACACAAGACTAGCTCACAATCATAAAATGAAGACAAATACATATAACACAAAAGTCCTGGTCTTGTTTGTAATTACCACAAGACATAAGTAAAAATACCAGTACAACCCACATCAATGATATATAGTACACATAAGTCTTCCAAATAACAGTAACATGCTAATACATATATAAACAACATCATTATTAATGTTTTCATGCATGGTTTTCCCCGTTTGGCTTTTCTCTTTGGTTGTGGGGGTGCCTCCTCATCCTCACTCCCTGCAATTGGTGTAAGTAGTGTTAATGCATGTGAAATTAATTAACTTGTGTTTGAGGTATATATGGCTGGAGGAGAAAGAAGATGAGTGTCCTCACGGCCGGATATCAAAAGTCTCTTGCGTCGAAGGTTGGAAAGGAGGCCATCCCCACAGATAAGGATATGAGTACGATCAGAAACCCACGAAGACATTGGAGCTGAATTATTCATCGGCTGTGCATGCAGGGTGATGGTGCCCAAGCTGCATCAAAGAGCTTAACAGGCAGCTGGCTGTTCTTAGTGGCCAGACGTACGTACGAGAAGGGATTTATATATTTAACAGGCATTTCCTTGTGAACTTTAAACCTAGCTTATTGTGCGAGGGGTTTAGAAACGAGCACATATTCTGAGGTTTCGTCTTATCCTATAAGCTAGCGGCCATCTCGCTCATGAACCCTTTACTCGTCAGCCTTTAGATGCTCTAGAGGAGGGGGGGGGGTCTTACTAATTATATCATGCAGCTAGCCCCTCTCCATGTATCTGTATGATCTCTTTGTACAGTTGATCCTTCATGAATGGCCTATTGTTTTAGCATGCACGTGCCATGCATGCATGTAATGGCAGGAGAAAACGTCCACTTGATCCTTCGCTGTCTGTCCATGCAATCTCCAAGACCTCCCATAACAAAATCATTGTCGATATATATATGCAGGCCAATGCAACAGTGGACATGACAAGACTACGTACATAATTTTAAAGAGTTTTTCATGATCCTCTTTCAATCTCTCTCCGCAAAATCCACGTTTATATACATATGTATATAAATTAACTTCTTCCAACGAGCTAGCAGCTGTAGTCCATTCCAGGCGATCGAGCAGCTGTGGTCCGTTCCAGAAGAGATCCACCGGCCGGCCCCTTGGGAAATCCCAGCGGCGCCGAAAACCCAAGCCTTTTCACATACATGTGCTAGCTCTCACTGATAACATGTTCAATTAATGAAGGCCTCTTCGAGTCATAAACGTCAAAAATGTCATGCATACAGTGCACAAAACGATCACGGTCCTCCTGGCGAAAAAGAAAACTTGGTTGAAAGACGAGAGTACCCGATCTCGGCCAAACGTTAAGTACGTAGCACTGTCTGCTTCAGAGCTATACGCAGCCATGTAATTAATTAAAGAACAAGTACTCATGCACCCAATAATAATCTGTATGATCCGGAGATCGTTTGTGGACAGGAATGAGGGAGATTCAAGTTGAGAACGATAACATATGGCACCAGGCGGAGTTAAAGAACATATATACTGAGTAGAAGAGATCCTTCTAGCTAGTTTCCGTAGGCGGCAGCTGGGTTTGAGGTCTCATTCTAGCTCGATTCCTCTGCTAGCTCATCACGTGTTATAGAAGCCATGCATGTGTGCCTGTCAAATTATCCAGGAAGATGCAAAATAATGCTGCCCCGGCCCGTTAATCCGTGGCTCGTTAGCTCATATGCATATAGAGGACGTCGATTCTGGCACTGTGGAGAAGACAACTTAATTAGTTGACATCAAAACGTGATAGATTAGATTGTATTTGAGATCAGAAGGATTAATCCTACTGGCCTCGCTAGTTCTACAAGGTGCTGTTGGTGTAATATTCTGGCCGGGATTGGTCCAGTGACGTACGGCGCGGGGATTCCGGTTCGTGTTCCTTGAGATCAAGAGGTTGTAATCTTAGGGAGACGGATCTACATCGATCTTGAAACGCATGTTTAATTAGTACTTTCACTAGTACAAAACAAAGTATAGCCGTCTAGATTTAAGAACAGTTGGCGTCTACAAAGAACGGCCGACTGTTTCAACCGTCGATCTCATATAAGAATGGGCAAAAGCCCGACTGTTTTGGGAAAAAACACGGTCGGCGGAACTGCACAAAATAAAATATATCCGACTGTTTTTAGGAAATAGTCGGCGCTCTCAAAGACCTCATGAAAAAACCGTGGTAGATAGTCGAATCCCCCAGCCCGCCAAAAATTTTCTCCTTTCGCGCTAAGGGAAACCCCATCCCGCCAAACCCTTCATATCGTTTTCTCTCGCTACCCCCCTTCGCCAACCACTCGCATGCGAACCAGCCACCGCCCCTCCGTTCCCCACATCATTGGGCCCCACGCCGACCCACTCTTTTGAGAAGGGATCCTCTCGCCACCTGGCAGGAGGGGAGCCCAGCAGTCACCACTGCGATCGTGACGCGTGGGCTCCCACTCAAACTGGCAGGAGGGGCGCTGGTGACCGGCCGGGGGGGAGTACCACGCGTCACCACCGCAGTGGTGACTGCTGGGCTCCCCTCCTGCCGGGTGGCGAGAGGATCCCTTCTCCACTCTTTTGTTCCCTAGCATCATCGTGCCCCACCGCCCCTCTCCGCGGTTCCCCATTACCGTACGTGCCCCACCGCCCCTTTCGCCGTACAAAAGCACCACACAGGCCCTTGTTACGACGCCTTTCACTAGAAGCCCCACCGCGCAACCCTCGGACGTTCTAAAGAGAAAGAGGGGCGTTGGCGTCGCTGCTCACCTCTGCTCGTCACCTTCGAGCATGCCAAGAACTGCTCCATCCCCGTCGTCCCCACTCCGCCGTATAGAAACCCCACGCTGGCCCTGCGACACCTTTTTTCAAGAGCTCCACCGCGCGACCCACGATCATCCCCAGGAGCAAGAGGGGGCTGGCCGTTGCTCACCTCTTCATCGTCGCCTTCAAGCACGCCAGGGAGCGATTCATCTCGGTACATTTCCTTCCCCCTCAACCCCCCTTGCTCCTATCTTGTGCTCATCTTTGAAATACCCCTGACCCCTCGAATCCCTAGAGGGTGGATGTAAGAAGGTGAGGAAGAAGAACACTTCGGGATGAAGAAAATATATGTCTCTCTCTCTCTCTTATTATTCTATTCACAAGTCTCTTCTCAATATATAGTACAACGGAGTATTTAATATTACAACTGTGAACTAATAATATTTATTTTACAACAAAACGTGCGCCGCATGGGAAGACATGCAGACGGAAGACAAACAGACACATTTATTTTGTCTTTGGAGATCGTGCTCGGTGTTCTGATGTGTCTGTGAGAGTGGTCTACTCGGATTGTTCTGCTCGGGATGCTGTGTTCAGAAGTCCTGCTCCGAAGCCTGCTCGGGAGAGCAGGCTGTTCGAACCTACTCGAAAGCAGTGTCTTATCAGTGGCTTCGAGTATTATAAACTAATTCTAAAAGATTATAGGGACTGAAAACTGAAAGCCATTTGGTTTAGTGAACAACACATCCACTACGAAGAATGCAATGTGAACTCTAATTTACATGCATTCGATATCGATTCATATCTTTGACAGAAGAAATTGAAGGCTAACACCACTCCTAGAAAGAAAAGGCTGACTCTAATTTACATTAAAAAAAAAATCGTGAGAATCATCCATATTTCATATCTGCAGAATTTCAATAACGACTAATTAATGCCTAATAACTTAATTCTGTATGTTTTTTACATGTATTTTAGTCTTAAAAATTCCAAACCTTGAACCTGTTGCTCATATTGTTCTCAAATCTAATGAACTTTATATTTTCTCTTTTGTAGCCTCATGCAGTCCTGAATTCAAATATACTTCATAGCATGACTCACCTTTTTTTCTTGCATGTGTCTATGTCTATGATCTTTTATTCACTATCAATAACTAATGAGTAGACTAGAATATGGAGCACATAGTTTTTATTTTCTTTTGTGCTTGATAAATATTATTTTCCTTTATAATGATTGTTCAGTTTTAGATACAAATAACTTTCTCTATTATCTTTGTTTTAATGAACTTTGCCTTCTAAGAAGAGTTTTTATGTATCCTGAAATCATATAGTTAATCATCGCATTTGGTAGGGGATTGGTGACAACTTAGCTAATTATTGCAATGATGTGGCATACCTAATATTATTCCTATTAATGGCATGCTCCTATCACTTATTTTCCCTCCTCTAGTCTTTTTCCATTGATAGTTTTAATTAGGGTAGCAGATGCTTGCTCTCATACAATCAAAAGAAAGGGTGACATGTAAGGCGATCATATATTCTTAGTAACATGCATTCAAAGGTTAACAGGATAAGGATCATATTGGATGGGTCAATAAACCCCCAATTAACTTGAACATGCAAGGAGCCACATGGGTGAACCAAGTGATGCAACAGTCTTATATTAACATAGCATTTACGGATCCCATGAAGATTGCAATTTTGATGAGCACAAAAGGCAAAAGAAAGAAGAGCTATACCTAAATCACCTCATATCGTGTTTGGATAAATCTTATCCAATCCTTCACCATAAACAAAACTAGCTACATATATTGGACACCAACTAGGGAGAGTCTTGACTTTTTTATCCATACAAATTAAGTGGCTAATTGGTTACTTGGGTGCTGTAGAGAAGACCCAAATAGAAGGCAAGTGTTGTTAATGTTTGTGTTTGAGCTTCTATACAAATACACACACATTATACTCTTATCTTGTTTTTATTTTTATTTTTTTAAGTGGATGGTACCACTGTTGCATAAATAAAAGGGCAAATTAATTAGGAGTTCCTATCAGATTTTTGACTTATTTGTTAGTCCCTAGCTAACAGAGTTGTAACTCATTACAGTAAGGGTTATCACCTGTTACAGTATACGTTAAGTCCTGTTACAGTAAGGACCTCCATGTTATAGTCAGGGACTTCTAATTAATTTGTCCTAAATAAAAAGTAGAGGGAGCATACATTCTCTCTATTTTTTTATGCTCCCATCTTGTTAAGCAGATAAACTCTGCCAACATGAAGACAAGAATGCACATAAGAAGGGGGAGGGGGGGAGAGGAAAAGAGGAAGAAAAGGATGTGAGTGTATTTCTACATGTTTTCTTGATTTGACTGATCTCCTCAATGATCTACCAGGATTGGATCTCATGGGGCTAAGATGTTCTCATTCATTTCTTTACCACTAAGATGATAATGATGATGATGTAATAACATGTTTCTTATTGTTTTCTTTATAGTTCTTTTTCTTTGTTTCTTAGTTCTTTTTCATTAATTCTCCATTTTCCCTTCCCCATCAAAGGAAGGTCTTCACAACTTCCATAGACTTGTTAATGCAGTTGATCTGATCTTATTGGAATAGAGATATTTTAATTATCAAGTTTTGGAGAAACTATGTTGTACACCCTCTTAGACCCTCTTGCTTAGAAATTAAATTCCTATTATGGTGTCTCTTTTTTTATGTTATTGGTGACATTTTTAAAGTAACTTTTTATATGATTTTTTATTATATTAATTTTTTTTTTTTTTTTTTGAAGATGGAGTCTAATTACCTTGCCGATAAGAGTTGGATGTATAAGTACAAGAGCAAGCATGATACATTTTTTGTCTGGAGTTGAATACTTCATGTAGTTTGTATTAAAAGATATGAATGTTAATGAAAGCTTGGAGATGAAATGTCCATGCATGAAGTGTGAAAATAAATTTTATCATGACAAACAAATTTTTCATTTCCATATTATTAGAGGGATTTACTTGTGGATATACTACATGGCATTTTCATGGACAATCTCGTAAGAGGTCTCGAGAGGAGGATAATCCAACCACTGGTACAGTAGACGACATGGTTGGAATGCTGAATGATGTTTTTATATGGAAACCCATTAATGATGATGTACAAAGACAAGAATAAAATGAAGAGATGGGCAAATTCAATGAACCTATAGAGGAAGCCAAGAAAGCACTTTATACAGGTTGCAATAGATATTTTATGCTTTTTCATAGTGTGTTTGTTTCAATTGAAATGTCTACACAAATGGAGCAACAAGTCCTTTTCTGGTATGCTTTCATTGTTTAAAGATGCATTACCTGATGACAATACACTTCCCAATAGTTGGTATGAATGTAAAAAGATGATGTCTGAGTTGGGCTTGAGTTGCAAAAAAATACATGCATGTTCAAATGATTGTGTGTTATTTCGAAATGAGTATAAGAATCTAAGCCAATGCCCAAAGTGCAATACATCAAGATGGAAGGAGAGAGCAAGCAAAATAGGAGGAACAAAGAATGTTAATGTGAAAGTTCTTCGTCACTTTCCATTAATACCAAGGCTTCAAAGGTTGTTCATGTGAGATAAAACTGCAGACTTGATGACATGGCATTATCTCGCTCCAAGAGATGAAGATGGAAAAATGAGTCATCCTAGAGATTCTATTGCTTGGAAAGACTTTGATGATAAACACCCAACCTTTAGCAGAAAACCTCGTAATATTAGACTTGGACTTGCTACTGATAGTTTCAGTCCATTTAAAATAGCAGCAGGTCGTAGCCAAAGCACATGGCCTATCATTATAATTGCTTACAACTTACCTCTGTGGTTGGCTATGAAACGATCATACTTTATGATGTCTCTTCTCATTGATGGTCCAAGGTCCCCTGGTAATGACATTGATATATATCTTCAACCGTTGATTGATGAGTTGAAAATTTTATAGGAATATGGAGTAGAGACATATGACGCAAGTAGAAAAGAACTTTTTTGTATGCGTGCAACTATTTTGTGGACTATCAATGACTTTCCTGCATATGGTATGTTGTCAGGTTGGAGCACCAAATGATATATGGCGTGCCCTATTTGTCATGTTCATCATGGATCTATACATCTCTCTTTTAGTCGTAAATGTGTTTACATGAAGCATCGTCGTTTCTTGCCAGCTAACCATACGTGGAGAAATGATACCCGGACATTCAATGGAAAAGTAGAATATGAGTTGGCACCAATTCCCTTATCTGGATAGGATGTGTTGAGGAGTTGGGAAGGTTACAATAATGTCATATTTGGAAAGATTCCTGAGGATGCACGTCAATCTAACAGGAGACAAGCAGAACAATTACCAACTGGTTGGAAGAAGATGAGTATTTTCTTTGAGCTCCCATATTGAAAAATTTTATTGGTGAGGCACAATTTAGATGTCATGCATATTGAGAAAAATATTTGTGACAAGATTTTACATACAATTCTAGAAAAAAGATGAGAAAAGTAAGGACAACGTCAAAGCACGTCTTGATATGCAAAAGTTGAAAATAAGAAAGTCTTTGCATCCAAGGCCTTCTAAGAAACATGTTGGAAAATTTATATTACCTCATGCCTCATATTTTGTTGTGGAATACTTTGCAAATATTGGAATATTTTGCTGTTTTGAGATTGTTATAGCAATCAGTAAGTTCCGGGAAAAAAAAAGACCCAGTAACAGGGAGCCGCTTTTCTTTTGGATGGCTGAGTTCATGCTGAGCCAATTAATGTGTGGGCACCTTAAATTTTTTAAAAGGGCCCATTTCCCCTGGCCGGCCCAACTTCTCTCCACCAAATGGAAACACCCATTTAAATGGCCCACCTACAAGGCTTTCAAAGCCCACTAACCCAAGCCCAATCTCACCCCATGCAAGGGGGTGAGATTAAGAGAACACAACACCTCCCAAAAGGTGTTTCTAAAAATGGAAAAAGTAATCTCCTGCAAAAGGGGGTGGAAGGGCTTGTTTTTGGGAACCTTCTAGAAGCTTTTGTAAAAAAAAAAAAAAGGGCCTTGCGTACCAAGCAGACCAGAGGGGGGGCTGAAGAGAGGCTTGTGTGTGAGAGGCTTGTGTGGAGAGAAAGCTTGGAAGAGAGGGAGTTCTCCCATTCTCCCACGCCATCTGTTGCTGCTGCTGAGCTCTTCTCCTCCCCAAACTTTCTCCAAGGAAGCAACCTACAAAAGAGAAGCCAAGAAGAAAAAAAAAGGTGAAGAGAAGAAGGGAAAGAGAGAGGATAGAGCTACTATGAGTGGTCTTATCATGTGAAAAGGGAAAGAGAGAAGAGAGAAGGAGAGTGGCGATGGGTTCCCTCCTCTCCCCTTTTCTTTGAGTTCTTATTGTACTCTTTTCCTTTTTTATGCTTAAGAGAATGTCCAATCCACATGTCTTCTCCTCTTTGATATGAATGCTCCTTGTCTTGCATTTAATGTTTCTTCTCCCTTTGCCATGTGTGTATGAGGTTTAAACTCCCTTTTTTTGGTTTTGTGCCATGAGGTGTCACGGGATGGTGAGAGACCCCCTTCACATGGTGGGTCTCCTCTCATTCCAAAAGACACAAGAGATCCTCTATACACTCCCATGCCTCAATAAATGGGGTCTAAGGGGAAATAGAGCTTATTGGGCATTGTATAAGCCCTTTGTGCATGCATGTTTCTCACTGTTTTGCCCAAAAGAATGAGGGCTATTTGACTATTTTTACTGTCCTCAATGGACACTTCTCATTGTTGGGCCGCCCCCTCTCCTTAGAGCATGCATTTACCCATTGCTTGCTACCAAGAAATGAGGGTTTTCCTTACTGTTTTAATCACTCAAATAGCAGGTTTTTTATTGTTAAACAGTCCCATTTGTGTGCATTTTTGCCTTGGGGACATGTTCTCTTTGTTAGCAAATGGGTTGAACAATCAATGTTCATGCCCAAAGCTTGGCATTCCATGCAAATGGCCCATTAAGTCTATGTTTTGATCCTCTTAAATGATTGGTTTTCACTGTTTTAAAACACCCCATTTAAGAAATTTTGGTGTTTGGGACATGTCTCTTTGCTAGCCAAGGGTTGAACAATTAATGTTCATGCCCCCATACTTAGCACTTACGGAGAAGAGCCCAATAGCCCTGTTTTTCTGGCCCAAAACCGCCCCTCTCCCATGGGTGAGCCCAGCTTCAAGGGTGCTGGCCCACTGCCCATAGGGAAGAGGCCCCAGCTGCCGGTTCACCTATTTTGTGGGTGGCCCTGTTGATTCGGTCACCCTGAATGGGTCTGCCGATTCGGCAGGCAGCAACCCACCCTTGGCCGAACCATGTGAGCTAAGCCATGCTTCATGTGATTTAAGCCAAGAAAATGAACAATGGACTGATGAGAAGCCCATTTAAACCCCGGGTTAGACAATGTGATGTCTATACCCGGGCATATGGAACTACGTTGCACAAGAAAATGTTCAATTGAGTGGCGCCGAATCGCGAATAGAACTACGTTGCACAAGTTTAAAAGAATAAAAGAGTCAATTAAAAGAATGTCTCATTACAAGAATGGCACACAAGCAAATCAAATCATTTCAAGCTGCATATGTCTTAAAAAAAAAGAAGAGCAACACAAGCGAACCAAAGACCTCTTCACAATAAAAGCAAAAGTAAGCAAATATGCCAACTCACATTCTTACATGCTTCAAATAAAACAAAAGAATGATTTGAAACTACTTTCTTGACACAAAGGACAAAGGGGCAAATGCCTCATTGTTTTGCAACCTGCACGTTTTCAAAGGAACAAAAGACTATAATGAAACTCTTTTTATGATAAGGGAACGACCAGATCATCTCATGTTTTCAAAAAGCAAAAGACCCAATTAAGATGGTTTTCATAATAGTAAAGACAAAAATGGGTAAATAGGTAAAAAGATTCAATCACATCTAAGTAAAAGATCCAATAACCTCGAATAGACATCATGCTTATTTATCACTCGGCCTAATTTCGAGTTGCGCTTTGCACTATCATCGAATGTCTCTAGTTTAGGCCACAAGGCTTTCTAATTTCTGGCGATTAATCAAGGATTTTCCCTCCCAGAGGGATGTAATTAATGCCGTTACGCTTAGGCAACGACGGGATTTTGGTCCAGAACCCTACACTCACTTTCGTTTGACGAAGTCAAACAGTGCGCACAATAGACCTAAAGCCCTTCGGCTCTCGGAGGCAAACCATTGGTTGTCACTTCGGTGACTGGCACGCCCGCGCTATGCAAATTGTCGATTCATCTTTCGTCACCATTGCTCGTGTAGCATTCGACGGGACTTGGATATGCAATATGCATCCATGAGAAATATGAGAAAACATGATAAAAAGAACTAAAAGATTTTAAGATATAAAAAATCCATTTCCACAGCGTGGCACGCCCGGTGGGACCAAGCTTCCCTTCATCTCTTCGCCAGAATAGAAAGCCATGTGGCCTTACATAATCGATACTAACTATCACTTTGAATTGACTAACAGGTACTAACAGCACAATGGCTAGAGTGCGTTTTGGACCGCTGGTAGTCCAAGATCATGCCAGGTACGGCTACCTAGCCGTGCCGACTCGGTTCGGGAGCTTCCCTCCGGTTGTGGAGTTCCCCAATTTCCTGGGGGTCGTGTTCGTCGACATTTTACACCCAGAGACCAAAAAGGAAGCTGAAGCTGAAGCTGAACACCATGCCGAAGTCAAAGAGATCACCGAGAAGTTGAGCTGCCACGTTCATCACGTGAAGCATGGCCCCGTTAACAAGAACAAAGGGAAGAGGATCAACAGATGTACTCAACAGATAACAGAAGCTGAAAACATTGTCACTCGCCCAGCGCGTGTATCTGCCTCAGGGAAGAGTGTGCGGATTGGAGACCTAAGAATCCATCTGCAAGAAAAAAGAACCGAGGCTGTGTCAAAATGGGTCATGCCAACAGTACCCGCGAAGAATTCTTTCCAAGCTTTAGCAAGCAAAGAAAAGATGTACAACACCTTCAAGGGCAAGTTGCCCCCAAAACCCATCAAGTTCAAACAGGTCTGGCGACCTAAGAAAGTGCAAAATCCCCGGCTGGAGGAGTCTGCACCAGAAAAAAACGTGCCAACAGATGCAGTTGATGAAAGGGTCCCTAACTACCATCGACCACCCAGAGGCTTCGGGGCTAGAGTTCGTCAAGGGGGGGCATGTGCTTATGCCCACTTCCATAACAAAAGAGCGGAGTTGCAGAGGCTTGCTTACCTCCCGCCGATACGAGAAGACTCTTCTGCGTCAATGATCTCAACCACTTATGATCGGCAGGGGGCAGCCAGGGTCGTACGAGACCATACCCTTCACCTCATAAATGCCCCGCTGCGACGTGAGAGAAGGCAAAGAGATACAAGGGCTCCTCAGGCGGAAACTGGGAGCTTCACCGATGAGAACAATGTTCCATGTGAACACAATCATGAGCGGACCGGGAGGGCCAAACCCCGGGTATCGGTCTTTGAAAGGTTATCCTTTCCTTCCCACACTTCTCGAAGGGCCGAAAGAGATTGGAACGGGAACATTAAAATCTTTGCATGTCACATGGCCGGCGTATGGGGCCGACATGGGGCTCTGCCAGCCAGCAACGAAGAGTTAGCGGAATTGGCAGAAAGACCTAGTGCTGTCACCAGGAGAAGAGCAGCGGCAGCGGCCTTAGCAGCCACATATGGGCATGATGATGCACCTGCAATGCAAATGACGACGGTCAGTGCTAATGTAATTACCACCCAAGGCAGTGGGGGCAACAGTGAAATTCCCCCGCCATCAGAAATGACGCCTGGGGGCACATCACAGGAGATTCCTCTTGCTACACCCCTAGATCCAGCCGTCCTGGAGCTGCTACAGCAATATCGAGCTGAAATTGAAGCACTCAAACTACAGATAAAAGGCAAAGAGACTAAGGGACATGCGGCCCAAGAAGTCGAGGGCACAGGGGAAACCCCTAAAGGGACCTCAGGGTCAGTTGAGGCCTCGGCTCAGCGCACTATCGTGCGGCCAGTAAATGAACAACCACAACAGACGTCTTTGGCTATGGCTCGGCAGCCGCGTCCACAGACTCAATACCAACTCCTGCAGCCACAGTTCTTCCAACAGCAGCAGCAGCCATATCAGTTGCTGCAAGGCTATCCCGTGTAGCAATAGTCATTGTCTGCTCATGCTCCTCAGCAGCAACTTGAAAACCAAGAGCCTATCATCAACACTCCAAACAATAAGTCGGCCCACCTCCATCCAAATCTTGCAGATCCAACACTAATATGTGGCTTGATGGAGCTGGCAGAAAAGGGAAACAACTCTGCTACCTTACCTAATGCTCACCAGACTCCATACTCTCCACGCCATGATACGCATTGCATCGATGCGATGGGAAGCTTGACTCTTGATGCGCCATGCTGGCCAAAGTCTCCTGGGTCCTCATCGGTGGGGTATACATGTTCAGATTCCCCCACCATATCCAGGATAGACCAACCGGATAGTTGGTCGATGTCTAAAGTAGACCCCTATGTGGTTGAGGAAGAAGTCCCATTAGAAAAGTTCTTTGCCATTGCCCAAGAGCATGATGAATCAGCTCATAATTATATTCAAAGGTGGAGGAACCTTACTAGAAGGTACAAACAACCACCATGTGAAGAAGATGTTGTCTGCATGTGCAAGCACAATCTGCGGGAGGAGATCTTTGAAAGAATGGTCGGAATTGATATCAAAACCTTCAGCCGACTGAGCAATGTTGCATCTGATATCGAGGCATTCCTCGCCAAGTATTCTTTTGCCGATGAGGCAAATCAGGAGAAAAGACAGCCCAAGGGTTTAACAACTGCTAAAGGGGTGGCCAGCTCCCCACCTGCCAAGTTGGCAAAGCCAAGAAAGCAAATTCTGCTACAAGAGAAACTGCAAAAGCCTTATTCCTTCCCAAGGAACAAAACTCTTGGTCCTCTTTGAGCTAGCCCGCGAACACAACAAGCTTGTCTTGCCAAGTCCTAAAAGGCCAGAGGACTCCAAGAGGAGAGGTGATCTGCTCTTTTGCCTTTATCATCAAGTGGTGGGCTATGCCATAGAAGATTGCTATGTGTTCAAAGATGTGGCCCAAGCATTGATCAACAGAGGAGAGCTACAAATGGGCGAGTATAAGGTGGATCCACCACGTCCATATGAAGCCCCAGCCCGACAAGAAGCTCAGTAAAAAGGGGTAAATGTAATTTCTCTATATCAGCAGCTACCTCAGAAGATGCCAGATGATGGGTCTGAAAGGATGCAGACACCTAGGGACGAGGTAGAACGCAAAGAAGCTAAAAGAACAGACAAAGCTCTGCAAACTTACACATGTTGTATGATTGGTGTGGTCGGTCAACATGGGGATACGCCCCCTGAACAAGGTGAATTGACAAGGCTCTATGAAGGGCCAAATCCTCCTGTCAGGAGGGAAGAAGCCAAGGGCAAAGCCCCAATAGTCTCAGTGGCCCAAGAAGGGGCTGCAGATATAATAGAAGCTGATAATATCAATAACCTGCCACCTATTCCTTCAGAAGGGGCTCCAGCTGAAGTGATATTTGATATCCCTAACACTCATACATATGATCCTGCTGTGGCAGCATTGATACAAAGATACCAACATGAGATTGAAAGGTTGAAAAGACAAATTGAAGAAAGGGACGCCCGGGCTCTTGCACCAAGAGAAGCAAGGGGCATAGTGGGGGAACCACAAGTTGACATCAACCTGCCCCACACCCTATTACAACCAATACTGCCCCACTCAGTATCAAGCCTTACTGGGGGCACGTCAAGCCCAATAGCTCCAGAGCAGCCCATAGCCTGCCAAGCAGCGCATCAAGGGCCCGCCACCATGGCTCAGATGCAGTCGGAGCCTCCTCATCCAGACATGGTCTGGACACCGATTATGAATAGACAAATGTTGGAACAGATTATAGAAACAAAGCTATCTGGAAGGGACAAGTCTGATCAAGCCCCTTTTGAAATGTACCGGGTACCATACCCTATGTGCCACGCTGCAAAGAGATTACGTCCCGGTATCAGCAAGCCACCCAAGTTTGAAAAGTTCAATGGGCAAGGATCGCCAAAAGAGCATGTTGCACATTATGTCAATGTAATGGGAGATCTGGCCACATATGAGTCATATTTGCTCAAGTTCTTCGGGTCTTCCCTGACTGAACTGGCTTTCGAATGGTATTCAAATTTACCAGTTGGATCCATTATAGACTGGCCAGATATGCAAAGGAAGTTCATAGAAAGATTCTATGTTATTGAAAGAGAAATCACACTGGTCGAGTTATATGCAACCAGGCAGAAAAGCGACGAATCGGCTCTGGGCTATGTCAAAAGGTGGAGAGATCTCAGCATGAGATGCAGACGACCACTACATCCAGAGGACGCCATTCAAATATGCAAGCAAAACTTGGCCAGGTATGTGCTAGAAAAGATGATCGGCATTGAGATCAAGTCCTTCGATCGGCTAAATAAAGTTGTGGCTGAGATCGAACAATTCCTTTCCAAATATCCTCCTGCCTATGCATCAAGTCAGGAAAACATATTGCTTGA
The DNA here is from genome assembly GCA_014218235.1 of Colocasia esculenta. Lineage (NCBI taxonomy): Eukaryota > Viridiplantae > Streptophyta > Magnoliopsida > Alismatales > Araceae > Colocasia > Colocasia esculenta. The sequence continues at coordinate 20,810,626 of CM024755.1, read as the reverse complement.
TAAAAGGCCAACACCTACAGATGTTCATACTGTGAACCTTAAGGCCTTTACACCACAAAAGAGTGAAGATGGCTCTCCCTTCGCCAAACGAATGAAGCGAAATAAAAGGGGTTCATTACAAGAAAAGATGCAAAAGCCATACTCTTTTCCAAGAGATAAGACGCAGACCCTCTTTGAATGGGCACGTCAACATAGAAAAATCGTCCCACCCGAGCCTAGAAGGACAGAGGACATCAAAAAGAAAGACGATCCCCGGTTCTGCTTATATCATCAGCTGCCAGGGCATGTTACAGAGGACTGCTATGTCCTCAAAGATAAAATTGAAGCATTGATAAGAAAAGAAGAACTGCAAGTGGGCGAGTATAAAGTGGATCCGCCGCACCCTCATGGGGCTCCAATGCAATAGAAAAGAAGAACATACGGCAGACGGACCGGGCCATACGTGGTGCAGAGGGTCTGCGAAGGCAGCGCCTATGTCGTGGTGGACCATCAGGGCGAAGTGCAATTTCCACCCCTCAATGGAAGACATTTGAAGCTGTACCATGTGTGTCACCCAGACTTCAACAGCCCACATCATGAGCAATAAGAAGCTGAATAAGAACCAGATCCGAGCAACTTATTCTATGAATGAAGAGCTCGGCCAACAAGAAACGTTGCAGTGGCAGCAACAGGGAGTCTCTACATTCAATCTCCTTAAAAAGAAAACAAACAAAACAAACAAAAAAAATGATAAAACACTAAAATCTTAAACACCGAGACATTGGTGACCGATGACGAAGAGCCAAAAGAAAAAGAATGCAAAAAAAGAGCATGCAAAAGTATGTCAAAAAGAAGAGGCAGCCATACCGCTAATCGGACCATGGCTCTGAGGCGACAAACGTCCCAACAAAATTCATGAAATTGTTAAAAAAAAAGAATTGACAAGTGTCAACACTAGTTCAAAATAGTGTCAACATTATCCTATAATAGTGTCAACAATATCCTGTAATAGTGTCAACACTACCCTGGAGTAGTGTCAACACTATCCTAAAATGGTGTCAACACTATCCTAGAATAGTGTCAACACTAGTCCAAAATAGTGTCAACACTAGTTCAAAATAGTGTCAACATTATCCTGTAATAGTGTCAACACTATCCTGTAATAGTGTCAACCAAGGTTTGACGGATCGGGATCGGGAGGCGAATCGGATTTCTCTTGATCCGATTCGATTCCCCCCGAATCGACCCGAATCGATCCGCATCGGATCGATTCTCATGGGTATAATATATAATATATAATATATATGATATTTATAATGTATAATATATATTATTAATATGATATAATATATATAATATATCATATATATTATATTTATAATGTATAATATATATTATTAATATGATATAATAATATTATATATATGAGGCGAATCGGACCGAATCGATGGAATCGAGGATCGGGTTTTCCCTGATCCGATGCGATACGGGGGTATCGGGCCGGCTCGATCCGGCATGCCAAACCTTGGTGTCAACACTACCCTGGAGTAGTGTCAACACTATCCTAAAATGGTGTCAACACTATCCTAGAATAGTGTCAACACTAGTCCAAAATAGTGTCAACACTACCCTGGAATAGTGTCAACACTAGTCTGAAATAGTGTCAATACTATCCTTGAATAGTATCAACACTAGTTTGAAATAGTGTCAACACTAGTTTGAATAGTGTCAACACTACCCTGGAATAGAGTCAACACTAGTCTGAAATAGTGTTAACACTACCCTGGAATAGTGTCAACACTAGTCTAAGATAGTGTCAACACTAATCTGAACTTGTGTCAACACTAATCTGAACTTGAGCTTGTGTCTACACATATAAAAAAAATCTTTTTAGACTTTCTACTTGAATATTGTGCCAAATTGGGACATTATTTAATTGGCTCATCCTCTTTTAAATGTGTAGATACCTCCGAGATCAGTGCTAACAAGCCCAGACTATCAGAGTCAACACAGCATGAGGCTAGACCAACAGACAGGTCGACTCTACCAACAGACAGGTCGACTCTAGCAGTGGACAGGTTGACTCTAGTGAACAGACAGGCAATCATGGGACAAAGAGTCGTCAGCAAGATTGACAAAGTGACAATGTCATTGTTACCACAAAAAAAGATAAAATAAATAAATAAAACATCTTGCTGAGGTAGTCACACCGACCACCCAGTATGAGACCCGATCATCGAGGCTGTCTCGATTGGCTCTTTTAGGACCACCTGAGGTATTATTGTCAATGACGAGCAGCAAAAAATAAATAGGTCAACCATACCGCTAGTCGGACTATGGTTCTGAGACAAATAATACCTCAACAGAATTGCATGTTTTTCTGCAGGGCGATGATATGAGCCCGCATGATCATGTCGCACCGGGCTTTCACCGCTTATGTCCATATTCATACATGGGTTTTCTTACCGGATTTTGAGTGCATATTCTTTTTCCGAATCCCTAATAAAGTTGACGGAGATTTATCCTTATTCCGATGTCATCTGCATTTAAAAAAAATGGCAAATTGCCAATCATGTTATTTAAAACCCATATTTTAAAATTGGCAAGTTTGTCATTCATGATTTCAAAAGAATTCATATTTCAAAAGTGGCGTCTCGCCAATCATATTTTTAAAAAAGGCTCATATTTTAAAACCGACGAGTTTGTCTTCCATGGTTTCCAAAACTCATGTTTTGAAATTGGCAAACTTGCCGCCCATAATTTTAAAAGAACTCCTATTTCAAAAGTGGCAACTCGCCACTCACAATTTTAAAAGAACTCATATTTCAAAAGTGGCGACTCGCCAATCATATTTTCAAGAGTCATATTTTAAAATTGGCAAGCTTGCCACTCATGATTTCAAAAAAATCATACTTCAAAAAAAATGGCGTCTCGCCAATCATGTTTTCAAAAGTCATATTTTAAAATTGACAAGCTTGCCATTAATGATTTCAAAAGAACTCATATTTTAAAAAGTGGCATCTTGCCAACCATCTTTTCAAAAGTCACATTTTAAAATCGGCAGGCTTGCCATTCATGATTTTAAAATAAATCATATTTTAAAATTGGCAATTTGTCAATCATATTTCAAAAGGCATATTTCAAAACTGGCAATTTGTCAATCATGTTTCAAAAGGCATATTTCAAAACTGGCAATTTGTCAATCATGCTTCAAAAGACATATTTCAAAACTGGCAATTTGCCAATCATATTTTAAAATTTATATTTCAAAAAAAAATGACAATTTACCGGTCAAATTACAAAATCGACATTTTCGAAGTAACGATACGTCAGTCATATTTTAAAATTCATGTTTCAAAACTCAAAATCATGTTTTTCAAACGGGACCTTAGCTCCCACATGTTTAATAAAAAGATCGAGGCATCTACGCCCTCACAAATTTCAAATCGGGCTTCTTCGCCCCCATGTTTTCAAAATGGGCCTTTGTGTCCACATATTTCAAAATCAGGCTTTCACGCCTTCATATTTTCAAATTGGACCTTCGCGTCCTCACAATTTCAAAAGCGGGCTTTTTCGCCATCATGTTTTCAAACTGGGACCTTAGCGCCCACATGTTTAATAAAAAGATCGAGACTTCTACGCCCTCACAAATTTCAAATCAGGCTTCTTCGCCCCCATGTTTTCAAAATGGGTCTCTGTGTCCACATATTTCAAAATCAGGCTTCCACGCCTTCATGTTTTCAAATTGGACCTTCGCGTCCTCACAATTTCAAAAGCAGGCTTTTTCGCCCTCATGTTTGCAAACTGGATCTTAGCGCCTACATGTTTAATAAAAGATCGAGGCCTTTACGCCCTCATAAATTTCAGATCGGGCTTTCATGCCCTCATAATTTCAAAATCGGGTCTCTGTGCCCAATGTTTCCAAAACTGACTAAAAAGACATTTAAAGCAAAAGAACTTTAAAATCAAATTGGAGCTGCAACTGCAGGATAAGTTCCGTAGTCTATTCTCAGTTTGTGGAATATTTCCCACATCTGGGGTCTCCGGGGATTCAAAATTAAATTAATCTCAAAGGAGCAGCAACTACGGGATAAGTGTCGTAGTCCATCCTCAATTTGTGGAACATTTTCCACATCTGGGGTCTCCAGGGATAAAAGACAAATTGACCTCAAAGGAGCAGCAACTACGGGATAAGTGACGTACTTCATCCTCAATTTGTGGAACATTTTCCACATTGGGGTCTTCAGAGATAAAAGACAACTTGACCTCAAAGGAGCAGCAACTACGGGATAAGTGTCGTACTCCATCCTCAATTTGTGGAACATTTTCCACATCTGGGATCTCCAGGGATAAAAGACAAATTGACCTCAAAGGAGCAGCAACTACGTGATAAGTGCCATAGTCCATCCTCAATTTGTGGAACATTTTCCACATCTGGGGTCTCCAGGGATAAAAGGCAAATTGACCTCAAAGGAGCAGCAACTGCGAGATAAATATCGCAGTCCATCCGCAGTTGTGGAATATTTCTCACATCTGGGGTCTCCAAAGATATAAATCAAAATTGACCTCCTATAAACAGACACTGCGGGACAAGTAACGTAATCCAGCCTCCTTTTGTGGAATGTTTACCACATTTGAGGTCTCTAAAAGATATACATTAAAAAAATAAAAAATAAATAAATAAAAGGCAAAATGAATAGAAAATAATAAAATGATCAATCGAAAAAATGAAATGATTAAAAAAAAGAGGATGGAATGAAATTTTGTTCAAAAAAAAAGATAAAAAAAGAAAAATAGAAGAAAGAAGAAAAGAAAAGAGAAAATTAATCATGAAAATGAACAGAACAAAAGAAATGCATGAAAAGAAAATAGAACATTTGATTTAAGAAGTTGGGCCTCTCCGCCCACGTGTTGGGCTCCCGTGCTTGAACTCTTAATCAATCCACCAGGAGCTGCAACTGCGGGATAAATACCGTAGTCCAGCCTCAGATCGTGAAATGTTGCCCGGTCTGGGGTCTCCAAAGATATAAAAAGAATCATCTTTAAGGAGCTGCAACTACGGGATAAATACCGTAGTCCAGCCTCAGTTTGTGGGATTATTTCCACGTCTGAAGTCTCCGAGGATATAAGAATCCATCTTCAAGGAGCTACAACTACGGAATAAAAACCGTAGTCCAGCCTCAGTTCGTGGGATTAGTTCCGCGTCAGAGGTCTCCGAGGATATAGGAATCCATCTCAAAAGGAGCTGCAACTGCGGGATAAGTTCCGTAGTACATTCTCAGTTTGTGGAATATCTCCCACATCTGGGGTCTCCAGGGATATAAGACAAATTATTCTCCGAGGAGCTACAACTACATGATAAGCATTGTAGTTCGATCTCAGCCTGTGGGACAATTGCCCCGTGAGATCTCCGAGAGTTTAAGAGTTAAAATTGGGTTTCCATGTTCGATGTTTATATAATCATATCATTTTGCAGGAACCATATATTATCACATCCCTTTTTGTGGTGGTTCGGGGGATTTAACAGGTAACTTTGACATTCCATGCCCAAGATCCCCCAAGACAATATGGTGGAGCTACTTTCATGTTGGTCGATGGTTCGAGATGGCGTCATTATGGTTCAACGTTAGGAAGATTCAACAACTCATGGAGCTAAATTCGACATTGCCTCGAAGACATACACCCTCCAGTCTTTCATGTTCAAAGAGGCTGAGGGTACACTATTGAATGTATGATCACGGTGTATATCCTGCGACATTTCTGTATTAAAAAAAAAAGAAGGAATGAAATGACAAAAAAAATGATGAACAAAAGGGTTAAAAATAGAGATGCCCGTCGGACCTACTTTGGTTTCACTGCCGAGTAGGGGTAAAAAGGAAAAGAAAAACCCGGCCACGGTGAAAACCTGAAAGGGCGTCGTGGGCAAAAATGGGAACCCTGCTACGTGAAAACCCGAAAGGGCGCGTAGGCAAAAGCAAGAAGGGGCTGACTCCGGTGAAAACCCGAAAGGGTGCTTGGGTCAATAATGTGATAAAAAAAATGAAAATGAATGAAGTCAAAATGTCAAAATGGCAATAAAGGAGAGTTCCATCCCTGCTCTTTTCAAGAAATCTCTTTTTTGCTATACATTCGCTGAATCCGGCTATACACTCTCTGGTCAAAATGAAACCTCAAAATATAGACAAGCTGTCTCTTGCCATCTACGCCTCATGCTTATATATACATGCTCTCGCCAAGTAGGACCCTAGCTTTAGATAACCTCTGCCTTTTCAAATTCCAAATAAAGTCCAGCCTTGACTTCTTGCCTTGGCTGGCCATTAGATGTTACCTTCAGAACCCTTGTTGAAGCCAGCACATAGGTTTTCCAGGTTACCATTTTGCAATCAACCCAAATAACCTCACACCATCTACCAACATCATGGTATGATGGGTGGTTGAGTTCTATTTCACTCATGAATCTCTCTTTATAATATATATATATATATATATATATATATATATATATATGTATGTATAAAAAAAAGAAAACAAAAAAAGAGGTTTAAAATAGAGGTGCCTCGCTGGACTTGTCTAGGTTTTCCCTGGACAATGGTAAAAAGAGCTAGAACCCGGCCATGGTGAAAACCCGAAAGGGTGCCATGGGCAAAATTGGGTACCCCGCTACGTGAAAACCCGAAAGGGGCGTAGGCAAAAGAAAGAGGGGGTCGGATTGGGTGAAAACCCACAAGGGCGCTCAATTCGATAATGTAAAAATAAAATAAAAGATCCAAAGATAGCTACCAAAGACAAGTAGGTTTCAAGTCCCTAGAAAGGAGATCCTGACAGAAGTGGCACTCGATAGTCAAGGCTCATCTTCATGTCAGTGCCGGCCAAAGCTAGTCGTCATCACCAGCCGAGACTCGTCTTCATGTCAGTGCTAGCCAAAGCTCGCCTTCATGCCAGTTGGAGTTTATCTTCACGACAGTCAAAGCTCATCTTCACGTCAGTGCCAGCCGAGGCTCATTTTCATGTCAGTGCTAGCCGAGGCTCCTCTTCATATTCATGCTAGCCGAAGCTCATCTTCGTGCTGGTCGAAATTTGTCTCTATTCCAATCGGATTTCTATCTCATATGGGACAAAGTGAAACTTTGTTATATGCGAAGTGGATTCTAACAAATTTCAAGTCTCTGGAAGGACATTTCTAATAGAGTTGATCGACAACCAAGGAAGCATGTGCCAACAGATGATGCCTCCTCACAGTTTTCAAGTTTATGGGTGGAGGATGCTGAAGAGATCTGTCGATACCCAGACACAACAGAAGTCAAAAGAGGAAGACAAGAGCACATTAATCTAGCTATGAGCAAAGCGGCATTGATGAGGGCTATAAGATCTCCAAAGTGGCAGTCTGGTTATCACAGTCAGCAACGACGAGGTGGAAGCAGTCTACTCCCCCCTACAAAGACCTCAATTTTACTGCATGCTCAGATTATTGCACATTCGAGGCGACTAGTCAGTAAGACGGTTTGGAAGAAAGGAAGCAGCAATGTCACTTAATGGATCTAGAAAGAGCCACCAGATCATATAGCAAGCCAGCATGCCCCATTGGCTCATACAATAGGCCAGCGCAATCCAATTGACCCAATGGTTGGTAGACTCATGAAGGCCACATGATCTTAAGCAAGCCGCCAATTCAATGGTCTTCATTACCCCATCGGTCTGTTAATCAACTCGCGAGCCCTTGCTGACTGGCGTGGGCCACGCCGAATCGATGCGAGCTGCGCCAGACCCCCAGCCGACTTGCAGGTCTCGCCCACTAACCCAAGCCCAATCTCACCCCATGCAAGGGGGTGAGATTAAGAGAACACAACACCTCCCAAAATGTGTTTCTAAAAATGGAAAAAGTAATCTCTGCAAAAGGGGGTGGAAGGGCCTATTTTTGGGGACCTTCTAGAAGCTTTTGTAAAAAAAAAAAAAGGGCCTTGCGTACCAAGCAGACCAGAGGGGGGGTTGAAGAGAGGCTTGTGTGTGAGAGGCTTGTGTGGAGAGAAAGCTTGGAAGAGAGGGAGTTCTCCCATTCTCCCACGACATCTGCTGCTGCTGCTGAGCTCTTCTCCTCCCCAAGCTTTCTCCAAGGAAGCAACCTGCAAAAGAGAAGCCAAGAAGAAAAAAAAAAGGTGAAGAGAAGAAGGGAAAGAGAGAGGATAGAGCTACTATGAGTGGTCTCATCATGTGAAAAGGGAAAGAGAGAAGAGAGAAGGAGATTGGCGATGGGTTCCCTCCTCTCCCCTTTTCTTTGAGTTCTTATTATACTCTTTTCCCTTTTTATGCTTAAGAGAATGTCCAATCCACATGTCTTCTCCTCTTTGATATGAATGCTCCTTGTCTTGCATTTAATGTTTCTTCTCCCTTTGCCATGTGTGTATGAGGTTTAAACTCCCTTTTTTTGGTTTTGTGCCATGATGTGTCACGGGATGGTGAGAGACCCCCTTCACATGGTGGGTCTCCTCTCATTCCAAAAGACACAAGAGATCATCTATACACTCCCATGCCTCAATAAATGGGGTCTAAGGGGAAATAGAGCTTATTGGGCCTTGTATAAGCCCTTTGTGCATGCATGTTTCTCACTGTTTTGCCCAAAAGAATGAGGGCTATTTGACTATTTTTACTGTCCTCAATGGACACTTCTCATTGTTGGGCCGCCCCCTCTCCTTGGAGCATGCATTTACCCATTGCTTGCTACCAATAAATGAGGGTTTTCCTTACTGTTTTAATCACTCAAATAGCAGGTTTTTTACTGTTAAACAGTCCCATTTGTGTGCATTTTTGCCTTGGGGACATGTTCCCTTTGTTAGCAAATGGGTTGAACAATCAATGTTCATGCCCAAAGCTTGGCATTCCATGCAAATGGCCCATTAAGTCCATGTTTTGATCCTCTTAAAAGACTGGTTTTCACTGTTTTAAAACACCCCATTTAAGAGATTTTGGTGTTTGGGACATGTCTCTTTGCTAGCCAAGGGTTGAACAATTAATGTTCATGCCCCCATACTTAGCACTTACGGAGAAGAGCCCAATAGCCCTGTTTTTCTGGCCCAAAACTGCCCCTCTCCCATGGGTGAGCCCAGCTTCAAGGGTGCTGGCCCACTGCCCACAGGGAAGAGGCCCCAGCTGCCGGTTCACCTATTCTGTGGGTGGCCCTGTTGATTCGGCCACCCTGAATGGGTCTGCTGATTCGGCAGGCAGCAACCCACCCTTGGCCGAACCATGTGAGCTAAGCCATGCTTCATGTGATTTAAGCCAAGGAAATGAACAATGGACTGATGAGAAGCCCATTTAAACTCCGGGTTAGACAATGTGATGTCTATGCCCGGGCATATGGGCCCACACATGTTTTATTTGCCGACCGGTATTTGTGTGGTCATGATGCCATCCATCTCCTTAAAGGCTTGCCTTGGAGGTTGGTGTCATGTGCCATTTGGGTTATGTCATTATTTGACATACACCATTTCTTCTGGTACTGTCTCCATTTTGGTGGGCGTGTACCGTGCTCTCCCCCGTCGACCAAGAAAAGGGGAGATGTTGCCGGATTTTCTCCGGGAGGGTCGAATCGGCAATGGTCCTTTCTTAAAAAAAAAGAAACCTCTAAAGTTCAATTGAGTGGCGCCGAATCGCGAATAGAACTATGTTGCACAAGTTTAAAAGAATAAAAGAGTCAATTAAAAGAATGTCTCATTACAAGAATGGCACACAAGCAAATCAAATCATTTCAAGCTGCATATGTCTTAAAAAAGAAGAAGAGCAACACAAGCGAACCAAAAGACCTCTTCACAATAAAAGCAAAAGTAAGCAAATAGGCCAACTCACATTTTTACATGCTTCAAATAAAACAAAAGAATGATTTGAAACTACTTTCTTGACACAAAGGACAAAGGGGCAAATGCCTCATTGTTTTGCAACCTGCATGTTTTCAAAGGAATAAAAGACTAGAATGAAACTCTTTTTATGATAAGGGAACGAACAAATCATCTCATGTTTTCAAAAAGCAAAAGACCCAGTTAAGATGGTTTTCATAATAGTAAAGACAACAAATGGGTAAATAGATAAAAAGATTCAATCACATCTAAGTAAAAGATCCAATAACCTCGAATAGACATCATGCTTATTTATCACTCCGGCCTAATTTCGAGTTGCGCTTTGCACTATCATCGGATGTCTCCAGTTTAGGCCACAAGGCTTTCTAATTTCTGGCGATTAATCAAGGGTTTTCCCTCCCAGAGGGATGTAATTAACGCCGTTGCGCTTAGGCAACGACGGGATTTTGGTCCAGGACCCGACACTCACTTTCGTTTGACGAAGTCAAACGGTGCGCACAATAGACCTAAAGCCCTTCGGCTCTAGGAGGCAAACCATTGGTTGTCACTTCGGTGACTGGCAGACCCGCGCTATGCAAATTGTCGATTCATCTTTCGTCACCATTGCTCGTATAGCATTCGACGGGACTTGGATATGCAATATGCATCCATGAAAATATGTGAAAACATGATAAAAAGAACTAAAAGATTTTAAGATATAAAAAATCTATTTCCACAGAATGTCACAGGCCTTGTTATCTTTTTCGTGGTAAAATCTCTCAGGCATGTTTATGCATACAGATCTTATTATCTTGTTCACGATAAAATCTCACAGGCAACCAGAGATCCTGTGAGTTCAGCTGCGTATGGGCTCCCTAAACAGATGGAGAACCTATTAATTTTAAAGAATTTGTAGTTTACTTAGTTGATGTACTGTTGCATTTTTAAATTATAGAGTTCTTCAGTCTGTGAAGCAGAAAATTCAAAAGAAATTCACCCTTGTTACGTACTGCACCTATTAAGGTTAGTAAAGCATCTATTCTGTCTCTAATGTCTGACATCTGAGAGTAAAGAAAAAATGTTAGTAAACCATCTATTCTTCTCTTCTCTAAAGCTTTTTTTTTATGGGTGGTTTTGGTCAATTATGCTATGCATTTGATCATGGTCTCCTCTTATCTGTGTCCATAATATTGTTTATTCTTTCAGATCACATGGGTGGTTTTCGGTTGGTATGGGCTTTGCTTTCTGGTTTGCAAGAGCACTACCATTGGAAGAAAGGGAAGGGAGTGCCATGTATGGATGTTGGAGAAGAGGAAGGGGGCCTCTCAATATTGGTGATTACATCAATGTCCTCCCAATAGTTTGAATTTTGGAATGTGGTGCTTCTGGAATTCAGAATACAGATGAACATAGAACAAAATCTCTGCAGTGTATGAAGCATTGTCATTACTGGTGCTCCTCTCCTTAACTCGGTAAGGTATACTTTGGGCATGGAGGAAATGTTACTGCCACCAAGGGCATTGCTGTGCATGCATTTCTCTTTCTTGGTATCCTCTACTTTTGCCAGCATCTCCTTCAAGCAATTGGGGAACCTGGCTTCTTGATTAGTATCCCACTTTCTTTGCACACTAGAAATGTTGTAAAGGATGCGATGTCAAGAGCTCGTGAGGCTGGGGAGGTGGATGCGACAGTGCATTCCATGTGCTTATGTCCATCTACTTTTGGTTTGGATTGTTGACCTGCATGTCCTGTAACTCATAGCCTTCTATACAGGTTTCTCTTGGGTTTATACTCTGTAGGCTTTCTAGGTCCCAAATGGCACATCTTATCTTTTCTTTGTGAAATTGCCTGCATATGGGCTGCTCAAGGCACTGTTCCTGGCAACTGTTTGATAAGAGTATGTAGACACTTTGGTTGGTGGATCATTAGATAGTTGATACATAGATTAAGGGATACTTAGATCTATTAGATCAACTCATGGATAAGATTTATTATTGGATGTTTATGTTTCGAAAATGTCATCAGCTACATGAATACAGCTTTGGAAGGTTAGTTGGGTGGATGGCTGAAAGTTCCATCAAAGACCAGGGAAGCGAGATGGTCAACAAGAGATTTAAACATATAATCTCTGACATCTGTTATTCACTGCACATTTTTGTTAGGCTTTCGTCTTTTTGCATTGTAATGATTACACATCAACTCCTTGGATCTCAGGATATGGGGCGTGCCGCACACACTATTGTAATTTTTTTGCTATTCAAAACCATGTCTGTTTCCCTGGTCTTTGTTGTTCATAAAGCATTTTTGCAGAAACAAAATGCCTTTTGGAGCTTTCATAGCATAATGGGACCATGAAGATGATAGTGGGTAACATCATCATGGATCTCCAACTCGTTAACCATGTAGTTCATAAGATCCATATGCATTCAACTGTCTACCTAGTGCCTCCTTGGATGGGTCACTTGTTCACCTTTTGTCTTCTAATGGTTTAAGTTTGTCAATGTCCACATCTTGGTTGTTGATGGTGTTACAGAGTCCCCCGACCCATTTTCATTGTTCTTTTTTGCCATTGGTTGCAGCAGTACATTGGTTCTGGTTTTATTGTTATTCTTTGCAGTTCTTTAGACTCCCTTTGATCATGCAGAAGGAGACCTTGAGGACGCTACTTCTGACAAAATTCCAGCAAAATCTTCTGGGACAGTTCTGCATATGATGGCATTGCGTGCTTGGGGGCTTTCTTGTTTGGATACCATCTTGGGTATAGCTCTCTACTTTAACTGTTGCACAACATATTTTCAATTACTGTCTTTAAGTCTTAACACGTGAATGATTTGTGCAATACCATCTTTGACTTGGATTAGCCTGAGTTGCATGAAATTGACTTGTTCTTTTCCCTGCTTATATAAGAATTCGATCAATCCCTTGTTCCTACCCTTCTTTTATTGTCAGGTACACTTCTGTTATTGCTGCAAATTCCTAGAAATTGGCAGTGGAACCTGATGTAGACGGATTCCTCGGTGGAATGGTGGGTGTCATTGAAGGTTTGTGCACTTCTACTTCTATAAAACACACCAGCATATGTAATTGAGCATTAGCATGCTAGTTGGCCTAGCACCTGAATGTCCTTGTTGTTTGATTGTGTTCAGCTGGAGTTTGTGGACATCATAAAGTCTGCCGCCATGACAGAGAGAAACATCTTCTTTAGAGAGGTTGTTGTCTTTAGTTGACAAGTGAGCTACTAGTGCTCAAGCTCAGAAGGAATTTGAAGACTTAGACATAAAGGAGAAAGAAAAGGATAAGAAACGAAAACTTGAAGAAGAATAAAGAAATTTTCAAAAAGAAATGTTGAATTTGGAAAAAGAGGTATCTTTGTTGTTCTTCCTTTTTATTGTATATGTAGATGACAAATGTGGATTTTTAAGACAGTATGTGCATGTGGATGTGTATTTTGTGTACAAAGAATTAATACATTTGAATATAATGTGGATTTCTTTTGCAAAATTACATATGTGAATGTGTATATTGTAGGGACGAAAAGATGTGGTTATGTATATTTTGGAGACCAGTGAAACAAGTGAATGTATATCTTGTGGGTGACAAATGTCACTACATTAATTTAAAAAAAATTGAAAATAACAGCTTGAAAGAATAGCCAACGGGTTGGTATAATGGAACCCGTCAATATATTAATAATAAAAAAATTTGAAAGAACGGTCGACTGTTCTTAAACTGTCGAATATTATGTAAAAAAATTACGGAACGGCTGACTGTTTTCATATGATGACTGTTCCAAAATAGTCACCGAAATAATTGTCGACTCTAGAGTAGCCCACTGTTCAATGACGACTGTCTAACAGTCGTCTAAATTTATGACGACCGTAAACAGTCGGCCTACCTAAAAGCGACTATGAAAACCCATTTTGTATTAGTGTTCTTAGTCAAGGACGGATCTAGTATATGTTCAATAGGATCTTGTGATTCTATTAGATAAAAAAATTATAATGGAGATAATTTTCACCGTGAGTGACTTCATGGAGATAATTTTCACCGTGAGTGACTTCACTGAATTGATATGAATGTACCATTAAGGTCTCACTGAAATAAAATTCTGGATCCGCCACTATTTTGAATTCTTACACGTGTCTAGCCATCAAGCACAATGGGTTTTATTTTTTTAGTCCCTATAATGTTTCATAATTAACTTTCTAACTCTATGATATTCTGTATTTAGCTCTTAATCTCCCATTTATTTTTAAATACTTTTTATTAGAATACTAATTTATTGCATCATCTGATGGAAATTAAAATTTTAACATCATCTTTAGAATTTTTTTTTAAAAAATTATAAATCTATTGTCGGTGGATATTGAATCCTTGACCTCTTCCTTAGAAGATTACTACTAAGCGGCCACTCTTTGAATACATCTCCCATTTATTGACTATTTTGATCTTGAACTTAGGAAAACTTAAGTTTTAGCCGGTTGTTTCAACCTTAAAAGTAGCGACTAAAAGTTAATTGCAAACATTATCCGATGGATTTATTTATAAAGAAGGTAAAGTTTGCTGAGCTCGACGGGCTAAACAATCGAGACAAAAAATAAATTGTAAAATATTACATGCACTAAAAAGTAAGAAACTAAAAAACAATTCAACTATAAAATTCTTATTCAAGCATAGTAGAATAGAAATCATATCATAGGGAGTAGTAATCCAATCAAGCTCAAGGGACTAGTTTCACCAATGCCATTCATGTCAATGTTGATTGGCGATGTATATTTATATATACCTGCCCGATCGAAAGACTATTCTTCCAAACTTAACATCGTTTGGAACTGTGCATACATTTTCAAATCATGTGCATTCGAAATCTCATTCATGGATCTCACAGGGAATATTAGAAAACGTGGAGAAGCCATATTGTGCTAAGCCATATCGGCAAGGTACTATACATACGATGAGACCCGAGGGCCGTACAGTTAGCTTTCTTCATTAAAATACCACCCTTTTCAAACATGCATTACCAACGACCAATGGCCCCGGAAGGAGCCCATGTTCTACGTTGAACTCCACATGCATATATATATATATATATATATGAACCTTGTCCGTACGTTCTGCTTAAATTTTTCAGTCCCAAATTCCATGAGAATATTTGTCACTGGGAAATTAAATATTACCTCCCCGTGACTTTAATTCTTTAATTACCGGCCATGTCCACATAGACTTGTCAAAACTTAGTCCAATTAACCAGATTGAAAGAAATTTTATTTCTTTCAATTGCTCAAGAGCAGATCGACCTATGGCCACCCAAGATCAAACCCGAATTATTTAACATTACTCCCAAGTCCAAACAAATACTACAAGAAAAAATATTAATAGAGACCGATTTAAAAACCGATGTAGTGAAGTTAACCTCTGTCGAACAATAAGCCTCCAAGGATATATATAGAGACGAAGCCCACGAGATTAGAACTCAGGTGCATGAATCCTAGAGTCTACATCCAACCGCATGGTGTGCTCTATATATACTAAGACCACATGGATGAGGTACACTGCAGCCAACCATCCCGTGCCCTAACGTTGCTCGAAGGCATCAAGATACGACTGTCCCCATGGCCAGTAGAACTAAACCGCGAACATGAACAATCCGTTTCTGTCTTCATGTACCAATTTCTAGTCCCTCGATCTTACTGAAAACTAGAAAGTTTATAGATTTGAACAGAGAAAAGACTGTTTCAGATGTGATAGAAAGATACGCCTTTACTTCAAATGCCAAAAGTTCAATCGATATCATATATAGCAAAAGATGGGGTGCATTTGCCACGCAGACCCCGCCTCTCTTTCCATTCATATGCATCATTTGGTGTGGAGTTGCAGAAGCAGAAAAGAGACTAATGATTGGATTGGCATGTTAACACCCCCTACAAATCAAAAATTACCCCGAAGATGGCAAGATGTTTGCGTGCTTCCACGAGTATCTTCCCAGACCCCCAATTAGTAGTACTGGTTAATGTACACTAAGATTGTGAGGTATATATATAGGGAAAGTTAATTGGGAGTATCTGTCAGAAGGTGGTATTTTTTTTCTCGTCCCTGTCAGAATATTCGAAGACGTAAAGTCTTTACTTTTTGCCCGGTTTAATTTCAGTTCCTACTTTTGAGACGTCACCATTTACGACTATCGATTCACGAGTTCCGTCTCTTTTGCATCTGTCTCTTTTTTCTATTCTCGTCTTATCCTTCCGTCCTTTCGAATCTTACGTCCGCTTGTCTATCGGCCTCCACCATCCATGGAAGTTGGACTTACATAACGTGTGTATCGCACTTACATAATATGTGTATCGCACTTACATAACGTGTGTTTCGCACTTACAGCAACCATTGACATCGCTTACACATTGTAGGTAAAGAACAATTATAGAAGATTTTAATTCATTCAGATTATGTGGTGGGTTGCTACAAGTTCTTCTGTTGTGACCTATTTGTTTGCACCTTGAACAAATATACGCATGCTCTACTTCTCCTCTTGAATGTATTCTCCTCTTTCTCGGTCTTCCTGGCAACCTTTTTATTGTCGGTGGCTTGATGAGAACATCAGATAGTTGAGGCGGATCTGGCATGTCAAATGTTGGGATAGGTTGAATGTTTGTTTCGTATGCAGCTCTGTACACTTCTGTACTGTAAAATGCTGAAACATATTGAGAAACGGCCTCCTTGTTACTGTCAATTGTTGCGCATGCATGCTTGCAAGGAATCTTGACAAGTTGTCAGTGTCCACAGGAGCATGTTTGTTGATAGAGGTCTACGGCGTACGTCTTCATACTTTCAATAACCTCAAATTTGATTCCGTATGAATGACGGATTGCTAAGCTTCTTCTTTCTTGAAGATTTTTTTCGATGATTTTTTGTACTTTAAGACAGTATAGAGTATCCCACAAGGCTGCATAAATTTTCCTCTTTGCAGTCATTTTTGAACTCTAATTTTGTCAACCATTTGTAGTATTGGTAGACTTCGCGCATCATATATCCAATTGTTGAATGACTCTACCAAATTAGAGTATAACTCGCCAAACCTGTGAG
The DNA here is from genome assembly GCA_014218235.1 of Colocasia esculenta. Classification (NCBI taxonomy): domain Eukaryota; kingdom Viridiplantae; phylum Streptophyta; class Magnoliopsida; order Alismatales; family Araceae; genus Colocasia; species Colocasia esculenta. The sequence continues at coordinate 20,793,740 of CM024755.1, read as the reverse complement.
ACAATGTAAAGGAAATTAGTTTAACATCATATATCTGTAACACGTCTTCACTACATACTGTAACCACATTTAACACATTCTGTAATAACTTATATTTATAACTACAAGATAATGCTTACTGTAATAGCTTATATCTGTTACTATAAGACATATCAACGCCTAACTGTAAGAATATAAATGGCGGAATGTAATAGAACATATCGCTTGTGTAATTGAAGAGGCGAACCTTTGTCCCGGGAAACGAGCATGGGACCAGTGGTCGACATCATTTTGGGGAACCCATTCTTTGGCATCAGCAGAATTAAGCTCTGTTGTGATCATTGCGTCTTGGTACTCTTAGTCAGTGACAGCATAGGCAATGCGCTGGAGGATTTTTTAAAGTAATTTTTTGAAAGGGGCGGCATATTTCCCTGCACATTGGCCGTTGAAGTTCTGCATGATGTGCTGGAAACAGTAGCCGTGATGATCATTTGGAAATATCTCAGGAATCACTTCCTTCAGACCTTTCCCCCTATCTGATAGGAAGGCGATCCTTCTATCTGAGAGTAATGCCTTTTTCAAATTTTGTAGAAACCAAACCCAGTTGTCATATGTTTCCGAATCTGCGATGGAGTACGCTACAGTGAATAGCTCATTGTTACCATTTAAGGCACTTGCTGCAAGTATAACCCCTTGTACTCTATGTTGTTTGATATGAGTTCCGTCCAAAAATAGCATAGGTCGGCAACCAATGCCTGGAAGCATATGAAAAAGTGTTTGAAACGTTGTGTCTCCGAGTCCACTTCTAGAGACAAAACTAATCCTGGGTTTGACTGTAATGCACGTTCGTTGTACCAGTGCAACATATGATAGCTTGTTCTGAAATCTCCATATAGAGAACTGACAGCAACTTCTTTGCCCTACCATGCCTATTGATATGTTGCTACATGGTATGTTAGATGAATTTATACAGTGCTATTTACAGACTATTTACATATTGTTACAGTACTTGTCCTTATACCTTACAGATTATACTGTTGTTGATACAGTGGCCTACATAGATTGTTACAGTATACTTTGTAATGATTACAATTGTTACAATACGGACCCTTATAGCATATGATTATAGTTGTTACAATACAAGTGTCAGAAACTTACAGTTATTGTTGTATGCATTACACTAGAGGTCATGATGTGTTAGAATTAAAATCATGGCATACCTGATGATAAGGGATGGAGATACCGTAATCCTGACGTATGTCTCTCATAATTTCACTTGCTCTATAAGTGGGTTTATCAACTAGTTTCCCCTTCACAGCATTTGCAACCCACTTCTTAGATGTCCTAGGATGTCGATTGCTCATAATGTCACACCCACAGCTGTGTATGTTGTTCAAACTCTTGATTGCAAATTCTGGACCTTTACGAATGAAGGACGCATGTAGGCATCATGGGCAAACAACTACATTGCACCGTACAGTTAATCGTACAGAGTCATTCTTCAAATATTTCCAATTAAATCCTCGTGTGATCGCGTAATTTGTGAATTCCATCTGCAATTGCTCTTTGCTTATGAAGACTTGTCCTACTGAATGTATTCTACCTAGACAATATTGCGTCAAGACTGGTACTTCACCTTCCACTCCTTTTGTTCGGTCGTCGTACAATTCCAGACTGCTTCCTGGTAAGTGGGACGGTTCTGTGATTTCTAAAGAAGCGTCATGCGTGTTTGAAGTACTTCTGTAAAAAATGTACATACATACGTACATGATGTATGGGATAACATGAAGGCTGTTGAAGAATGCATGGGATAACATGAAGGCTGTTGAAGAATGCATGGGAACGATGCATGGGAGTATGTACCTGTCAAGTGGTGGCGCGACTAGCATGCGTACTGAGGCAACGAGAGTCCACCGCATGAATGTAGATTTATGAATGATGTTCCTTGACACTTGTGAAGATCAAACATAGCTTGGACATCTCCATCCTCATGCAGCACTTGTTCAATGTGGCAATCAATGGGAAGATGATACTTCAGCATATTCTCCTGCATGTTTATACCCAACCTTTCTGAAACCCTGGCATGTGTGGATGCCAATTCCATGTCCCTCCCTATGAAAAGAATGAATCTTTGATCTCCAAATGCACATCTTATAGGGAGCTGTTCCATTGCGTCAAGGTGAATGAAAGACTTTTTTATCATAAAAATGTGGCGCGCAGTGTCTATAAATAGCATGTGTGAGGAGATGAGCTGCTGTGGGTCAATTTGGCGGGAGTGCGTATCATGCAAACAGTATTGGCAGGAAAGCGCCAGACGAACGGACGTGATAGCTTGGATGTCCCATCGTCAGAAATACCGATTATGTTCAGCCGCATGATGTTCATCATTGCAGTGCACCGCCATTCCGTCGGGTCCACTGAACCCATCCTTGCATATATCGCGGCATTCCGAAACTCCATACACCTGCACCGCCATTCCTGCACTAGCCCTCTTCTCTGTTACAGTTTTACATTCTTTGAGTTACATCTGCAGCCGAAGCAATCTCTTGTCCCCTCTAACGATGGCAAGCCATGGATCTCCTACGAGCGCGGCGATTGGTCGCATTGCGGCGGAAGCGAAGCAAGAAGCGTTAATGGTGATGGAAATGTATGAAACTGCCCTCCAAGTCGTCCGAAGTAGTAATCTTTCTTCTTACCCTGTGTCCGGTCTTTGTTGACTGAATATTTTTTAAAAAAAGTTTCGATCTTCTCTTTGCAGACAAGGATCAGAATCAATTTAATATGTGATGTTCGCTTTCATGGTACTGTAGCGTTATGCAAGACTTGCAGTTTAGGAGCGCACATCTCAAGTTAATGAGAAATTCACCATTCCACGCGTATGTCAAATGCGAAGTGGTGACCTGCCCTATTTCCCTGATAGTCGATCTGATAACATGTTTCAAAGGAGAAGATCGTTTTAAGATTGGCCCCTGCAGCTTGCCTTTTCGTCCTTCAGACCTGGCAACGGTTATGGGTATACCCAATCATTGTTCACCCATCAATCTAAAGGCGGATGGGACAAAAGCTAGTTTGCGCCGCATCCTTGGATCCAAACAAACGAAGGACAAGCACAATGTCTTGCGAAAGCTTACGGAGTACGTTCCACAAGAGGGTGAGCTAGCTGTTGAAATTTCGGTAAAGCTTTGGTTTGCACTTCTATGTTCTTGTTTCTTTTTCCCCACAAGTGGGAGGGCGGGGTTGCTATCCTTTCTGCCATATGTGGACGACCTCCATGAGATGAAGAGGGTCAATTGGGCTGCTGCCATCCACGAGTACCTGATATCGGCAGTGCAGCAGTGCCACGAGCATGTGAAGGCAGCCGTAACAGGAGCTCCGTCTGGAAAAACCATCTTCCTAACCGGTTGTGTTCCCGCTCTCGGTGTAAGTAGTCTCTTACATACGATATATCTATTTGTTACAGTACCCGAAGTAGTCTTTTACATACGATACACCGCTCTGTTACAGTACGCGAAGTACTCTTTTACATACGACATATGCATTTGTTACAATACTCAAAGTACTCTTTTACATACCATACACCGCTCTGTTACAGTACGCGAAGTACTCTTTTACATACGACATATGTATCTGTTACAGTACCCGAAGTAGTCTTTTACATACCATACACCGCTCTGTTATAGTACGCGAAGTACTCTTTGATAGAGAAATGCTATGGTACGGTGGAGCCTTTTGATATGGCACCGCCATAGCATAGCACGAACCGTTACATTTCAATCCAACGGCGGAGCCGTACAGTACAACCGTGCTCGGTGTTCGGGTGCTCAGGTGTTCAGTATACTCATTGCTCGGTGCTCGGTCTTGACTGATGATACGGCGGGGCCGTACCTAAAGACCCCCCCCCCCCCCCCCCCCGTATCATAGCATTACTCCTCTTTTACATACGATACACCTGCATGTTACAGTACACGAAGTACTCTTTTACATACGATATATCTATCTATTATAGTACCCAATATATCTATCTGATATGATATATATCTATCTGTTAATGATGTAGGTATGGTTTTTGACACACCAGTTAAAATTGAAACCAGAGCATCCCCAAAGAGATCCCCCATTTTTTCGTTGGGATTACCGGGGTAAGGGACAGTCCTTATCCGACCTACTACGGGGATTGCACCGCTCTGATGTAAGTGTGACTTACCCCTGGACCAGTGTTATCTTCGTATATGATATCTTCATATGACTTTACTTCAGGTATATTTGGAGGTTAATGTGAGGGATGACCGACCTAAGGTCTCGCGACGATTGACAACATCCACGTCCACCACTTCGGGAACCCCTCCATCAGATAAGCATATTGTTGGCATTCTTCAGGAGCTTTTAAGAGTGTCCAAACAACAGAGGGAGGTCATGGAGTTGTAGAGTGACCTCTTACAGTGGCAGAACAATATCCTTCAATCAATGGACCAAAGGCTACAAAGACTGGAGGAACAATTTGAGCGTCAGCCTCAGTGGCAACATCCACCCACGGAGCCACAATCTGCACTCTTAGTCCTACCGCCACCGGAGCTCCCTACAGCTTCAGTACCATCACACCGAGTAGCAAAGATGAGTACCCGACGCCAAGGTAATGTTTTACAGTATATGTTTTATACATTTACAGTATCATTCATAGTTATTATATGTTTTATACATTTATAGTATCATTCATAGACATTTACAGTATTTCATATATTCAGTTACAGTATATGTTTTATACATTTACAGTATCATTCATAGACATTTACAGTATTTCATATATTCAGTTACAGTATATGTTTTATACATTTACAGTATCATTCATAGACATTTACAGTATTTCATATATTCAGTTACAGTATATGTTTTATACATTTACATTATCATTCATAGACATTTACAGTATTTCATATATACAGTTACAAGAAGGAGAACCCGCTTGACAAGGTCGCGACGATCAATGTCAGAGTGACAGACATCGGAGCCAAAGGAACAGAGGAAGAGGGTGCGAAAGGAGGAGCCCAGTAACGGCCCTAGATATCTATACCCAATAAGGGTCCATATCCAGATCCGTCTCCCGCGAACGGACCGAAGTCTCGCAAGGGATAGCTCGTACACGTGTCCAGGAAGAATATAAAAGACAGACCACAACAGTAAGAGACACAAGAAAGTACATGTGCTCATATCTGCATATAACAATTTACAACTGTCTCATTACATTATTACATGTCCAAATTAGTACAACTACCTGAGGCATACCCCGAGGGAGCACAAGCTCACACAACTCTACTAACACTACTGCTGGTGGTACAAGTCTGTCACGACACCTCCGCAAGCCACACAAATGGTAAACCCTAAAAAGAACTATAAGGGAGTGAGCATCAACAAGTCACTGGCTCAGTAGGGAACCACCCAATAACTACACACAACACGGGAGGACCTCAACCCCAACGGGTCTCACTGGCAACACCGGTAACCAAACCATAGCATGCACACAACAAAGCATAATTATATCAATTAACACAAATCCCAGAAAGAAGAAGAGACAGTGGAACTAGCACTATGCCACTAGTCTGCCCAATAACTAGAAAGCCTAGGCCACAAGCCTCAAAGGCACACCACCTCTACAGCTGGTCGCCTAAGCTGTAAGCCACACAGGAAAAGCATTGCCTAAGCTACTAACTTCACTAGCAAGCCTCCCAACACATGGGTAACAGGACAGCTAACTAGGAGCTAATCCTTTATACCCTTAAACCACGATGTATTGAATGCCACACTTAAGTAACAGGACTGGCTACCACGATGCCAATCCATCGCACACTAAACCATATTAGGAAACTTACCCAAGGAAAGGTAAAACACAACATGTGGAAGGTCTCACCGCATGACCTCCACTTCACCACCTGAAAAGGCTAGTACTCAGCGTACCACGAGAAACCAGTACCCACAAAGAGTACAGGTACCTACCACCACGAGGTACCACCACTAAAAGATAAACACAAACTGTGCCACCACCAGGGCACACCATAGCCAGTCAAACCACAACCAGTGAGTCTCCGCTCACTAACCACAACGGCAACCGTGCCAACACCATGGCACACCTCGACAGGTAAAACCACAACCAACACACGCTACAATCAATAGCAAAGCACGATCCGAAAAGCACGACGCCACCACACGGGACAGACTACTGGTTCATGATGCCAGTATCCAACCCAGACAATACAACACAAGAACTACCTCTCAGTCTCGCAGCCACGAACGTAAGGTCCAACTGCCGCTCCACAACACAAGTAAAGCTAAAGAACTGTGGAGACCAACCAAACCACCACAACCTACAGGTCACACACCCTGTAGGCCCATGTCTGGCACCTTTAGAGACTCCGGCCTGAGCTCTCTAAAGTGAGGCACTGGAAACAGGACTAGCTGGGGTCCAGCGACGTCTACTGGTGTCTGTACCCCCAACTACGAGTGCGCTAAAAGTGACTAAACATAAACTCTCACGAGCCACTATCCCATTGTCGTCTTTCCCTCAGCCGGACGTACTACTCAAACACAAGAGTGAGGGTGTCCAGGAAGACGACAAGACCCCGACGGTACCACTGTACCGGGACAAGCCCCGAGCACACACAGGTGCCTGGCTCACACAAAACCTGGGGCACCCAACTGAAGAGGTATTCCAGAATAGGCGCCGGACCACCACCCTCAGCTAGCACAAACCACGTCAGTCACTTAGTACCACGATATAACGTATATTAAAATATACTAAACATAACTGGCTTGTCATCGATCACCATGTGACCTCCAAACCATCCCACACCAATACATACTTATATTACCACGGTACAACATAACCTTGCCTATCATTGGTCACTCCGTGACCTCTATGGCATCACACACTACTTAATGCATATATCATTATAATACTCTTTAAAAGACAACCATAGACTAGGGCTAGGTTCATATGTGGACCTTCACTACCCAGTCATCTCATACTAACTATACCAGTAACAATACATTATTCATAATATCAAACCACTAGCCATGCATACTCATGCACGGCACTTAAACCGTGTAAACGCCACATAAAAACATGCTCACTTCGTGAGCACCACCCTTATTACGTAAACCACACACAAACGACACGCTAACCACGCTCACAGAGCGCTACAAGTGCCAATGCACCTCTTACCAAAGCCATGCACGTTAAACACTGATAATCAGATAATCAAATCACCAAAACCATGCAAAACAGGACCCTCGGCTGTGATCGCGACATGGGCTTCAACCGCAATCAGATCGCGACACCCCGATGGACAGCGATCAGAAACACTAACGCGACAGGGTCCAACGGCGCCATGAGATCGTGCCACCCCGACATGTCGCGATAGGAAACCTTGTCGCGACGGGTCGGCCTGTCGCGACCTGGTCGCGACGGCCGGGTCTGTCGCCATCTCAAGTGCAAACCCTAATCCGGGAACCCTCTCTAGATTTTCCATGCAAACCACCCTAAACCCAGTTTCAACCCGGTTTTCATGCTCATTTAACCTCCTAGGCATGGTATCTACTGTTTTTAAAGCGGTAAACAAACCAACATGCAATCCACATAACAAATCAAGGTAGAACTCCCTACCTCCACGAAGAACACACAAACCGTGCATGGCACGGCATCTCCCCCACTCCATGCGACGTCCTCGCGTCGAGATCACATCGAACACCATACCAGAACGCCGAATCACCTCGAAATCCACCACAGTTCCTCCCCTAGGTCGAGCAAAGCTTGTGAAAGCTCTGTTCGGCCAACCTTCTTAAAAACCGCACAGCGGTTGGGAACGCGACGTAGGCCTGCGTCGCAACCTGATCGCGACCTAGGTGACCGTTGCCTTCCCACTCCTGATGTCAGCAAGCCGCCCCAGCGTGCGACACGCGGAGCACATGCAGACGTCGACCCCCAACAGCGGCAACCAGAACGCGACCTACACCTCCGTCGCATTCACATCCAGTAAACCAATGGACACCATGGGCCTAACCTACCGGCCCTCTAAGCTCCACACACGCTCGAAAGCCACGACCAAGGCTCAATGACCCCACATTGGCCATGAGCACCACACCAAAGCCCGCAAAAGGAGATCCGAACAACCATTAAACAACGATCCATGAAGATCTGAAGAACGCGATACGTTACATTACTATCACCTAAAAAGGAATGTCATCCTCGACATTCAAGATGAACGACAATGAACTGGACTATCACCTAAAAAGAAACAAATTCATATACAGAACAAGAGGGAGGCAGTGGTGCGGGTTGTAAAGCACGAACTCGGACGCCCCGATCAACCGTAAGTCCACCCCGGGTGCTAACCGTGTCTGCAGGTCCCTGGAGAGAAGAGGCGCCGGAGTACAAGTAAATGCGTTCCCGAGCATGCTTCGGAAGTAATCACTGTTAGGATCGGATGGGTGGATGGATCAGATCTAGAATGGGGGGGTTGAATAGATCTAACACTAATTAACGCGGAAGCTTAAGCAATTTAAAATTACTTCGAATCAGAGATCAAATCACCCAAATAATTTACTGATCTGAAGTGTGATTAGTGTGTGTGAGCAAATTGATTAGTAGTATGAACGAAATCCCTATGCATGCATCTAGCGTAAAATAAAGGCAAACCACAATTCAAACCATTGCATAGAGGATTTTTAGGTGGTTCAGAAATCACCTCCAGTGACTCCTACGTCCACCCCTCACACAGTGAGGCCACACTACTCAAAACCTTGAGTACAACTCACACAGGAGCACGACGACTCCAAACACCCTTAAGCACGACGACTCAAGAAACACCTGGAGCACGACAACTCCAAACTGAGCACGACGGCTCAAACCACACAGTGAGTGCGACGACTCACAAACCAGAGCTCGACGGCTCACAATACAAAAGCTAGAACAAAAACACAAAGATCCAGATCCTCTAGCAATGATATAATCTATAAAAGTTCATTCAAGAAGATTGATGTAACAGTTCATACACAATCTCAAGAATGACCTAGAAGAAACAAGGGGAATTGAGGAATTGAGTGTAAGATCCTTGTTCTTCAAGTATACTCCCTTGTAGATGTTGAATTGTGAAGAGGCTTGATTCCCTGAAGTCCCTGGCCGATGCTCTGCACTTTGTGCTTTGGGATCTTCCTCGAAATCTTCACAAATGTCTGCTTCTACTTGATCTGCACCCTTGGAAGTTGATCGTACTGCTTCATCTTGGATCAATCTTCACTTCTTGTGCTTTGAGATGTGGGAATTGGGTTGGAGAAGCACAAGGGGAGCAAGAACAGGGAGGAGAGCTCTCTCAGCCGCCAAACAGATTTCTGGAAGGCTCTTGGAGGCTCTCTCTTAGGTTGGATGGCCAATTAGGAGAGTATTTATAGCCCAAGTGTCCAAAAGTACCCTTGGGGGTCGTGGGCACATGATCCAAGGCCGATCCACCAAATCCCTAGAGTGCCACGTGTCCAGATGTGACTTTAAGTCAGAAAGTTTCGGAGTGTGTCGACCTGCCCATGGGGTGTGTCGACACACTGTCATAAACTGGCAAAACAGGACTTCTGGGAGAGGCATCTAGTGTCGACACCATCGGGTTTAGTGTCGACACACTGTCCAGACCTATTGACAGGGTTCTCTGGGAGCTGGGTCTAGTGTCGACACTGCTTGATCTTGTGTCGACACTACTTGACCATTTCTTCATCTTTTGGCTTAGGGCTTGGAGCATTGTGTCGACACCAGTATGGGGTGTGTCGACACTACCCTTGCAAGAATTGTGTGTCCCTGAGAAATAAACACATATTTCATTAGTCTAATGTATTATCATTAAAATATGAGATATTAAACATCAAAAACATGTTGTTTGAACATTAACATGTTCCACCCATTAAGCATTGAAATCACAACATGTCATCATCAAAATCAAAGTATGTCATCATTAAAATCATGATATGTCATCATTAACATAACAATATGTCATCATTAAAATAATAATATGTCATCATTAAAATCATGATATGTCATCATTAACATAACAATATGTCATCATTAAAATAATGATATGTCATCATCAAAATCAAAGTATGAGTGATGCTCATTGCTTATCATTAAAATGCAACTTTAGAAAATTCCAAAACACACTCAACCCAACAATCTCCCCCTTTTGATGATGACAAAACATATCTCCCTTGACTGCAATAACTCCTCTTGACCATATACACCCTTTGAACTTTCTCCTCCTAGAAACCCTTTCTTCCCCCTAGAAACCCTTTCTTCTCCCCCTTTTTGACGGCATCAAAAAGAAGGATAGGTGAGAGAACCAAGGATTGTAAGAGATCAATTAATGAAATGAAGGAAATAAATGGTCAGTAAAGATCAAAATAAATGAGGCAAAGTGATATTGACATATGAGAGAAATTATTGTGTTTTTGTTATTGTGCAACAAAGTTTAATCACAAGGACACACTCAACACAAAGTATAGCAAAATAATGATATGAATGTAGTTAAAATGATGATGCAAATGTGAAGAAAAGTGACCTATATGACTGAGCATAAATATTTAACAAGGATGTTAGGAGCTTTAAGTTTAACACAATGTAAAATAATGAGTCTAAACTCAGTAAACATGAACTTTAGTAAGGTCTTAAGCTTTTCTATCATGTCTTGATTTGTTTTCATTTTGAACTGGGAAAGAATACAAGAATAAATTAGTTAAATCTCACTTTTCAGTGCAAGAAATCACATTGATCAGATGCAAGATCTCCTGATTACTCAGTGGTTTAACTTTCATTATCTTATACAGAGTTGAAAACTTTGATTTCCACTTTTTGACGCGAAACAAATCACTTTTTAGGTGAAATGACCCGGTTACTCAGTGGTCAAAAATTTGCATTGCTCTATTTGTATCTTTCCAGATTGATCATTTTTCTTTTGATATTTTGCAGGAATATGTTTGCTTTGACCAGACAAGACATGACTATGAATTTAGAAAATTTATTCTTAACATGAGGTAAAAATAAAGCTTAAACATACACAAGTGAAATATTAAAGCCACTCATGTGCCTATAATGGTGTTTTGCAAATCATTTTAAAAACATTCAGTATTAAGATTGCTTAACCTTGAAATGATAATGAATCTTTGAAATTAAACTAAATGCACAATGAGTTTAGTTTCAATGTTTTAATTCTCTCATAAGAAAATAGCACAAGGACTCAAACATTCTGATGATTTGGGGTTCAAGATAGACAAGTAAAGTCAAGGAATGTGACAATGACTCCCTCTTTCATGTATCTCCCCTTCACAAGGTGAACATGAGGATTATTGAAGAAATATGAATGTTTTATTGAAAGACAATGACTCCCCCTCAACAATTGCATACAAGACTCTTGATACTTGGCGGAGACATATACTCACGCATAGTGAAAGTGTCCAGACAAGCCTGACTTGTCTTTCTTCAAATCACAATTTGATATACCAAGAATCCCAATGCAATGTGAGAGTGAGGAGTTCATTTGCAAGAACATTTGGCAACAAACTGAATGGGAGTTGATGATAAGTCAGATATGAAAGAATATTTCTCCAGCAATTCACTCAAAGATCCTTTTGACTTACTCCCCCATAAGATATGCATGAAATTCATTGCATTTTCAAAAATATTTTTGCACTTTTTCAAATTTACTCCCCCTTAATATGTGCATGGAATGAAAAAGCTAGTAAGTAATTCACACATGATTATGCACACCATTAGCTTTAAGCATAACATGACTTTTGGTACTTGGCGAAGTATTTTACTCACGCATAATGAAAGTTTCCAAACAAGCATAACTTATTTTTCCACATGTCATCATTTGATATACCAAAAAATCAAAGCAGTTGATATGCACATAGAATCATGGGCACAGTTAAGCAAGTATGATAACACAAACATGATTCCAATTGTTATGACACAAAGTTTATTGTTGGGAGTACCATTGAAACACATTTCTCATTTTTCAGATAAAAATTAAACATTTATTTCAATTCAGGCAATTCAAATTTGAAATGATAAAGAAGTTTTACCTGAAAGGACTTCAATTGCTTTTCAAAGATTTTACCTGTGTTCTCCAATCATTTCTTACCTTGTACAGCCAATATCTTGAATCCATTTACAATGTATGGCTGCAAGACTCCTCAGCTTGCTGATCAAGCTGGTTCTGGGACCCACACTTGCTTGGGTCCTGCAATGAGGTCAATGTTAGAGTGTAATGAAGATTTTTGAATCCAAAATGATTTTATTTTTGATATAGATGTATTTCTTTCATTGACAGAACTATGAGCAGAATTAGTTCCATATTTTCTTTTTGTTTTGCTCAATGCATCTATGTTTTCATGAAGTGTTCAATTTATATTCACATGGAGTTTCTAAGCATTTTCAACAAGATCATGATTCTTAGTTACATGTAAATAATGTGAAATTTTTTGCAAGTAATTCAAGCTAAAATCATCATGGAAGAAATGAAATAAACAAGCAATCATTTTTCAATGACCCCCATTTTTTTTATTATTATTTTTTTAAAATTAATGACTTTTACACAAGGAAGATCATTGGTACTTGGCGGAGGTAATTCTCACACATAATGATAGTTTCCAGACAAGCATGACTTGTCCTTCCACAGTTCACCATTTGATATACCAATTGATCTTTGCATAAGAGTCTCAATTGATTTCAGTTTTTATTTAGCAGGGAATCTCTCATAAATATCTACCTGGTGAGATTTTCATTATTTTCATTTTCTTTCATTCTCTTCACTTACTTTCCTTGTAGCCTTAGTCATGAAGCCTTCATTTTGAGATTGACTACAAGGATCCCTGCATCCAGCAATCAAGCAGCACATTTTAGAACCCAAACTTGTTTGGGTGCTAAGGATTTTCCATGAATTTGCAACAATGATTTTTGAATCCAAAAGGATTTGATATTGGGTGTATTTTTCTGAAGACTAGAAACACTAGAATCTTGGTTTCTAATCTTAGAGCTATTGGTGTAGAATGCACCACTGACATACTGAACATTTTGTTTTCTATTTTTCAGATTTTTATCATTGACATTTTTAACATGGAATTCAGAAGAGATCTTTTGTGCAACAGTTCCTTTTTCATGTACATAGAATTTCTGAGTGTTTTCAGCATGAACATGATCTTTATTCTTATGTACATTGACATGAAACATGGGAGCATGCACAAGATTATCAATTCTATGCCAACATTCCCTAGAAGTATGCTCAAATTTATGACATGTGAAGCACTGGACTGATTTGACATATTTATGGAAATGTTGATCTCTATTCCAGCAATGTTTGGCAAGGTGACCAGGTTTATTACAGTTAAAGCAAATGAGAGCATTTCTTACCTGATACTTACCTTGGCATGTATGCATTTGCTGGGTTCTCCTTTTCATGTGAGGAGGCTTTTCATGAGGAGAAGGAGGTACCTTTTGGTGGCTCTTGGCATGATGTGAATTTTGAACTTGCTTTGGAGCCTTTTGAACTGATGGAGGAAGTACATGAACTTTGGTTTTCCTATTGACAGTAGCATTTTTCTTTTTCTCTGTCTGTTTCTGAACAAGAACTTTCATAAGTTTTTCATTAGAGATATCGAGGTTCTTGTTCACAGCAGCTTTAACAAATGTTAATTTTATTTTGTTCTTATTTTTCTTATCTCTCACAGAAGTATTCTTCAATTCATGTTGAAGCTTCTGTTTTTCAGATTTTAATGCAATTACTTCCTTTTCTGAAATTTGAAGCTTGTTTAGCATGACATCCAAACCATTTTTCATCTTGTTCTTTTCATTTTCAAATTGAGCAATTTGTTTTTCCAAATCGGCAATTTTATTACTCAAATTGCTACATTCATTGTCCAATGGTTTGTCATGGTACAAGCATTCAATCTTCCTTTTTAAATGATGATTTTCTTCAACAAGTTGTTTGCATCTTTCATTTATTTGATGATCATGAGCCATATTAGAAATTTGTTTGTTTAATTGATCATTATCAAATTTGAAGTTGTTATTGAGATCAATCAATTCTTCTTTTTCTTTTTCCAGATCAATGACTTTTGATTTCAATAGCTCATGGTTTTCTTTCAATCCATTCAGTTTATTTTCACAGATTTAGACTTCATCTTCCAAATTCTCTTTTTCAGAATTTAATTTTTCAACTTCATTTTTCAAATTCTCATTTTCTTCTGAAAGATCTTTATCATTGTTTTGGTGCAATTCAAGTGTATTTTTCAAATTTTCACTTTCTTTATGGCAATGTTTTAAAGTATTTTTCAAATCTTTATTCTTAGTGTTCAGCTTTGCATTAAGATTTTGTAACTTCTTACAGAATTCAATCAATTCAACATAAGACATGTCTTCATCTGCATCAGAATCAGAATTAGAATACATAAATGGGTCTGGAATTGATTTACCTGACCTTGTAGACTTATTTGAACTCTTGTGTTCTGAAGAGGATGAAGAATGCTCTGATCTCATGGAATGTGCTGTTAGAGCCGAAGTCTTTTGAATTGTTGATTTTCTGGATTCATTGAAGTTCTTCTTTGCCATTGAGTGCTTGTGAGTTTCTTTTGCTCTTTGTCTTTGTGAGTCCTTTGAGAAATCCAATGAAAATAAGCTTGGGGATTTCTCTGAAATTATAACAGGAAATTCATGTAGATTAAGACAATTTTCCATTATACCAAAACTCAAAAGACTATTAGATCTAATCACAGAGAATCAATGTAACAAGGAATTAGATCTAACAATTAGAGTGGTTAACCCGCTCTAATATCAAATGTAGGAATCTGAGCTATTAAGCACACAGAGACAGTGAAAGATCAAGCAAACAATTCAAGCAATTAACACAGAGATCAAACAAAAGCAATCAAATCGGATCGGATGGGTGGATGGATCAGATCTAGAAGGGGGGGTTGAATAGATCTAACACTAATTAATGCGGAAGCTTAAGCAATTTAAAATTACTTCGAATCAGAGATCAAATCACCCAAACAATTTACTGATCTGAAGTGTGATTAGTGTGTGTGAGCAAATTGATTAGTAGTGTGAACGAAATCCCTATGCATGCATCTAGCGTAAAACAAAGGCAAACCACAATTCAAACCATTGCATAGAGGATTTTTAGGTGGTTCGGAAATCACCTCCAGTGACTCCCACGTCCACCCCTCACACAGTGAGGCCACACTACTCAAAACCTTGAGTACAACTCACACAGGAGCACGATGACTCCAAACACCCTTGAGCACGACGACTCAAGAAACACCTGGAGCACGACGACTCCAAACTGAGCACGACGGCTCAAACCACACAGTGAGTGAGACGACTCACAAACCAGAGCTCGACGGCTCACAATACAAAAGCTAGAACAAAAACACAAAGATCTAGATCCTCTAGCAATGATCTAATCTATAAAAGTTCATTCAAGAAGATTGATGCAACAGTTCATGCACAATCTCAAGAATGACCTAGAAGAAACAAGGGGAATTGAGGAATTGAGTGTAAGATCCTTGTTCTTCAAGTATACTCCCTTGTAGATGCTGAATTGTGAAGAGGCTTGATTCCCTGAAGTCCCTGGCCGATGCTCTGCACTTTGTGCTTTGGGATCTTCCTCGAAATCTTCACAAATGTCTGCTTCTACTTGATCTGCACCCTTGGAAGTTGATCGTACTGCTTGATCTTGCTTCATCTTGGATCAATCTTCACTTCTTGTGCTTTGAGATGTGGGAATTGGGTTGGAGAAGCACAAGGGGAGCAAGAACAGGAGGAGAGCTTTCTCAGCCGCCAAACAGATTTCTGGAAGGCTCTTGGAGGCTCTCTCTTAGGTTGGATGGCCAATTAGGAGAGTATTTATAGCACAAGTGTCAAAAAGTACCCTTGGGGGTCGTGGGCACATGATCCAAGGTCGATCCACCAAATCCCTAGAGTGCCACATGTCCAGATGTGACTTTAAGTCAGAAAGTTTTCGGAGTGTGTCGACCTGCCCATGGGGTGTGTCGACACACTATCACAGATAGGCAAAACAGGCCTTCTGGGAGAGGCATCTAGTGTCGACACCATCGGGTTTAGTGTCGACACACTGTCTAGACCTGTTGACAGGGTTCTCTGGGAGCTGGGTCTAGTGTCGACACTGCTTGATCTTGTGTCGACACTACTTGACCATTTCTTCATCTTTTGGCTTAGGGTTTGGAGCATTGTGTCGACACCAGTATGGGGTGTGTCGACACTACCCTTGCAAGAATTGTGTGTCCCTGAGAAATAAACACATATTTCATTAGTCCAATGTATTATCATTAAAATATGAGATATTAAACATCAAAAACATGTTGTTTAAACATTAACATGTTCCACCCAGTAAGCATTGAAATCACAACATGTCATCATCAAAATCAAAGTATGTCATCATTAAAATCATGATATGTCATCATTAACATAACAATATGTCATCATTAAAATAATGATATGTCATCATTAAAATCATGATATGTCATCATTAACATAACAATATGTCATCATTAAAATAATGATATGTCATCATCAAAATCAAAGTATGAGTGATGTTCATTGGTTATCATTAAAATGCAACTTTAGAAAATTCCAAAACACACTCAACCCAACAATCACGCCAATCAGCCCGTATTTTGAGTTGTGGCACCCGATTAGCCACGCGCCCTTCTAAGCCCACTATGTTATCCAAATGCTTAAGCGGACTTTTGGTGAAAATTTAGGACGAGCTAGAGACTTCATTGTTGACATCAAACTTGAAGTGTAGGTCAGTCCAACAAGTAAGTAAAAGCATTGAACCATATGGAGGCCTACCCAAGCTCGCCGTCGTTAATCCGCTATAAAGAAAGGCTAGCACTGCTGGTCCCAGTCTCTCGCCTTCCCAAATGCCGCATACCGCACCCAGTTGGTCCTCCTCCAGCACATTATCGATTGAGGGGAAGAGAAGTGCGCCCGCTGCGCAGATGGCGAATCCCCTCATCACTTGCTCCAGCCTCTCATCATTCTCGCCCTTGGCAATTCCTTCATTGTCCAAGCCGCCAGCTTTTGCAAGTTGATTCCTTTCGGGGCTCGGATATCTTGGGCCGTTTGCATTTCCATGAACTCCTCCAGTACCGCCTTGCTTGTATAGCTCCTTGGCATGATCACCATCTCATCCTCCTTGCCCTGTCTCATCAGCTTCAAACCTAATAATAATTCAACCTCTTCCAATAGGATGGTGGCTTCAATGGTCTTGAAGAGGAAGGTGTGGGTTTGAGGATGCCAAAGTTCAACCAGTGCACCCAGAGCTGCCCAGTCTAGGTGGATTTCGTGGTATCTCTTATCATGAACAGTGAGGTTGTTCATACCCCATCTTTTGAGAATTGCGATCATATCAAGGGTGATGGAAGCGGTCAATTTCCGGAGCCATGGGACTCGCATGTAGCATCGGTTGCCCGGAAAGAGGGGATAGTCCTATGGATGGTATGGTCATGTGCATGAAAGGTAGTGGCCATGGGAGGAATTGCATGATCACGACATTGCGCAAGAGGTGTGCATGGTCATGGGGAGTAAGGGGGTTGGCCATGACATTGGAAGAGGAAGAGAGAAAGAAAAGGAAAATTAAAAGAAAGTGAGAAGAGCACCAAGAACGCATTAAGAACCGGAAGAACATACCAAAACCAAAAAGCCTAAAGATCAAATCTACTTACCAATTTTGCTTGAACAAGCTTGCAGATATGACCTTCCACTTGGTTCAACCTTTGAAATCCCTCCGCTCTTGGCCTCTTGGATTGAGAAGCATTTCCATACTCCATTTCCAAGGCTTCTTCTTGGCTTCAAATTCTTAAGCTTGAGGGGAGGAGAGAGCATGAAGGGGAGGGAAAAGCATGGAAATGGCAAAAGGAGGGTGTTTTATGGCCCCTTAAGCCTCTCAAGACCGGAGTCAAGCCCCCAAGGGAGAGAAAAGACAAAAACAGTGTAAGATGTCAAGTCTCGGATGGACGTTTTGAATCGCGTCCGATGCAGTGGACGCGATTCATGATTGAAAGGTGTCCGATATCCCCGCCGCGATCTACAAGTAGCATTATTTTTATCTTTCGCCATATTATTTGTTACTTGTCAATACTAATGGGTCCTTGAGCGCAGGATCTAGACATCTTTCTCGCCGTGCAATTCATGATCATCTTCGGCGACCGCCATTTTTGGTATTATGTATTGCATCTTAGTACATAGTATACCTTATTAGAGCATATCAAGGACCTTGAGGCTCTGATGAACCTGGAGTTTGAGTTCCCCTCCTCCGCCAAAAACAATGATGATTCCAGAGGATTCTTATGACTTGAGGATAGGCTGTTGTGTTGTTGAAGGATGATGGTTCCATCCGGTATCTTGACTTCGGCACCGTAGCAATATTATCCTTGATTATCTTATATTTTCTTTTGTTTTAAATTTTTTGCTTTTAGCCCAGCATGCATCATGTAGGACTTTGAGCATAATTCCGGATAATCACTCTCGTTTTTAACTGAAGAGAACCATTTATTCCTCAATTCCAATTAACATGAAATTGATGATCAGATTTTCCCCATGTAATTTAAATGAATTAAATATCTATTTTGGTGATTAACAAAACTAAGACAATGTGCATTTCTAACATATCTTCTATAAGATTTGAGCACAGGAAATCTAACAAAGAAAAACAAGCTAAACTAGTAAGTATTCTTCATACCAACATTTACAGTTCAAAGCATATAATTTTCTAAGTACACATCGACTCTCTACTTGTTATAACAATTTCCTTAGAATCATAACGATTTCCTCATTCACATCGATTTTGGTTCTATAACGATTTCATAAGTCATCGCTATTCTATTGAAGTCTATCTCATAACGATTCGCTAAGAGATCGCAACGATTTGTCTCTCATAACGATTCGCTAAGAGATCGCAACGATTTGCCTCTCATAACGATTCGCTAAGAGATCGCAACGATTTGCCTCTCATAACGATTCGCTAAGAGATCGCAATGACTTGGTTCATAACGATTTGATCGTCGCATCGATTTGATAAGTGAGAACAACGATTTGATCTCACAACGACTTGGTTCATAACAATTTGTTCGTCGCATCGATTTGATAAGTGAGAACAATGATTTGCTCTCACAACGACTTGGTTCATAACGATTTGGTCGTCGCATCGATTTGATAAGTGAGAACAACAATTTGCTCTCACAATGATTTCGATTTTCACAACGACTCGTTAAGTTTCATAACGATTCGATAAGTTACACAACGACTCAGTCACTATAACGATTCATTAAGTTACACAACGACTTGGTCGCAGTAACGACTCGATAAGTGAAACAATGATTTGCTCATAACGATTTGCTGATAGTATCATAACGATTTGGTTATTAATGCATAACGATTTGTGTGTACATCAAATTGTTTATGAATGTATAAAGATTCACATGAACAATGACTCATCCACACATCGGTTTCATAAGTTATGCTCATATCGATTTCCTTGTCTATATCGACTTGATATTCAAACCTATTCTCAGATAGTTTGAAAAGTCAATGTCTTCCCTCACTTTTCTCTCACATCCATGCATTTATTATGACTGATCATATCACTGCACTACATGCAAACGATATCTTCTATTTCCATGCTTATACTGTAAACATCCTTTTAGAAGAACAGAATGGAACTTGTATTTTGATATAAAATTATTCTAACGTTGACTGACAACAAGAGATAGCCTAGCTGTCTATTGTTTTAGCATTTAATGCGTGCAGGTCTCTGACAGCGCACCTCAATACAACGTTGGACAATATGGAAGATAACGGACATCAAAGAAGATCCTCTCTCTTGTTGCATGCATGGAAAGCTAAAGACTGTTGAACAAGAAGCTCTACAGTGACATGCAGTCTAACGTAAACAAAAGCTTAGAGATAACGGGCACTTCAACGTTCAAATTTCAAATGGAAGACATATATAGAAGACTGAAGCTCCAGAAACACACAACACTTACGACAATCTTTTACAAGATTTTCTACGAGCATTTGAAAGAGCAAAGCCTCACTCCTTTGATTGTCTAGCTCTTAGCTCTCTGCATTCATTATGTTAGTCTTGAGAGCTTTTGTAAACTGAGAGTGTTCCTCATCGTAGAACTCTCCCTCTCAGTCGTTGCTTCAGATCGAGCATTGGTCCTTGAGCTTGATCTAGGGGTGTATTATCCCTTGAATACATTCCTGTGTTCTTTCCCTTCGTGTTGAAGGAAGACCTGGTGGGTTCCAGGGTGTTTGTTTCCCTTCATGTAGAAGGAAGACTTGGTGGGATCCAGGGTGTTGTAATTCCTCTTCAGGTTGTGAAGAGAAGACCAGCTGCGGCTAGGTGTGTAAGTGTCCTTGAGGGGGACTGTACCCTTGGGCAGCAAAATCCTGAGGTATTGCTCAGGGATTGCACGTAGGACTCCTGTGGAGAGGATATCCGAACCAGGATAATTCCTTGTGTCGTGTGTTTGATTGCCTTGTGTTTGCTATCTTATCTTTACTAACACTAATAGTCATCGAAGTGTGTTTTGTGTAAACGTTTTTGTGGACAGGTTTTAAAGTGATCAAAATTTTAAATATCCCATTCACCCCCCCTCTGGGCTTGCTAGCTGGGCAAAAAGTGGTATCAGAGCTAGTCTCTTCGACAAAGAAGAAGATCCAACGATCTGAAGAGAAAAGATCAAATCGCAGCCCAAAGTCACTTCGAAGGTCAGTCAGTAAACAGGCCACCACTGTTTGATGGTGAAGATTACACATATTGGAAAACAAGGATGGAATACTTCCTACAATGATTCGATTTTCAAATATGGTCTATAATAGAAGAAGGCGATCTAGTTGTTCTAAACAACAGAGAACATTGGACAGAAGATGACAGAAAGAAGATTTCTCTCAACTGCAAAGCTAAGAGCATACTATGTTGTGCACTTAGCAAGAAGGAGTTTAATAGAGTTTCAGCCTGCAAATCAGCAATGAAAATGTGGGAGAAGCTTAGAATTATGTACGAAGGTACAGATAAAGTAAAAGAGACCAGAATAGACATTCTGGTGACACGGTATGAGAGATTTCAGATGCAGCCAGGAGAGTCAATAACTTAGATGTTCAGCAAATTTACAGATATCACAAACGGGTTGGCTGGTCTAGGAAAAAGCTATGAAATGGGAGATATGGTCAGGAAGATCTTAAGATCCCTACCAGCCTCGTGGACTCCAAAAGTGACAGCAATAGAAGAGGCAAATAACTTGAAGAGAATGTCGCTAGAGAAACTCATTGGGTCACTAATGGCTCATGAGATCAATATGGAAAGATTGGGAGAATCTTCTAGTAGAAAGAAGCACTCCAACGCACTCAAGGCAGAAGAAGACGAATCAGAAGAAGGCTAATACAGCCAAGAAAGCATGAATAGCAGTGAAGATGAAGAAGCAATGTTGTCCAGAAGATTACAACGAATACTAGCCAAGAAAAAGAAGTATCAGTCTGGAAGAAGATACTTCAAGAATGAGAAAGACCCCAAAAGGTCTGAAGTTAAAGACTCAAAGAAAAATGAACCAATCTGTTATGAATGTAAGAAGCCCAGACATATCAAGGTAGAATGTCTGAAACTCAAGAAAGTTGAATTCAGAAAGAAAGATAGTTCCAGGAAATTCAGAAGGTATAAAAAGAAAGCTATGGCAGCTGCCTGGGACAACAGTAGCGACTCGGACAGCGAGTCAAGCTCAAGCAATGAAGAAGAAGAAGAAGCAAACTTGGCATTCATGGCCAACATCGAAGACAAGGTAACATCAGACTCATCTTTTTCTTCATGTAATGAATCAGATTCCGATAATTTGGAAGAAGCTTTTAATGAACTATATTGTAAATACAAAGAAGTATGTAAGTTACTAAAAACAAGTAAGAAAAATATCACATGTTTAGAAAATACTAACTCAGATTTAAAATCTGAAAATGAGCAAATGGACAAACAAATTACGAAACTAAAAAGAAGAAACGATTTGTTATGTGAAGATCTGAAAAATAAAAATGAACATATAGTTAAACTAGAAAAACAAGAAACTCCAGATGAACTTAAAAAGGAGATTAACACACTAACTGAAGAAAATGAAAAGCTATTAAGTACATTAGATAAATTCACAAATGGAAAAACATCACTAATACTAAAGGGAGCTAGACGGTCAGTAGAAAGAAATATGGATTAGGATACACACCTCCAGACAATGAAGAAACAGTAATACATCCTAAAACATATCCAACACCAAAGTTTATAGCTGAACAAGACACAACATATAAATCAAATTTTAAATACATTCCAACTGAAAAGGTAACTAAGATGTCTTGTTGTAGCCATTGCAACAAGCTAGGTCATATCAAAGTATCATGTCCAACTAAATATAAAATATGGATAATCAAAAGAAAAAATGATGATACTAACCAACCAGGACCCAAAAGAACTTGGGTACCTAAAGCTTAGTGTTTTCATTGTAGGTAAACCTTCAAGCATCAAAATGGTATTTAGACAGTGGATGCTCAAGGCACATGTCAGAAAATAGAAGCTATTTTCTCATCTCAAAGCTGAGAAAGGCACATTCACTTATGGTGATAATGGAAAAGGGACTGTGATAGGCAGTGGATCAGTGAGCAGCAAAGGGAAAGCAGTTATTGAAGATGTATTATTGGTCAAAGGACTGAAGCACAACCTCATCAGTATCAGCCAGCTGTGCGACAAAGGACATCAAATTAGATTTCAAGAGTCAAAGTGCAGCATTATGAAGGATGGTGCAGTCATCTTTGAAGCCAACAGAGGAAAGAACCTGTACGTACTTTACCTAGAATAACTAAAAGATCAGGATATCTGTCTGGCCGTAAGCAAAGAGCAGTCAACTGAATTGTGGCACAGAAGATTAGGCCACTGCAGTCTGGATGGCATGAGAAAGTTGATCAATAGAAGCTTGGTGGAAGGCCTACCCAATGTTAGCACAAGAATGGATGGTGTTTGTGGGCCATGTGCAAAAGGAAAGCACACCAAGTCATCTTTCAAGTCGAAGACTGTGGTAACAACCTCAAAACCCTTAGAAATCTTACATATGGATTTATTTGGGCCAATGAGAACCACAAGTCTTGGAGGAAAGAATTTTGGGTTTGTTATAGTAGATGATTACTCCAGGTTCACATGGGTTTCTTTCCTACAACACAAAGATGATACTTTTGATAGTTTTGTAAGCTTCAGCAAGAAGGTACAAAAGGATAAGAAGTATAGTATTATCAGCATTCGATCGGACCATGGAGGAGAATTCCAGAATGAGAGATTCGCTAAGTTTTGTGATGATCAAGGCATAGAGCACAATTTTTCAGCACCAAGGACACCTCAACAAAATGGAGTTGCTGAAAGAAAGAATAGAACTCTATTGGACATGGCAAGGACAATGCTGTCAGAATATGATTTGCCAAGGTATTTTTGGGCCGAAGCAGTTAATACAGCATGTTATATCATCAACTGAGTCATGATCAGGCCAATCCTAAAGAAGACTTCATATGAGCTATACAAAGAAAAGAAGCCGAAGATCAGTCATTTCAGGACATTTGGATGTCCATGTTTCATCCACAACAATGGCAAGAGAGACCTTGGTAAGTTAGATGCTAAATCAGATGAAGGTATCTTCATGGGGTATGCCTCTAAACCTAAAGGATATTGAGTATTTAATAAGTGTACCTTGTTAATTGAACAATCAGTGCACATTATTTTTGATGAAACTAACCCTTCCTTGAAAGAGGAAGAAGATAGTGATGTTGATGATGCAGAAAATTTGTCTAAGAAATTAAAGGATACATCCATTGAGGACAAGGAAAATCCACCTTTGGAAGACCTGCAATAAAAGGACAAATCTCATGATAATCTTCCAAAAGGATGGAGGTATAAGAAAGATCACCCTCTAGACAACATCATTGATGATCCGTCAGTTGGGGTAAGAACCAGAGGTAATGTAATTCCTTGTGACTATCTAGCTTTTGTTTCACAAATAGAGCCTAAGACAGTCAATGAAGCTCTTACTGATGAATCTTAGATTTTAGCCATGCAAGATGAACTGAATCAGTTCAAGAGAAACCATGTGTGGTCACTTGTTCCTAGACCATCAGATCATCCAGTGATTGGCACCAAGTGGGTGTTCAGGAACAAATTGGATGAAGTTGGTGTGATCATAAGAAACAAGGCCAGACTGGTAGCTCAAGTCTATTCCCAAGAGGAAGGCATAGATTTCGATGAAACCTATGCACCAGTAGCTAGACTTAAGGCTATTAGAATTTTACTTGCTTATGCATCTGCATTAAATTTAAAACTCTTTCAAATGGATGTGAAATCAATATTTTTAAATGGTTTTATAAAAGAAGAAGTGTATGTGGAACAACCGCCTGGTTTTGATGACATGGATTTTTCGGATCATGTATTTAGATTGCATAAAGCTTTATATGGTTTAAAACAAGCACCTAGTGTTGAACCACTCTTTATTACCTTAATATTTTGGTGCTAACAAAATTTATGATGTAACTTAAATTGAATATTTTTGTTTTATCTGTGTCGCATCAATCTCATAGCAAAATGCTGAGTCTCACATTGATGCATTATGACGCACTAAAATGTTAAATCGATGTTCATTCAATATACATCGATTTCCATTCTAAAGTGCCACATCGATTTCACTAAACAATGATTTCATAAGTTACACAATGATTTGATCGTGTAACGATTCGTTAAGTGAAACATCGATTTTATCGTGCAACGATTTCATAAGTGAGAACAACGATTTACTCTCACATCGATTTGCCTTCTATAACGACTCGCTAAGGCTCATAACGATTTGATAAGTGAGCGCAACGATTTGCTCTCACATCGATTTGCCTTCCATAACGATTCGTTAAGGCTTCACAACGATTTGATAAGTTTCACATCGATTTGCTTGCCATAACGATTTGATCATCATAACGATTTCATGAGAAACAACGATTTGCTTCTCACATCGATTCGATAAGGCTCGCAACGATTTGCCTTCTACATCGATTTTCTAAGGCTCATAACGATTTGATAAGTGAGAAACAACGATTTGCTTCTCACATCGTTTCGATAAGTGCCATAACAATTTGCTCTCACATCGATTTGCCTTCCATAACGATTCGCTAAGGCTTCACAACGATTTGATAAGTTTCACATCGATTTGCTTACCATAACGATTTGATCATCATAACGATTTCATAAGTGAGAAACAACGATTTGCTTCTCATATCGATTCAATAAGGCTCGCAACGATTTGCCTTCTACATCGATGTGCTATGGCTCATAACGATTTGATAAGTGAGAAACAACAATTTGCTTCTCACATCGTTTCGATAAGTGCCATAATGATTTGGTCTCACATCGATTTGCTCTGAAGTGTTTTTGGCGCTTAAATGAGAAGTCAAATATCTTCTGACAAAAAAAAAACTGCATGCATATTTCAAAGTCTTGTCAGAAAAAGATATGAACTACTATTTTCAGTATGTTAGCAGAAACACAGTGGTATGCACCGTTTATCATAAACACTCTTTTATGCTAACACTCTCTTCTATGCTTACAGACCTCGAAGACCACCAGAGTCTGATCAAGACAAATGAAGAGAAGATGAGCAACGGCTAGAACTCCAACGGATCTATTCAAAAGCTGCTCATATAAAAGATGAAGTATGGCTGAAGAACAAAAAGAGCTTTCCTGAAGATCTTTGAAGGAGTGTACAACCAGTGAGGAACCTGAACTCCAAATACACTCAAAGGAAAAGAGATAAAGAGCCTGAGCCCAAGAAGAAG
Organism: Colocasia esculenta; assembly: GCA_014218235.1. Lineage (NCBI taxonomy): Eukaryota > Viridiplantae > Streptophyta > Magnoliopsida > Alismatales > Araceae > Colocasia > Colocasia esculenta. The sequence continues at coordinate 20,767,822 of CM024755.1, read as the reverse complement.
TGTTCAAGCATCTGAAGCACTCAAGCATTCAAGCTCCTTCTCCTCTCTTCACTCTCTCTGTGTGCATCTTGTAATCTGGGGGAGAGAGTCTTTTAGCTGAGAGTTTCTTTTAGTTGGTTTTCTTCTGTTCCAACTCTCAGCAGTGTTCTTTCTTTTCTAAGAAAGATCTTTGTCTAGCTGTAGGACTGTATACATTGTAGAACATAGCTAGAGGTTTGTGTCTAGCAGAACCGCACTGGGGTTTGTACCAGGAGGTTGGCTTCCCCTGTAAGAGAAGTGGGTTGCCTTCTTTCCCGGGAAAGAGAAGAAGACCAGCTGGGGTGCTGGGTGCTGTAGTGTCCTTAAGGGGGACTGTACCCTTGGTTAGTGAAATCCCAAGAGGTTGCTTGGGGAATGGACGTAGGACTTCCATGTGGGAAGGGCCGAACTAGGATAAATTCCTTGTGTCCGTTGTGTGATTGTTTATTTGCTTCCGCACTGCTACTCTTTATCACACTAAACTAACTAAACCTTCAAGTGTTAATTTCTGTGTTTAAGTTTCTATTTCAGATTTCAAAAAACCTATTCACCCCCCCCCCCCTCTAGGTTAGCTTGCTGCCGTACCAAAAGGACCAACACCTAGAGCATGGTATGAACGATTAAGTGCATTTCTATTATATCATGGTTTTATTAGAGGAAAAGTAGATAGCACATTATTCATTATGTCCAAACTCAAAAATGTGTTACTTGTTCAAATATATGTTGATGATATAATATTTGGATCTACTGATGAATCTCTCTGCAAGTATTTTGAGAAGCTAATGCAGGGAGAATTTGAAATAAGCATGATAGGGGAGCTTAACTACTTCCTCGGATTGCAAATCAAACAAGGAAAAGAAGGCTCACATATTTGTCAAGCCAAATACACAAAAGAGCTGCTAAAGAAATTCAGTTTTGAAAATGTCAAGCCACTATCTACACCAATGAGTACATCAACAAGATTAGACAGTAATAAAGATAGTAAGAGAATAGATCAAAAGCTTTACAGAGGTATGATAGGCTCCTTGCTTTATTTAACAGCAAGTAGACCTGATATTTTATTTAGTGTTTGCATGTGTGCTAGGTATCAGGCAGACCCTAAAGAATCCCATTTAATTAGTGTCAAAAGAATTTTTAGATATTTAGCAAAAACCCATGATTTAGGTTTATGGTATCCAAAGTCATGTGAAATCAACTTAGTAAGTTATTCTGATGCGGACTATGCTGGATGCAAGGTAGATAGACAAAGCACCAATGGATGTTGTCAATTTCTTGCAGGATGTCTGATCTCGTGGTCTTCAAAGAAACAAAATTCAGTGGCACTGTCTACAGCTGAAGCTGAGTACGTGGCTGCTGGAAGTTGTTGTACACAACTTCTATGGATTAAGCAACAACTTAAGGATTATGGACTCAACATCAAGACAATTCCCTTGCTGTGCGACAACACCAGTGCAATAAACCTTACCAAAAATCCAGTGCAGCACTTAAGGACAAAACGCATAGAGATTAGATATCATTTCATTCGTGATCATGTAGCTAATGGTAATATAGAAATTTCTTTTATTGATACTCAGAATCAGTTAGCAGATATCTTCACAAAGGCCTTACCTGAAGAGAGATTTACATCTCTTAGAAGGGAACTAGGCATGTGTAAATTGTGAAAGATTTATCTGTATGAAAACTGAAATATTAATTTTTAGAATATCAATTATTTTTTTCTCCCTGAATTTAAGCAAAATTCCACAAATATTGCCTAGTTGTTAATATCTTTGACGGTTCGTTATTTTATAAGATTGTATCTCTCTCAAACTAGTCACTTTGTCATTTTCTGCCTTTATGGCGCCTCAGATTTCGAAAAGTCACTTTATCCTTAATTCTTATATCCTGAAATCTGTGTGGCAACGATTCACACACCACCTTCATCTCCCTCTATCTGCCTGAGGCGATACCCTATCGACTCCGGCATCGACTCTCTGTGATTTCAAGTTTCCAACTCCTTCCCGCGAGAAATTTCTTGAGGCTTTCTGCTTCACCTCTCCTTCCAATCATCCAGAAACTTTCCCCATTCTATTCCATGGCCTCTTCTTGTGTTTCCGACAGTGTCGGGGGCTACGAAGTTGAGTTTCTCACTGCAGAGCAGCAAGAAAGATTTACCTCAGTGAAGACGAGCTGTGTGGAAATAAGGCTGTAGATGTTGCAGATTTACAGAAAAATGGGATGGGCAGTGTAGTTGCAGCAATGGAAAAGATGAAGTGGTCAAAGATAGCAACTCTATCAGATGTGAGTTACCTAGATCTCGTCAAAGCTTTCTATGTTTGCCTGAAGACTGAGGAAGACGGGTCCTTGACATCATCTGTCAAAGGAACCCAGATTAGAATCTCATATATTCTTTTGGAGTCTCTATTTGGAGTTTGCACCATCGGTCACAGTGGGGTTCACACTGTGGACACCCAGGCTAAAGGATTAGGGATTATTGGTCCCGAGTTTAAGCTTAAGGATGGGAAGTTGGATATCAACCAGATGAACGCCTTCAACCGCCTCTTGCACTTTATGGTTTGTCAGATTCTAGTCCCCAGAAGCGCCACTTTCTCAACTTGTACCAAGGCAGATTCAGATATGATGTTCTAGACCATCCAGAACCAAGAAATAAACATAGCAGAAGTTATTCTGGAAAGGATGAAGTTTGCATCTGCTCAGATTTGGGACAAAAAGAATAAATTAAATGTGTCCCTTCCATATGCTCACCTACTCACCAAGGTTTTTCAACATTATGGTATAAATTTATCTGGAGCAGTGCTAGAGAAGATGGGGTAGGCAATCCGCAGCATAAATTTGAAGAAGAGCGGATTCTCTCTAGTTAATGGTATATGGACCAAGACTTCAGTGGCTGAAGGTGAAGCCATCATCGGCGAAGCCCAAGAGGTCCAGCAAGCAGTAGCAGCCACAACAGTTCAGGAAGAGGCAATTGAGAAAATAGACACCAGGCAGAAGCACCAGCAGAAGCATCAGCAGAAGAAGCAGCAGACAGCAGAATAGAGGATATTCCTCCTAAGCACCTTGAACCTGTTGAGCAATCGCAAGTGATTGCCCCTCCAACTTCTATGGTAGGGTCAGTCCTCAGAAGAGTGCTAGACTCCATTCCAAGCACTCAAAGTGTGCCAGAGGTTGCTCTTGAAGAAGAAGTTGTGGCATCAAGCCACACTGCAGATGTGGTGATGGAGGATGCTCCCATTCAGCGGAGCAGGAGATTGTGAGCGAAAATGTGCAAGGAGTAACCACTCCTATTCAAGAAGAGCAAGTTGTTGAAGAACAAGTAGCTTCTCAGGGGGAGCACACAGCCAATGTCCCCAATGTTGATGAGTTCAGAGAAGGCATTGTGGAAAGTGCCTCAGATGACAGTGTTGACTCTGTGGAGCCCGTTGAAAGGGCAAGAGAAGTCAAGGGAAAAGAAGTGGCTCAGGAAACTCCTCTCCTTACCTGGCGGCCACATCAGAAGAAGAAGAAGCTGAAGATAAATATGAAGTCTGTTATCAAAAGACTGGATGAGCAAGGCAAAATTCTATGCTCAATTCAATCGGATATCCAGTCAATCTTTCTTAGCCAGAGTTCAGCAGCCAAGGAGATTGGAGCCTTGACCTCTGAGATCCAATCGTTGAAAAATGATTTTGGAATGGTCAAGCAAGTTTTCAGATGGATGAGAAGTGAGTTTGGCAGTATCAAAAAGCTTGTGACTGAAATTTCTACCCCTCATACTCCTTTTGGGCCATCAGGGCCACCTCCAGAGAAGCCAGCAGGGCCATCCGAGCCATCTATGAATGTGGCAGGGCCATCAGGGCCATCTAAGAATGTGGCAGGGCCATCAGGGCCATCAGGGAATGTGGTTGGGCCATCAGAGCCAGTAGTTGTTGATCAGGTGGCAACTGTAGAATCTGGGCCAACAGAGCCAGCTGAGGATCTGTCAGGGCCAACCGGGCCAGTGGTTACTGAAGCTGATCATGTCAGGCAGAAGAAGAAGCTATAGCTCCTGAGCCCCCAGCTCCTTCTCTCATTCAGACACCAGCTCCTTCCTCACCACCATCCTCCTCCACAGCACCTCCAGCTCCACCTACCTTCAAACAACCTATACCTAGAACCATCTCATCTCCAACACCTTTTCCCTCTGCACCTTCCTCATCTCCTACCATTTCTACATCAATTCCACCACCTCCTCCTATTCTTGAAGACCCTCCAGTCTCATCATCAGCTGGAGCCTCCTCTTCCTCTGGTCCTTCTTTAGATGGACCGTCCATCACACCTCCTTCTACCCATCAATCATTTCTCCATCCTCCTACTCCTCCTTCCTTTGTCACCTTTATACCTGAAGGTGCACAACTAGAAGGTCCCTTTCTCAATAAATTTGAGGATGAGTTGGAAATTACCACCATCCGTTCAGTTCTGGTAGTTGCCTCTCATGTCCACAGGATTGACTCTTCTAGTCCTGTCTCTAAAAAGAGGAAACTCTCTAACACTCTTGCTCTTCCCACCGAACCTAAATTTCCTCCTCTTTGGTTTTCCCTCATAGTTGACAATCGGAGAAAATCAATCTACTGTGAATATCTCCAAAAATGTATCTTTGACACCCTTTTTGGTGTTCCTTTTCTCAACCTCACCGATCACCTCAATGTTGTCCTTCCCTATAATCACTTCTCAAAAGCCGATCAATCCAAAATCTTCCAAATGGTTGAATGCAAGACTGAATATCAGTGGGCTAAAGGGCATAAGGCTCTCTACAAGAAGTTTCTTCTTATGAAGTCTGAACGGTTTCCACCCCGGGATCATCCACTCACTCTCTCTGAGTGGTTTGTCATCCATCATCAGTCTACCTGGGCGCCTTTTATTCAAAAGGAAGTTAAGCTCATCAGGTACTTCCAGCTCTTCAATGACTATCGGTATCTTTACAAGCTACCTGAAGTGTAGTTGGGTCAATTCCAGGGAGCCATTGCTTTGTTGAAAGTTGAAAATCCAGTAAATTGCTCCTTCAAAGTGGATTTCGCTACCTTGCAAATTCCAGACATTGTGTTTCTCCCTAAGCTGCACTCCTTGGTCATGGACTCCTCAGTTGGTCCTGTAATTTTTGATAGATTTGCTCGTGTCATGGGTAGGATCTCAGCTCAGCAGGGTCGTCTCCCCTCCTTCCCAAGATTCATCTTCATAGAATTTCATCTAGGTCATATTTCCTCTGAAGTTCTTGCTCCTTTGCTATCTGAATGTGAAAGGCTTTCTCCTACTGACTGGGAAAAGCACTATAATCAGTCTGCCCTTCAACTGGAATCAATCAACAGCTACTTGTTCAAAGAAGGGAAACCTACTCTTACAGCTGAAGCCTTTTTGGACATGAACTCTATCAATTTAGTTCAGGACCCTTACCTTCAGTGGGTCGAGCGGTACAAGCTATTTTTGGCCTTGAAGAAAGATCTTCTGCAGCATCAGATCCACTACCCTATCAAGATCAACCAATTTCTTCAGTTTGCCAGTTTTGGATCTTTTATTTACTTCAAAGAATCTCTTGGCAAAGATGAATATGCTAATTTTCTAGAAGATCAGCGCCAACTTCACATCAAGAGGATGCTTCCAGACATGGGGTCATCTTACTCTATTGCTTTTGGGGTTTTCCAGACCTATTTTGAAGAGCATGAATGCAAGGCTTTGCGCATTATTCAGCGGCATGCCTCCCTTCTATCTCTTGCTTTCTACCTTCATGTAACCCCTCAAGATAAATAGAAAAGTTCTTTGCTCTTATCTCTCTTTTATCTCTCTTCTTTGTCTCTGAATGATTCCTTTTGCTTAATGACAAAAGGGGGGAGAAATATAGTATTTCTGAAACACATCTCTTATATCTTATTTCGTAATTTATTTAGATTTATTTCAGAACATCTTTTATTGTTGCTATGTTTTGTCATCACCAAAAAGGGGAAGATTGATGATCAGATTTTCCCCATGTAATTTAAATGAATTAAATATCTATTTTGGTGATTAAAAAAACTAAGATAATGTGCATTTCTAACATATCTTCTATAAGATTTGAGTATAGGAAATCTAACAAAGAAAAACAAGCTAAACTGGTAAGTATTCTTCATACCAGCATTTACAGTTCAAAGCATATAATTTTCTAAGTACACATCGACTCTCTAGTTGTTATAACAATTTCCTTAGAATCATAACGATTTCCTTATTCACATTGATTTTGGTTCTATAACGATTTCATAAGTCATCACTATTCTATTGAAGTCTATCTCATAACGATTCGCTAAGAGATCGCAACGATTTGCCTCTCATAATGATTTGTTAAGAGATCGCAACAATTTGCCTCTCATAACGATTCGCTAAGAGATCGCAACGATTTGCCTCTCATAACAATTCGCTAAGAGATCGCAACGACTTGGTTCATAACGATTTGATCGTCGCATCGATTTGATAAGTGAGAATAACGATTTGCTCTCACAACGACTTGGTTCATAACGATTTGGTCGTCGCATCGATTTGATAAGTGAAAACAACGATTTGCTCTCACAACGATTTCGGTTTTCACGACGGCTCGTTAAGTTTCATAACGATTCGATAAGTTACACAACGACTCAATCACTGTAACGATTCATTAAGTTACACAATGACTTGGTCGCAGTAACGACTCGATAAGTGAAACAACGATTTGCTCATAACGATTTGCTGATAGTATCATAACGATTCGATTATTAATGCATAACGATTTGTGTGTACATCGAATTGTTTATGAATGTATAACAATTCACATGAACAATGACTCATCCACACATTAGTTTCATAAGTTATGCTCATATCAATTTCATTGTCTATATCGACTTGATATTCAAACCTATTCTCAGATAGTTTGAAAAGTCAATGTCTTCCCTCGCTTTTCTCTCACATCCATGCATTTATTATGACTGATCATATCATTGCATGCAAACGATATCTTTTATTTCCATGCTTATACTGTAAACATCCTTTTAGAAGAACAGAATGGAACTTCTATTTTGATATAAAATCGTTCTAACGTTGACTGACAACAAGAGACAGCCTAGCTGTCTTTTGTTTTAGCATTTAATGCGTGCAAATCTCTGACAGCGCACCTCAATACAACGTTGGACAATATGGAAGATAACGGACATCAAAGAAGATCATCTCTCTTGTTGCGTGCATGGAAAGCTAAAGACTGTTGAACAAGAAGCTCTACAGTGACATGCAATCTAACGTAAACAAAAGTTTAGAGATAACGGACACTTCAATGTTCAAATTTCAAATGGAAGTCATATATAGAAGACTGAAGCTTCAGAAACACACAACACTTACGACAATCTTTTACAAGCTTTTCTGTGAGCTTTTGAAAGAGCAAAGCCTCACTCCTTTGATTGTCTAGCTCTTAGCTCTCTGCATTCATTGTGTTAGTCTTGAGAGCTTCTGTAAACTGAGAGTGTTCCTCATCGTAGAACTCTCCCTCTCAGTTGTTGCTTCAGATCGAGCGTTGGTCCTTGAGCTTGATCTAGGGGTGTATTATCCCTTGAATACATTCATGTGTTCTTTCCCTTCGTGTTGAAGGAAGACCTGGTGGGTTCCAGGGTGTTTGTTTCCCTTCGTGTAGAAGGAAGACCTGGTGGGATTCTGGGTGTTGTAATTCATCTTCGGGTTGTGAAGAGAAGATCAGTTGCGGCTGGGTGTGTAAGTGTCCTTGAGGGGGACTGTACCCTTAGGTAGTGAAATCCTGAGGTATTGCTTAGGGACTGGACGTAGGACTCTGTGGAGAGGAGATCCGAACCAAGATAATTCCTTGTGTCGTGTGTTTGATTGCTTTGTGTTTGCTATCTTATCTTTACTAACACAAACAGTCATCGAAGTGTGTTTTGTGTAAACGTTTTTGTGGATAGGTTTTAAAGTGATCAAAATTTTAAATATCCCATTCACCCTCCCTCTGGGCTTGCTAGCTGGGCAACAGAAATATTCCACTCCGAGTCAAGTACCCAATTCACTGTGTTGTTGTTTAAAGATCATCCTTTGAGAAACTCATTTGTCTTAGATTCCTATTTCAATTCATCTAATCTCCCAAAGATCCACCTTTGGCAGTGGCAGACGCCCCCGATGGTGCAACCTAACGGATTGTGTCCTTAGGTACTTCCCTGACGCTGGAAGTCGATCTTTCTCCCTTCCGTGCCCATGTGCACACTCTTTCTCCTATTTCAATTCATCTAATCTCCTAAAGATTCACCTGAGGCAGTGACAATATCAAACCATTGCACAGAGATTTTTATGTGGTTCGGAAATCACACCACGTGACTCCTACGTCCACCCCTCACACAGTGAGGACACACTACTCAAGGATGAGTACAACACACACACACTTGAGCACAACGACTCAATCACACACACACACGCTAGATCAAGTCCACAATAGATCAGATTGTCTAGCTTTGATCTGATCAACACACCACACACAAAGAAAAACTGCTTATTAAGCGAGTTCAACCCTACAATCACACACATGCACGTTGTCTGAGGCAAACACGCACTTAGAGCAACCGCACACACGTGGATCAAGCACAAGGGACGCTCAAACCACTTCCACACACACAGAGTAGTGAAAAGTGGAAAGAAGAAGAGTTCTGAGATGTAGAAACAAATCCATATGTGAACTCTTTGTGGTGGTCGTCCAAAAGAACTTCAGGCTTCGTGTTGATGAAGATCAGATAATGTAGAAGAAGCTTGATTCATGGACAAACCGACTTCAACTCCACTCGTGAGATGGATCTTCCTCGCGCTGGACGGAGAGTTGAAGCAGAGCAGCAGAGAGAGAGCCTTCTTCTTGGTTTTGCTTAGGGTTTTGATATGGTGGCTTCTTGCTGCGAAAATACCTTCATATGATCTATATATATGGGTGTTCAAGTATGGAGAGTCGTGCTTAAAGAAATCACCCTAATATAGAACATATCTTGACCATCATATGTGACTGTTCTGCGGCTATCGACAGGCACATCATAGCTGTCGACAGCTACTGCTCAAATCTGGTTCCCAGAACCATGTAGGTTCCTGAAAAACTTGGGCTGTCGACAGGCGATCCCTGGCTGTCGACAGGCAGCCTTATCTGTCGACAGGTAAACTCCATCTGTTGACAGCTACTGCTCCATTTGAGCTTCCAGTAGCATGTTTGTTCCTGGATGGCCTATCTGTCGACAGATGCCTTCATGGCTGTCGATAGGTAACAACTTGAAGTGTTTTTCTTGAACTTTTGCGCTTGGATTTTGATGCTTGTCTTGTATGCATTACACCTACATTAAAAGGCATTTTAAGTTATATACAATGAATACATAGGTGATCAATAAAATCATATTTGCATTTATTCATTTCTTCTATGTCTTGATCATATTTGTCATGTTTCCAACATTTACACAACATTAATTATGTCACACATCATCAAAAACATTTATGCACATGCCATCATACACATTGTAACCCAACAGAAACACTTGTCGTGCACACACAAACCACATGCACGGCACTCAAACCATGTAAACGACACACTCCATGAGCGCTACAGGTGTCAATGCACCGCTTATCAATGCCTTGCACAATATACAACAATAATCCGATAAATATGCTATCATGCACAACCATAAAGCTCTCGGAACTGTTAACGCGACAGGGGCTAATGTCGCCTTCAGAACGTGACACCCCGATAGGTCGCGATCAAAAGCCTTAATGCGACGGGTCGGCCTGTCGCGTTCAGGACGCGACAACATGGTCGTCGCCTTCACAGGCCAGAACCCTAATCCGGATTCCCATCTCCGGATCTCCCACACAAACCATGTAAAACGATGTGAAAACCCATCTTTCATGCTCTTTTCATTATCCTAACATGGTATATATCATTTTTAAAAGCAAATAACAATCTGAACATGCATCACATGCAACCCACAACGTAAAACTGGGCGGAAACTCCCTAACTTTGCGAAGAACGGCGATAACCTAGCGTTTCCCCCGCTCCGTGTGACGTCCTTGCGGCGAGAGCACGCCGAAAACACCTCCAGAACCTCGAATCGCCTAAAAACCTGTGCAAAAATGCCTCCCTAGCCGAGTTTCCTGAGCTCTGTTCATCCGACCTCAACTAAAAACACCTCACAGTTGAGAACGCGACGCACTCTACTGTCGCGACAAGAACACGACGCAAGAGGCCGTCGCCTTCCCACTGTCGACGTCAGCCAGACCGCTCAACGCGTGACACGCAGCGGACATGCAGACGAAGACCGCAAACGGCGGCAACTAGAACGCGGCACTCAGGGCCGTCGCGTTCAGAGCGCGTCGCCAGCCTCTGTCGCGTTCACAGACAGAGAACTTGTGAGCTTTTTGGGGCCAACCTACCGGCCCACAAAGCCTCACAACCTATGAAAACACCTGAAACACAGACTAATGAGGCACACACTGGCCACCAAACCCGCTAAGCAAGGATCCACAAAGATCCGAACAAATGCGCGACATTGCATTACTATCACCTAAAAAGGAATGTCGTCCTCGACATTCAAAACAAACCACAGTAAGTCAGACTACCACCTAAAAAAAACAAAGCCATATACAGAACAAGTAGGATACACTTTCTCTGCATCTACCTTTCAAATCATTATGTGCTAACTGATTCATCCGCTCATTTCCGCACTTGTTCTGCTTTCCTTTCTCTTTAATTTATTTCATAACTGCACTGCCTGGTCGCTACATTCTGCCCTTTCTATACCTTTCAGCTGTAGGCTATCTACCCTGCTATGAGCGCTTTATCTCCTTGGACTCAACCTATTTCCACATTTTCCGACTATGTTTGCAATATTTCTTTCTGGGCTGCTTCACTTGCTTAAAAACTCTTTACTGTATACTGCCATTTTGAGGTACTTTGCTATATAAAATCACTTTTAACTTCTCAATTTCTTCGGTATCATTCCCTATCTGCTTTTACTGCCAACTATTACTCTGCTTCAACTTTGTTTACATTCTTAACCGCCAGCTTCTCAAAGAAAATCACATTACAATAACTGAATTTCCTAGCTCTTTATATCATCCTACTCATGCTGCTTTAATTCATATCTGGCCAAAAATCACTGTCTCTTTGCCCAACTATGCATAAACCTCAAACTTTTCTTTAATCATTCAAATCTCGAATAACCTGTGAATATCAAACCTTCCATACTTCCGCTGGTTAATCTGATTATTCTTGATACTTAGCAAAATATTCCATAAATTCTACTTTCATTATTGCTTCCAGTTACTTTCCACTTTCACTATGTAACGACCCCGAGAACACGACCCTCGGCCCACGCCGAGGACCCGATTTTCGCGGTCGCCACCCACGGTTCCGGAGACCCGGAAGGGCTATAATATATATCTAATAGGATATGTAATGGAAGTAAACATCAACTGCTAAACTAGAAGCGTACAAGCGGAAATAGAAAAGAGAGCGAGACCGTTGCGTACCGCTCTAAGTACAGTCCCAACGAACGCACGCTAGTACAAGTAAGAGGCAGGGGAAAAATAGATCCCTTAGGGGTATACCCGAGGGTGACGTACACTGAAAAAGGGGAACCATGCTAGCTACGGGGGCCTCCACTACCGCCCCATCTCGTCCGCCCGGCGTGCGCCCTGCCGCTGCTGAGAAGTTTCACCTGGGAAAGAAATGGATGAGCTTCACAACAAAAGCTCAGTAGGGACTACCAATCTCCTACTGGCTCAAACAGGCAAAAGAATATATATATAATAAATAATTAACAGTAGTTTATATCTTCTACCTACAACTGGAAGTGCGGAAGCGAAGCTACAACTAGCGCGGTATGGAAACACAACACGGTCGGAAACTCCATACGACTGCTCGCCGTGACCACCACAAGGCTAGCAAACACAGACAGAGGGGACTCCGCTTGGACAAGGAACACTAGCTACGAGAAGCACTACCACTAGTCAAAGGTCAGGTGTGCCCACCGACGTCTTACCCTCGATCCAAGTCCTGACCCTCACGTCTCGTCAGAGCGAGGTAGGACACAAAGTACACAACAGTAACCGCCGTAGTTTGGCCAGACTACGGTACCACGCCTGGCCTCTCCAAGTGGTTCCGGGGCCACAAGGAGCGAGGCAGTGAGAAACAGGATTGGCTGGCCTGCACTGGGTAGAACTCCTAACCGTCCTCGGCGTCCCAGACCAACCACAAGAGCTCTGCAAACGACTCAATACTGCTGTCCTAACCACCGTTTTCCCCTCAACTCCAGAGTCCGCCTGCTGGGCTGCCAACTCGAGCACGCTCGTAGCCCGGAGTACTCCCTCAATAGGCTCCCGAGGAAGAGGGTCTCAGGAAACAGTAACAACCTCTCACACGGGACAAGCCCTCAAGTGCCGAGCACAGGGCGAAGACTAGTGTAAGACCGTACTAGGGAACTAGCACAGGTGCCACAGGTACAGAAAAAGAAGCGGAAATGGCGAAGACCAAAACCTGTCTCTCGGCTGTAGTCGCGACGCATCGGGCCGTCGTGACCTTGTCGTGACGCCCTTCCCTGCCGCGACACTATCGCAGTGGCCCTTTCCGTCGTGACCAGGTCGCGACACCCAAGAGCGTCGCGATCATGTCGCGACCAACCAGGCTGTCGCGACAAGATCGCGACCTCTATAGTGGTTGCGTCTTTAGAAGAGGGGGGTTCCGAACCAGTCCCTCTGGGAACCACCCCAAAAAGACGAAATAAACATTCACAGGGGGAGGGGAGCATGTGCAACATGTATGAAAGCTGTAAATCCCTCAAAACCACCCTTAGAGCCCCACAAACATGGATTCACATGAATCTACACTCGAAGGAAAACCTCACTCAACCTCGAGCATGGATTCCTCACACTCCCAAGCCCCAAACCACAGGGAAAACACGATCTAAAGGGGGAAGGGAGCATGCTTAGAGTGAGAGGATCAAGGGTCCCTACCTCCACGTGTAGAGCCGACCCGTTAGGGCCTTCACGTAGGAATGACCACCTCCTCTGCGCTCCACACAACACGAACACGGCCCCTGCACGGCCAAGGCGACACCGCCCCAGCACGAACACCTCAAGCACGAAGAACGGACGAGAGAACCGCAAGAGAGCTTGGAGGCAAGGAGAGGGGAAGAAGATGGAGAGAAACGGGAGAGGGGGAGAATGGGGCGCGGCGTTCGGTTTTAAACCGACGGCCCCCAGAACGCGACGGGCCGACCCGGTGCGACAACTAGCGTGTCGCGACGCCCCTAGGCGTCGCGACTATGTCGCGACGGCAGCCCCCGGCGCGACCCCAAAAAGGCGGTCAAACCTTGAAGACCGGAAAAGCAAACGCGACGGCTGACCAGGTCGTGTCAACGTTGTGCATGCCTGACATCCGACAAAGCCGTTCTGACAGAAAGGACAGCGGTCACGTCTATCAAAAAAGCAGTCGCGACGCCGTCAGACGCCGCGAAAGGACGCGACGGCCACCCCCATTGCGACGAGAAGGCGACGGCCGGGTTCGTCGCGACCCGAAACTGTCACGGCAAGCCTCTCTGGCGCGACCACGTCGCGACCAGAGCGCCTATCGCAACCCTGAGGACGGGGCCAAAGGGCCCAAGGGGGCCGGGTCTTACATCCCACCCTCCTTAAAACATTTCATCCTTGAAATGAAAACAACTCGGTGTCAACCCGAAAAATAGTACAGGAGAAGTAACATACCAATCAATCAAACAATAGGGAAACTGCTCCTGCATCTCATCCTCACACTCCCATGTGGCCTCGCCACCAAGCGGTTCTGCCAAACGACCTTCACCAGCGGAATCTGCTTCCGATGCAACTGCTGCACCCTACGGTCGATGACTCTGACTGGGTACTCTAGCACTGACAAGTCTGGCGCTACCTCAAGCTGTGAGTAGTCTAACACGTGCGAAGGGTCTGTGATGTACTCCCTGAGCTGCGAAATGTGGATAACACTGTGCACGCCTGCCAACTCTGCCGGAAGACTCAACCTGTACGCCACCTCGCCGACCCTCTCTGAGATAGGGAAAGGCCCAACGTACCTGGGACTAAGCTTTCCCTTCTTGCCAAACCTCATAACACCCTTGGTCGGTGAGACCCGCAAGAAAACAAGGTCACAAATGCTGAACTGTAACGGTCTCCTGCGACTGTCTGCATAGCTCTTCTGTCGGCTCTATGCTGTCTGAAGCCTCTGCCTCACCAGCCTGACTGTATCTGCACACTGCTGCACTAACTCCGGCCCCAAAAGTTGCCTCTCTCCAACCTCTAACCAGTGAAGGGGTGTCCTGCACGGGCGACCATACAAAGCCCGTATGGCGCCATTCCGATGCTCGAGTGATAGTGTTGTTGTAGGCGAACTCTACCATCGGAAGGTACCACTCCAGTCCAAGCAGCACGCTCTCAGCATATCCTCCAAAGTCTGAATGGTCCTCTCTGACTGCCCATCTGACTGCGGATGATACTCTGTGCTCAACCTCAACTCTGCGCCAAGTGCTCTCTGCAGACTGCGCCAAAACCCTGACGTGAACCTCGGATCTCTGTCGGAGACGATCGAAACTGGAGTACCATGCAATGGAATGACTCTCTCCATGTACAGCCTTGCTAACCTATCCACTGACCAAGACATCCTGACTGGCAAAAAGTGCGCTGACTTGGTCAAACGGTCCACATTCACCTAGATACCATCGTGCCTCTGCAGAGTGCGGGGCAACCCAACTACAAAGTCCATGGTGATGTCGTCCCACTTCCACACGGGAATTGGCAACGGCTGCAACTCACCACCAGGACGCTGATGCTCAGCCTTCACCTGCTGACAAGTAAGGCACCGAGCGACAAACTCTGCCACGCCCCTCTTCATCCCTGGCCACCAGAAGAACCTTCTCAAGCAATGGTACATCTTGGTGGAGCCAGGATGAACAGCATATCTCGACCTGTGAGCCTCTGATAGTAGCGCCTAACGCGCCTCCTCGGGAACGTACAAGCGGCCTCTGAATCTGACCTCGCCTGTCCTCGTCAAGCTCTACATCTGGCATCCGCAAAACGTCTGCCAATTGTGAGTCTGCATTCTGTGCCTGCAACACCTGCCTGAACACTGACGACCGAACTGACAAACTGGACGCTACAGCACGGTCTCTACGCCTCGACGGGTAGAACACTCCCTGGGACAGCTCCTCAAACAATCTCCACTCTCTGACCATCATTGAACTCAAGTGAACGCGCCTACTCAAAGCATCGGCTACGACATTTGCCCTTCCTGGGTGATAGGAGAGGGTAAGGTCGTAATCCTTCAAATACTCCATCCATCTGCGCTGCCTCAAGTTCATATCCTTCTGGGTGAATATATACTGCAAACTCTGATGGTCGGTGAAGATCTCGAACGCTTCTCCATAAAAATAGTGCCTCCACAACTTGAGAGCGAACACCACTGCTGCCAACTCCAAGCCATGGGTGGGGTAGTTCTCCTCATGCTTCTTGAGCTGCCGAGAAGCATAGGCAACGACCCCACCATGCTGCATCAGCACGGCACCCAAACCAATCTCGATGCGTCGATGTAGACTACAAAACCCCCACTACCCGACGGCAAGACCAACACTGGCTCTGAAGTCAACCTCATCTTCAGCTCTCGAAAGCTCTGCTCACAGTCCTCTGACCAAACAAACCTGACATCCTGCCTCATCAACCTGGTCAATGGCTCGGAAATCCTGGAAAATTCTGAATGAATCTCCGGTAGTAGCCTACAAGATCGAGAAAATTGCGAACCTCTGACACTGACGTGGGCTGCTCCCACTATACCACTGCCTCCACCTTGGCAGGATCCACTGCCACACCAGCACCCGAGATCACGTGCCAGAGGAAGTGCACCTCCCTCAGCCAAAATTCACACTTGTCGAACTTGACGTAAAGGCGGTGACTTCGCAGGGTCTCTAGCACGATCCTCAAGTGCTCCTCGTGCTCCTCCTCAGAAGCCGAGTAGACCAAAATATCATCAACAAAGATGACCACAAAACGATCTAGGTACTCACTAAACACCCTATGCATCAAATCCATGAATGTTGCAAGTGCGTTCGTCAGCCCAAACGGCATCACGACGAACTCGAAGTGACCGTACCTGGAACGGAAAGCTGTTAGGCTAATATGTGACTCTCTGATCCGCATCTGATAGTAACCGGACATCAAGTCGATCTTCGAGAAAACTCTGGCCGACTGCAGCTGGTCAAACAAATCATCGATCCTCGGCAATGGGTACTTGTTCTTCACCGTAACCTGGTTCAACTGTCGATAATCGATGCACAAATGCAGACTACCATCCTTCTTTCTCACAAACAAAATGGGCGCTCCCCACGGAGAACGACTCAGACGAATGAAGCCCAGCTCAAGCAACTCCTGTAGCTGGTGCTTCAACTCGCGCAACTCCGCCGGAGCCATCCGATAAGGTGCCTTGGACAAAGGCATCGTACCGGGAAAAAGCTCAATGGAGAACTCTACCTCCCACTCAGGCGGCAAACCAGGTAGATCCTCCGGGAAGACATCAGGGAACTCAGAAACAACCGGCATATCAAAAATCGATGATCCTCTAGGCTCCAAGGAACAAACCGAAGCAAGGTAGGCGACACAGCCATCACGGATCAAACGAAGAGCCTTACACAAGGAAATGAATGGCCGACGGGTAGACCAGATATCTCGGAAGAAGAGAACAGGCGCTCCAAGCATCCCGAACCGAACGGTCTTCCGCTGATAATCAACCACAGCCGAGTGAGCCTCCAACCAGTCCATGCCCAGGATGACGTCAAAGTCACAAAGCTGCAACGCGTACAACCTGGCCGGCAATTGGTGCCCCTCAACCTCAACTGTGACGCCCTCCAAGTAACCAAAAGAACGCATATCGTCACCGGATGGGAGATCGACCATCATGTCACACTGCCTCTCAGGTGTGTGATAAGCCAAAGACTCGTAAAAGTCCTCGGAAGCAAAATAGAGAGAAGCACCGGGGTCAACCAAAACACAAGCAGCTCTACCAAGGATAGGCAGGGTACCTATAACCAGGTTCGACGCCTCTGCCTGCTCCCGGGTGAGTGCCATCACACGACCACGACCTCGCCCACACTGCAGCGCCTGCTGGGGCTGCTGCTGCTGCGGCGGCTGCTGGTGCTGAGGGAACTGTTGCTGCTCCTAATACGGTTGGTACTACTGCAGCTGCTGAAACTGCGGAAACTATTGAGCTGGCTGCTGGTACTGCCCTCACTGCTGCTGACGCGGTGCTTGCTACTGGGGAGGGTACTGGTACTGAAGTAGTTGATGCGCGTACTGTACTGGCTGTTGCTGCTACAGGACTTGCCCCGTCGGGCAATCCCTCCAGAAGTGGCCCGGCAACCCACAAGTGTAGCAAACTACCTCTTGTTTCCCTTGCTCGGCTCCCTGCTGCACCAATTGCTCTGCGAACCTGGACTGACACCTCTGCTGCCGGCTCTGCCCACCCCCACGAGTAGACAACTGCCTGAACTTCGAGCGAATTCCGGAGCTGCTGGAACTACCCGAACCTGAGGAAGAAGAAGTTGTGCTACCGCAGCTCCCGGCGGGACGCTGGTACGGAGAGGACCTGGAAGAGGATCCTCCCTACTACTGCTGCTGCTGCTGCTGCTACTAGGGCTGCCAAGTCTCCCTCTCCAAGGCGGTGGCCTTAGCCACGGCCTCTCCTAAGGTGGTACACATGTGAGCCGTCACACCCCACCTCAGGTCTGGTCTCAGTCCTGCAATGAACCTCTCTGCACAAGCCTGCTCACTGCCTGCAACATGAGGAACATGCCTCAACACCGGACGAACCTCTGATGGTACGAGAAATAATGAGATCGCCCTGCACTAACTCGTGGAACATGTCTCTCCTCTCACGTCAAGCATAGTCGGGAAAGTACTCGCCGTGAAAGATCTCCAAGAACCGCTGCCAAGTGATCTAATCTAACCGCTGCCCCTGGAAGTGAGTCTGCCTCTGAACTCTCCACCACTCATGGGCTGCTCCCTTGAGCTGGTACACCGCCAGTCTAACCTGGTCCTCCTCGGCGCACTCCATGGTCTCGAACGTGCGCTCCAACTCATGTGTCCAGGTCTCTGCCTTATCTGGATCATACTCACTGGAGAACATCGGCGGCCGAGATGCAAGAACCTCTCAAGGAGAGTGGTCCTGTCCTCCGTAACTGTCGTCCTCCGCCGCCCGACCCGAGTAGTCCCAGTACCCGACCACTGCTGACTCCCTGGCTACTCCACCTCTGGCTCTGCCTACTGCTCCAACACCACTGGGGGAGGTACCGGAGGCTGACCACCTGCTGCTGCCTGCCCAAGCTGCCACGCTCCCTAGTACATGGCCCTAAAGAACTGCTCGGCCATGGTAAATGAATCTGCATACTACTGCGGCTGAGGATGGTACTCCTACTGCTGCTGCCCGCCTGCTGCTGCTGCTGCCGCTGCACCCTGAGGCTGTGCCACTGACTCCTCTGCAGACACCTCCTTCTGGACCCACCCCTATGCGGGCAACTCAAACTCATCCTGCTGCTCAATCAGCTCTTTGGCCTGCCTGCGTCGACGCAGAGCCATGTCACTGTACGGCACACAATCAACAAAGGTTAACAATACCACTCGGGCGGCTAGCAGTGTACTTATACTACTGTTGGGACTTTATGTCGCAGTTTAAATCCACTACAAGTCATGTCAGACTCTAGCTCTGATACCACTGTAACGACCCCGATAACCCGACCCTCGGCCCACGTCGAGGACCCGATTTTTGCGGTCGCCGCCCACGGATCCGGAGACCCGGAAGGGCTATAATATATATCTAACAGGATATGTAACGGAAGTAAATGTCAACTGCTAAATTAGAAGCGTACAAGAGGAAACAGAAAAGAGAGCGAGACCGCTGCGTACCGCTCTAAGTACAGTCCCAACGCACGCACGCTAGTACAAGTAAGAGGCAGGAGAAAAATAGATCCCTTAGGGGCATACCCTGAGGGTGACGTACACTGAAAAAGGGGAACCACTGCTAGCTACAGGGGCCTCCACTACCGCCCATCTCGTCCGCCTGACGCGCGCCCTGCCGCTGTTGAGAAGTCTCACCTAGGAAAGAAAGAGATGAGCTTCACAACAAAAGCTCAGTAAGGACTACCAATCTTCTACTGGCTCTAATAGGCAGAAGAATATATATAATAAATAATTAACAACAGTTTATATCTTCTACCTACAACTGGAAGTGCGAAAGTGAAGTTACAACTAGCGCGGTACGGAAACACAACACGGTCGGAAACTCCGTACGACTGCTTCGTCGTGACCACCACAAGGCTACCAAACACAGACAGAGGGGACTCTGCCTGGACAAGGAACACTAGCTACGGAAAGCACTACCACTAGTCAAAGGTCAGGTGCGCCCACCGACATCTTACCCTCGACCCAAGTCCTGATCCTCACGTCTCGTCAGAGCGAGGTAGGACACAAAGTACACAACAGTAACCGCCGTAGTCTGGCCGGACTACGGTCCCACGCCTGGCCTCTCCAAGTGGTTAGGGGGCCACAATGAGCGAGGCAGTGAGAAACAGGACTGGCTGGCCTGCGCCAGGTAGAACTCCTAACCGTCCTCGGCGTCCCAGACCAACCACGAGAGCTCTGCAAATGACTCAACGCCGCTGTCCTAACCACCGTTTTCCCCTCAGCTCCAGAGTTCGCCTGCTGGGCTGCCAACTCGAGCACGCTCGTAGCCTGGATTACTTCCTCAATAGGCTCCCAAGGAAGAGGGTCCCAGGCAACAGTAACAGCCTCTCACACGGGACAAGCCCTCAAGTGCCGAGCACCGGGCGAAGACTAGTGTAGGACCGTACTAGGGAACTAGCACAGGTGCCACGGGTACAGTAAAAGAAGCGGAAACGGCGAAGACCAAAACCTGTCTCTCGCAGGTCGCGACACCAAGAGCGTCGCGATCATGTCGCGACCAGCCAGGCTATCGCGACAAGATCGCGACCTCTATAGTGGTCGCGTCTTCAGCAGAGGGGGGTTCCGAAGCAGTCCCTCCGGGAACCAGCCCAAAAACACGAAATAAACATTCCACAGGGGGAGGAGAGCATGTGCAACATGTATGAAAGCTGTAAATCCCTACAAACCACCCTTAGAGCCCCACAAACATGGATTCACATGAATCTACACTCGAAGGAAAACTTCACTCAACCTCGAGCATGGATTCCTCACACTCCCAAGCCCCAAACCGCAGGGAAAACACAATCTAAAGGGGGAAGGGAGCATGCTTAGAGCGAGAGGATCAAGGGTCCCTACCTCCACGTGTAGAGCCAACCCGTTGGGCCTTCATGTAGGAATGACCACCTCCTCCTTGCTCCACGCACACGAAACATGGCCCCTGCACGACCAAGGCGACACGCTCAGCACGAACACCTCGAGCACGAAGAACGGATGAGAGAGACCGCAAGAGAGCTCGGAGGGAAGGAGAGGGCAAGAAGAAGGAGAGAAAGGGAGAGGGGGAGAATGGGGCCCGGTTGTCGTTTTAAACCGACGGCCCCCAGAACGTGACGGGCTGACCCGGCGCGACAACTAGCGTGTCGCGACGGCAGCCCCCGGCGCGACCCCAAAAAGGCTGTCAAACCTCGAAGACCGGAAAAGTAAACACGACGGCTGACTAGGTCGTGTCAACGCAGCGCGTGCCTGACACCCGACAAAGCCGTTCTGACAGAAAGGATAGCGGTCACGTCTATCAGAAAAGCAGTCGCGACGCCGTCAGACTCCGCGGCAAGGATGCGACGGCCACCCCCGTCGCAACGAGAAGGCGACGACCGGGTTCATCGCGACCCGAAACTGTCACGGCAGGCCTCTCTGGCGCTACCACGTCGCGACCAGGGCGCCCGTCGTGACCCTGAGGATGGGGTCAAAGGGCCCAAGGGGGCCGGGTCTTACACACTATTACTCTGACTTCAGCTGGATTCAATTCTAACTTTACCTACTTCGCAAATCACTTTACTTAATCAATTAACACTAGAAGGAAATACCGAAATCTCTGAACTGCTTTCTTTAATACTTCAATTCTGGTTGTGCCGCTGCTTAAATTCTGAATCCTGCCATATCGCTACTGACTTATTCAGCTCTTTTCATTCCTTTCCTGCTTGAATAACATATTTTGGCTCATCTAATCAATCTATTACATAATCTTCAAAATATTTACTCTCATTGATGTGACACTGCACTCTCTTATCAGATAATAACACTGCTCAACTAATTTTGTTCATCTTCTACTTTCAACTTTACCAAATTCTTTCTCAATCAGGTTCCACTTGTCTCTAAACTGTTTATTGTTTATATGATCTTACTTTTCCTTTCCGTACTTATCAATTCTAATTTTCATACATTTCTTGCTCTCTCTGTTATATTCTATCATACTCTAATATGTTTGTTATTCCTTAACTGTTTTGCCTTTTATTCTTACATTAAACTCTGAAATACTCTTATAGAATAATACATTTACCCAACTAAATCACTTTCTGCACACTGGCAGGCCAACTCTTACTGAGCATTTTTTGAACCCTCTAATTATATCTGTTTCATAATCTACTATACCTCTTTTTTCTGATCAATAACTCTTAATCTGATCTGTATTGTCGCTTACACTATTCATGATATTATTTCTGCAGAACATTTATCTTATCTATTCCGCTATTGGGTATCTTCATTGTACATTCATACTGCAATTCCTGCTAATGCACAATCATCCTTCATGAAATACTGCCAAAGCTAAAATCTGAAACCGATCTCTTTAAATACTATAACCTGCTTTGCCTGATTTCTCCATTTCATTTTGCTGCCCAATTCTCAAATGCTAAAACCATTGCTGCTACATCATACTTACCGTTATCCTTTCATTCAAACCTTCACTTTAATTCCTCTCAGCATCTGCCTTGCTATTCCACTTAACCTGATACTTGTTTACTTTCTCTTTACTCAAATGATCACCATCACCTCAATACTTCTTACACGAATTCTTATATCAAATTCCCATTATCATCATTATTACAAGAATCACAAACAGCACTATTTCCAAGATATTTACTGTATCAT
The DNA here is from genome assembly GCA_014218235.1 of Colocasia esculenta. NCBI lineage: Eukaryota > Viridiplantae > Streptophyta > Magnoliopsida > Alismatales > Araceae > Colocasia > Colocasia esculenta. Next base: position 20,745,679 of record CM024755.1, on the reverse strand, counting down.
CTCTAATCACCAAATACACTTATCCTTATATGACTGCCACAAATCCTTTCTCCTCTTTACCAGTACCTCATCTGAAACTAATCTGCCTCTCTCAATTATTCCAAACTCTCTATAATACTAATCAAATTATCACCCAGGTTGTTTCTTAATACTTACTAACACAAATCTTAAACACTACAATACATCTGCCAAGGTCTCAACCACAATTCTTAAACACATACTATTCCTCATAATAACATTGTTCCCTCTGCTATTCCATCACATCATTACCTTATACCTATCTCTGCCAACTCTATATCTTACCAAATACCTCAGACACACCTTTTCCAAAATACTATTTTCCCGTTCTGATTATCATAGCCAAATTCAACAATCTCTTTAATTTTGTAACTGAGATCTTTAAACAATTATACTTTTACGCAGACACATGGTATAACCTCTCAACTTATACCACTAATCACATCATTTCTCTAACATACTAACAGCTGCCATGCTGACCAACCATACACACAATTCAAATACCAGAAACTCACGTGAAAACATACTAAAAATCACACAAAACCACAGACTTACTACCAACAGTAGACATTAAACCATGTCTTGGGACATTGTAACTTCAATGTCTTTTCATATTCTAACTGGACCATTGCTCTGATACCAACTGTAACGGCCCTGGATATTTATGCCCAATAAGGCTCATATCCAGATTCGCCTCCCGCGAACGGACCGAAGTCTCGCAAGGGATAGCTCACACACGTGTCCAGTAAGAATATAAAAGACAACCATAACAGTATAAGACACAAGAAAGTACATGTGCTCATATCTGCATATAATTAATTTACAACTGTCCCAATACATTATTACATGTCCAATTAAAAAGTACAACTACCTGGGGCATACCCCGAGGGAGCACAAGCTCACACAACACAACTAACACTACTGCTGGTGGACCAAGTCTGCCACAACGTCTTTGCAAGCCATACCAACGGTAAGCCCTGAAAAGAACTGTAGGGGAGTGAGCCTCAACAAGTCACTGGCTCAGTAGGGACCACCCAAAACAACACACAACACTGAAGAGACCTCAACCCCAGAGGGTCTCACTGGCAACACAATAGCCAAACCATATCATGCTCACAACAAAACATAAATAATAACAGCTAAACAATATATCTCACTAGCTGACACAAATCCCAGAGGATAAAGAGACAACAGGACTAGCACAGCACTGCTAGTCCGCTCTACAACTGAAACGCCTAGGCCACATGCCTCATAGGCAAACTATTACAACAATTGGTCGCCTAAGCTACAAGCCTCACAGGCAACCTACCCACGAAGGATAACAGGACTGGCATCAGCTATCCAATCCACCTCACACTAATATCTTACATCAAAACATAATCGGAAGCTTATCCGAAGATGAGTTAAAACACAACATGTGGAAGGTCACTCCACAGACCTCCACAGAACACAAGTCCACCTCAACACTTGAAGGGACTGGTACACAATGTACCACAACACAAAACTACCAGCAAAGGGTACAGGTACCTACTACCACGAGGTACCACAGCGGAACCACAACCAGAATCGTGCCACCAGCAGGCACACCACAACAGGTAAAACCTCAACCAACCTGTCACACACACAAGCCAACACCAGTGGCAAAGCACGAGTCGGAAAGAACGACACCACCACACGGGAACGGACTACTGGTTCATGATGCCAGTATCCAACCCGGACAACACAACACAAGAACTACCTCTCAGTCTCGCAGTCACGGACGAAAGGTCCAACTGCCGCTCCACAAACACAAGCCAAAGAACAGTGGAGACCAACCAACACCACACCTGTAGACCACACTGCTACAGGCCCATGCCTAGCACCTTTAAGGACTCTGGCCTAAGCTCCCTAGAGTGAGGCACTGGAAAACAGGACTAGTTGGGGACCAGTGTCAACTACTGGTGTCCGTACCCCCAACCACAAGCGCGCTACAAGTGACCGCACACCCACAAACACAAGTTGCTGCCCTCTGTCATCTTTCCCTCAGCCGGACATACAACTCAAACATAGGAGTGAGGGTGTCCAGGACAGAAGACACAGACCTCGACGGTACACACAGTACCGGGACAAACCCTGAGCACTAACGTTCCTGGTTCACACAAAACCTGGGGTACACGACTAGAGAGGTATTCCGGAATAGGCGCCGGACCACCACACTCGGCAATGCACAAACCGCAACACTTACACATATTATCTTTATTACAAACCACGGTACCCGTGAGGAATAGCTTGTCCTGGTCACTCTGTGACCCACAAGCTAGCCTACACAAACACATACACAATTTACATTATACAATAATATCTTGGCATGTCATTGGTCACCCCGTGACCTTTATTGCCATATTAATACAATATAATAACCACTTAATAACCATGCAAAAGACACTAAAGGGTCGAGGCTAGGTTCACACTGGAACCTCACTGCCCAGCCACCACAAACTAACCACAACAGTTATATTACAATAAACACAACGTCGGAACACTTGCTGTGCACACACAAACCACATGCACGGCACTCAAACCACGTAAACGATACGCTCCACAAGCGCTACAGGTGCCAATGCACCGCTTATCAATGCCTTGCACAATATATAACGATAATCCGATAAATACGCTATCATGCACAACCATAAAGCTCTTGGAACTGTTAACACGACAGGGGCTACTGTCGCCTTCAGAACGCGACACCCCGATAGGTCGCGATCAAAAGCCTTAACGCGACGAGTCGGCCTGTCGCGTTCAGAATGCAACAGCAGGGTCCATCACTTCACAGGCCGGAACCCTAATCGGGTTCCCATCTTCGGATCTCCCACACAAACCATGTAAAACGATGTGAAAACCTATTTTTCATGCTCTTTTCATTATCCTAACATAGTATCTATCATTTATAAAGTAAATAACAATCTGAACATGCATCACATGTAATCCACAATGTAAAATTGGGCTGAAACTCCCTACCTTCATGAAGAACGTGAAGAACGGCGATCACCCGGCATTTTCCCCGCTCTGTGCGACGTCCTCGCGGCGAGAGCACGCCGAAAACACCTCCAGAACCTCGAATAGCCCGAAAACCTGCGCAAAAATGCCTCCCTGGCCGAGCAGAGTTTCCTGAGCTCTGTTCATCCGATCTCAACTAAAAACACCTCACAGTTGAGAACACGACGCACTCTACTGTCGCGACAAGAACGCGACGTAGGAGGCTGTCGCCTTCCCACTATCGACGTCAGCTAGACTGCCCAGCGCGCGACACGTGGCGGACATGCAGACGAAGACCACAAACGTCGGCAACTAGAACGCGACACTCAGGGGCGTCGCATTCAGAACGCGATGCCAGCCTCTGTCGCGTTCACAGACAGAGAACTTGTGAGCTTTTGGGCCCAACCTACCAGCCCATAAAACCTCACAACCTACGAAAACACCTGAAACATAGACTAATGAGCCACACACTGGCCACCAAACCCACTAAGCAAGGATACGCAAAGATCCGAAAAATGTGCGACGTTACAGGTTTTGTTCTTACTTTTGCAGGGAGAGTTGTGTCATGGCAATCCAGATTGCAGAGATGTATTGCTCTCTCCACCACGGAGGCAGAATATATTGTTGCCACAGAGGTTTGCAAAAGAGATGCTGTGGATGAAAGAATTCTTACAAGAATTAGGGCTAAAATAGAAAAATTATGTGGTATATTGTGACAGCCAGAGTGCCATCCACTTGCGCAAGAACCTAACTTTTCATTCCAAGTCAAAGCATATAGATGTTAGATACCACTGGATCAGAAATCTGTTTGAAGAGAAGTAGTTGCAACTTCATAAAATTCACACAGATCTTAATGCAGCAGACATGTTGACAAAGACCTTGCTGAAAGAAAACCAAGAGATATGACGACGGATGGTCGGCATGGCTTCACATTGAGGAGTCATGGAAACGCCTCCCTTATGGGCTGAAGGGGGAGGTTGTTGGGCGTCATGGCCCACTTGTTCAGCCCATGTGGGTTTTAGTAGTCCACAGCCATCCCACATGATGCTTTGACCCCCATCTTTTGATCAACGATGGAGATGGATTTCTTTTAACAAAAGGAAACAAAAAGGACAAAAGGAAGGGGCTTGCAGAAGAGTAGAAAATTGTGTTGCGGCTATAACAGCACATGAGTTTTTTCTGGTTTTTCTTCTTCTTGGCCCTTGCGGCGATGTGTGCAGCGTAGCAGCAATGCGGGAGAAGTTTTCTGGTGGACGGCCGTGAGGACAAAAGAAGAAAAGGGGCTATGCGATGGGAGGCGCAGTAGGTCGTGCGCACAACTGTGCTGGGAGGGACATTTGGTAGGAGCAAGAGATGGAGATAAGGAAAAAGATAGGGCAACATAAAGAGTTGTTCATCATCTAGATAGTGGTTCCCACGTGGGGAGAGTCCAGATATTGTGCACGGTGACGTAATCCTTGTATCCTTATTGTTCTCTTGTGGTTGTTACTCAGGTCTTGGGCAAGAGATGCCGAGAGTTGTACATTCATTATATTTTATAGTGGATTTGTTGCTACAGCTTGCCCCGTGGTTTTTCCCCATCACATTGGTGGGGTTTTTGACATAAATCTTGGTGTCCTATGTGATTGTGTGTTCCGTTCATTTTTTCACTCCGTGTTAGGCTTGCTCGAATTTATTTGTACACACAAACATTTTATTCCCTTCATTGACACCCTGTGCAAAGCGATCGACCGCTGTGATCAGGGTGATCCAACCATTTTTTTTCCAAAACTACCCAATTTTCGACCTAGGTGAAGAGGTTGACCGCCTCATAGCCGCAATAGACTGTTTCCAGCCATCTTTGTCTTTTTGTCATGCTTTTAGCATGTGGGGGTGCCAGTTTCTTACTCTAAAAGTAACCCTCCTATATATACTCTTTTTCATTCACGAATTGGGGGTGAGAGAGGAATGTTCTCTAGTTGCTCTTGAAGGATTCATTTTCCTATTTCCCTCTCCACCATATCCATTCAGGTGCTCTACATATGCCCCTATTTTCTATGCTTTTCTCTTCTTGTTATTACAAAAATGAAGGCTTGAAATGACCACCACGAGCTAAAGAATGATGTTGGGTGAAGCTAAGGAGTTGTAGCAGTGAAGATGATGGAGTTTTGTGAAGCTTGAAGGGCCATCTACTCGGGGGGAGTTGTGCTACATCAAGAGTTTGAAGACAAAGAGCTGAAGCAAAAGGAAGGCATATATATCAACTTGGACGGCCACACCAGGGGGATTTAATATCTTGAGCTTTATAGTTTATGCATATTTTGATTCTTAAGCATATTGTACAGATCTATACTTTGAACTTGAGATTGATTGTGCGCTTGTGTGTGTGTGTGTGTGTGTGTGCATATTTTGATTCTTAAGCATATTGTACAGATCTATACTTTGAACTTGAGATTGATTGTGCGCTTGGTGTGAATTTAGATCTCACTTGGGTGAGGTCGAACCACCTAAAAATTCTCTTGTGCACTTGGTTTGATTGTACTTATATCTCCTACCCCCATTCTATAGTGCTTTATTGGGATCTGCATCTTGATTAAGTTTTTTTTGGTATCTTGAACAATTGGAGTTTGCATGAATATATTTCATTCTGTTCATACCTTGTTGTTGTGCTAAGTTGTGGTTCTGTGCATTTATGCTCATCTTGGATTGAATTGTGGTATGGGATTGAAATTGGATGCTATCCAAAATTTATTTTTAAGAAAACTCAATTCACACCCCCTCTCTCTCTTGGTTTGCCATACTATCGGGCCTTCAGCTTCTTACGACAGTGTGCTCCAGGGATTGGGGGGCTCTTTTCTCTCTCTCAAGCATCTCTAATCCGACTGTCAAGGTTGCTGCGATCTTGCTGAGAAAATCCCTGCTCTACAATTTTCATATAGATCGACAAAGGAAAAGGTGTTCCAGAGGTTGCCATCAACGAGGAATTGTTTTTTGTATGAAGACGCGTCCTTGTAGCCATTCTATCCTCGGTTGACTCCACCGCATTGGTATGACAGGGGCGATAATGTCTAAGGAGAGTCCTTGCAGGCAACTTGGCTAAGTGTTTTAACTTTATGTTATTTCTTTTTATTTGTTGCACTCATATGCATGTGTTTTCCTTTTGATTGAAATCGGATTTTTCCTTTACCTGTGGAACGTTATGCATACGATGTTCATGTCATGATGCTTTATGTATGTACATGTGATTATTTGTTTTATGTTCATTATTTTGCCAACAATCTTAGAGAAGTTATCCATCATATTGTCCATATCATCTGTGATCGCGCCCCATGTGGACATGCCAAGCATGCCCGAGAAGTTCTCGGGACAGCACTTCAAGCAATGGCAACATCGCATGAAGATTTGGTTTACCACAATTGGGTTCATCTCGGTTCTTGAATCGGATTGCCCTAAACTAGTTAAGAATGATCTCAATAGTCAAAAGGCAGTAAATGAGTGGAAGTAACACGGTCGTATATGCCATGGTTGCATGCTTTTGGCTTTGTCCAATATGTTATTTGATGTATTCAGTTGTTCTTCTACCAAAACTACTAAGGATCTACGGGAGGAACTTGACAAGAAATTTAACATTGAAGACTCAGGTCTAGAAAAATATTTTATTGCCAAGTTCTTAAAGTTTCAAATGATAGAGGGCAAATCTGTGTCTGAACAGGCCTACAAGTTTAATTCTCCTTTTATTTCATGGTTTGGTTAATGCTAATATAAAATTACCAAAGAAGTTCCAGGTGATGTCTATAATTGAGAAGTTCCCGATATCATGGGAGGATTTTGGGATGTCTCTCAAGCATCGCAAGGGTTCTATTACTCTGAATGATTTATTAGTGTCAATAGCCATTGAAAAAGAGCACAGAAATCAGAAGCCTGTGATGCCAATAGAACTAAATGCGAATGTGATGACTACTAGTAAGGCAAGAGATCCTAAAAGTAAAGGAAAATTGGATCACATGAAGAAAAAAACCAACATTAAAGGCAAGATCTAGAAAAAGTTCCAAAAGAAACCATGCTGGGAGTGTGGATAGGTTGGGCATTTCATCAAGGACTATCTTGCGAAGAAGGCTGAAAAGCATTTTTCTAGACCCCAGATCAATGTTGTGATTGAAGGGACTGAGCAAGCTTCGAGATCCACTAGTGGATTGTACGTTTCTATTAACCCTCAAGTTTTCATTGTATATGAATCAAATGAATGGATAGTAGACACTGGGGCTAATGTGTATGTATGTGCTGACAAGTCCATATTTGTGTCTTACTAAGCCATTCATGGTAGATCTGTGGCCATAGGGAATGCTACTACTTCTAAGGTGTTGGGGATAGAACGCATGGACCTAAGGCAACTTTAGGACATGTTTTCTATCTACACAGGGTGCATCACGTTCCAGCGATTGGGAGAAATATATTGAGTGGTTCTATTTTAGTGGAACAAGGTTATGAAATAACATTCAAATCTAAAAAGTGGTGCTTCTTTATTTTGGGACTTTTATTGGAAAAGGTTATTTAAGTGATGGTTTGTTTAAACTTCATGTAGACAATGCTTTGAATAAAGAAGTGGTTGACATTTCCTCTAGTTCTACTTCTTTTTTTGTGAATGTTGTGAAATCATCTACCTTATGGCATAATCATTTATGATACAATTCCTTGAAATAAATGATGAATTTGAAGATGATCCATGAGTATGTCATTGATAAATCTCATAAATGCGATATTTGTGTGCAAGCTAGACAATCAAGAAGACTATTTAACTCTGTTGTTAGAGACTCTGAGATTTTGGATTTAATTTATATAGATATCTGTAAGTTTAATGGTGTACAAATGTGGGAACCTAAGAAATACTTTATCACCTTTATAGATGATACTAGTAGATACTGTTATGTGTATCTTCTTATCTAAGTTTGTCATCTTCAAGGCTGAAGCAAAAGCACAAACTACCAAAGTTCTTAAAAGGATAAGGTTTAATAGAGAGGGAGAATATACATCTAACTTATTTTCTGAATTTTGTCAAAATCATGGCATAATTCATAAGGTTACTGCTCCCTGTTCTCCTTAGTCTAATGGGATTGCAAAACAAAATAATATAATTTTTATTGATATGGTCAACTCTCTTCTCCAAAACTCTGGATTACCTAGTTACATGTGGGGGATGCTTTGAATATGACATGTCATATTCTGAATAAAGTTCCCTTAAAACACAAGGACACTAGTCCAGAAGAGTTATGTAGAGGTAGAAAGTCTAGCTTCAAGTATCTTAAAGTATGGGGCCATCTTGCAAAAGTGTTGGTCCCTAAACATAAAAGAAAGAAGCTAGATAGGAAAATAGTTGATGCGGTCTTTCTAGGCTATGTTGCTAAGAGTTATGCATTCAGATTCTTAGCAATCAAATCTGAGATATATAGAATCATTGTTGACTCCATAGTTGAATTTCGCGATGCTACATTCCTTGAGGACGTGTTTCCCATGAAACTGGTGTACCTTATCAGGTGTCTTCTGGAGAAGTTCCTTGAACCTCTAGCTCTATTTCTGATCATATAAAGAGGACATCAAATGTGGGGGTTGAGGCCTCTAGTTCACATCCTAACACTACTGATCAAGAGGAATTGGTGGAACCCAGAAGGAGTAAGAGACCTAGAATTGCCAAGGATTTAGGAAGTGACTTTATCACTTACCAGATTGATGGTGATCCTCCTACTTTTCGAGATGCTATGGCTTCGCTTGAGACAAAGTATTAGAAGGATGACATTAAGAGTGAGATGGATTCTATTCTCTCCAATGTTACATGGGAGATGGTTGATTTACCTCTTGGTTATATGACTATTGGGTGTAAATGGATTTTTAGAAAGAAACTAAAACCTGATGGAACCATTGACAAGTATAAAGCCAGATTGGTTGCCAAGGGGTTCAAACAAAAGGAATGAATAAATTTCTTTGATACCTATTCTTCTGTTACTAGGATGACCACAATTAAAGTGCTTCTAGGATTAACCTATGTGTCTGATCTCTTTATCCATCAAATGGATGTTAAGACCGCCTTTCTAAATGGTTATCTTGAAGAAGAGATATACATGGATCAACTTGAAGGGTTTGTGGCACCTAGTAATAAAAAGAAAGTTTTTAAACTTGTTAAGTCCCTTTATGGACTGAAATAAGCCCTGAAACAATGGCATTAGAAATTTGACAAGATAGTCTTGTCTTCTGGCTTTAGTGTCAATGAGTTTGATAAGTGTGTCTATGCCAAGGTTAAAGGTTATGCTTGTATTATTCAATGCATGTATGTAGATGATATCCTACTATTTGGAACTTCAATTTGGATTGTGAGTGAGACTAAGTCTTTCTTGAGTAGAATGTTTAAGATGAAAGATATGGGAGTTGCTAATGTGATTTTGGGTCTTAAACTAATTCGTTCAGTTGAAGAAATATCAATCTTTCAATCTCATTATATTGAGAAAGTCTTGAAGCAATTTGGCTATCAAAATTGTAAATATGTAAGTACTTCATATGATTCATCTAAAACATACTGCAAGAACAAGAGTCGTGTTCTAGTGTATTAACTCAGGTATTCCCAAATCTTAGAAAGCTTAATGTATCTTACAAATTGTCTTAGTTCTGACATTACATATGTAGTAACTAGATTCAGTAAATACACTAGTTGTCCTGATCGTACTTACTGGGAGGGCTTGGATATGGTACAAAGGTACCTTAAAAGAACTATTTCCTTAGGCTTGCATTATGGGAAGTATCCTGTAGTGTTAGAAGGGCATAGTGATGTAAGATAGATAGCTCAAAACTCAGGGAGTAACAGTGTTTCAGGGTATGTCTTTACCCTAAGAGGTGGCACTGTTGCCTAGAGGTCTGCAAAATAGACCATTTTGTCTCGGTCTACTTTTGAAGCTAAATTGTATGCTTTGGACACTACAAGAACAAAGGTTGAGTGGATCATGAGACTTCTATCTGAACTCCCTCTAATATGAAAGCTCATTCATGCGATCTCGATGCATTGTGATAGCATGACCACAATTGCAAAGATCAATAGTTCAAAATACAATAAAAACCAAGGAGACATGTCCAAGTTGGATTGAAATTTGTAAGGGCACTTATGTCTCAGGGTGTTATTGCTGTTGATTTTGTTGGTACTAAAGATAATACAGCAGATCCACTGACAAAGGGACTTGATAGAAATCAAGTTCAAAAATCCAAATTGGGGATGGGACTAAAACCCATTGAAAATTCTTATATGGCAGCAATCCAACCTAACTGAGTGAAGATCCCTAGGTTCAATATGGTAACAACAAGTCATAGGGAGAATTAAGTGGCACTTTGCATTATGTTGGTACATATGTACATGTGTGTCTCTTCCCTGACAATCTACTTAAGGTGCCTGTACTGCAAGTAAAGGAACAGTTTTGTGAAACTCTGAATGGGTTCAAATCTATATTAACAAGATGTTTGTAGTGCATCTTTGGAGAAGTCCACCTATGTGATTGTGATTGTGAGGCTGCAATTAAGGGAAGTGGGTTCTTCTTTAATAGCACTCATGAAACAGGATTTGGGTGCATGGCCATAAGGCACCAACCATAAAGTTTTTAACCAGAACTTAAATCATGTTGTTCCTAATATAAGCTCTCATATAAAGAATGAAGTTCAAGACTTAGTTCATTTCGATTCTGTGGGGTTGAAGTTAGAAACTCAAGTGATTGTTGAAACTCGAAAGGTACCATCACTGAAAACAAGATATGTTTTCATCCTTTGATCTATGTTTCACCTAAAAATATCATTTTGAATTTGTGGGGGGTGTTGAGTTGCGGTGGTTTGAGGGTTTATTTATAAACCCAAAAGTTTTTGTGGGTTTTTCTAAAGAATTTGTGAGGAGATGTCATTACACACCACGTGAGGGTTTTTGGGTTGCATTTTTTCCCTCTTCGGAAAAACATAACGCAAAACATTTTATTTTCCTTGGACATTTTGATGTGGATGGCGACCTTTGAAGGAAAAGAGAGAAAACACAGTGCCCTTTGGGAGAATAAGGGAATGACGTGGAAGCATCTCGAGGGCAGTGATCTGGGCGATACATCAAGCAGCATTTTTCTAGGTTGTTTGGTTCTAGCGGCAATGTGCTCTAGGATCGGGGCTCTTTTCTCTCTCTGAGGCATCTCTAATCTGACTATTGGGGTTGTTGTGATCTTGTTGAGAAAATCTCTACGTCACAGTTTATATAAAGATCGACAAAGGAGAGCGTGTTCTTGAGGTTGTCGTCAAGGAGGGATCATCTTTGTGCAGAGGCACATCCTTACAGTTGTTCTATCTTGGGGGAAGGTCGTTAACTCTGCTGCACTAGTATGATGGGAGTGATAAGTTTTCTAAAGAGAGTCCTCGTGGGCTGCTCAGCTAAGTGTTCTAATTTTATGTTGTTTCTCTTGATTTGTTTCATTCATATGTATGTGTTTTCCTTTTGGATTGAAATCAGATCTTGCTTCACCTGTGGGACGTTATGTATACGATATTCACTCCATCATGCTTTATGTATGTGCATGTGATTATTTGTTTCATGTTCATTATTTTTCCAATAGACTTAATGTTCGGTAGAGTCGTCCACTCTCACAAAGAGTGGGTGAGCTCCACTGACATGCTTGTGAGAGCGGATAATATTAGATTGAGCAATTCAGCATACTATATATTAAGTCTTTCTCTTTCTTTTTGTTTAAGAGGAGAAGATTAAAAAGAAATACCTTCTATCTGGTACTCTACTGCCTATCAAAAATTATTTTTAGGGCGTGGGAAAAAGTTGTTCTCAAGATTAAAATTAAGCAGACAAAATGGGAGCGGCAGGTCAAGTGGTGCTCGGTAAAACATGTAGTGGAGATCAATTTCTTTGTTTTCTAACAGAGCAAATGAACCCAATTATCGCGTGGTTGAGCTTAATTTGAATATCACCCGAGAATATTGAAGCTCTGATTAAGACCCCATTACCGCAATTATTACCTTTTTGTTTGAGAGTAAGTCTATTATATTATTCCTTTATATATATTCACAAACCTGACGCTAATTAATGGGATTGAACATGAGACCTTACAATCCTGATGCATATGAAGATCTTAACCATAGAATACACCACAATTAATATGCGTTGAAGGAATCTTCATTGCAGAAGACGTGCCTCAGAAATCAGTGTGCTAATCAGAAGAGGATTATACTCATTTCAACTAGCTGGACTATATCAGATCGCCTGCATAACCCCATGGTGCTACCATGTAATTGTTTAGTAATTAGGTTTTTGACATTATGTGTAGTAATTGGGAAAAAAATTAATATTTAAAAATTTAAAAATATAATTTCTTTAAATCGAAATAATAGAAACATACGTACCACTATCGTATGTGCAAGAATACATCGAAAAATTCTTTAAAAATTATAAATCAATTCCAGACATTATTCCTAAGTGTTCTACAAAAAATTTCAAGCAACGAAAAAATTCGATTGGCCAAACGTATGTCATAACGTGACTAATTATCCAAATTAGAAAACTAAGTCGGAAAATCGTTAACACAGAAAGATAACGTGCCCATAAATTAAGCGAACATGTCGGTGAGACTTCCAACATCATGAAATGATTACCCATTATTGAAATTGGATCACTGGACCTCTCATGGCCCATGAATAAATTAAGTAAAGAAATGCAATAAAAATTCGTAACTTTATTATTCCCTAATTAAAAAGAAAAATTACAAAAGATAAATTCTAATAAATAATGAATTTTGTTAAATGTATCATAAAAAAATTATGGGGCCAAAATAGGGATTTTTAAAAGAGGAATAATAGGAAAATACTCTAAATTCGTAACTTAAATATTAACTAAATAGAAAATTGGTATTAAAGTATTAAATTAAGTAGTTTAAGATGGAATTGGATTCTTAAACCTACCCTAATAGGTTGGCCACAAATTTAACTCCCATCCTAACCCAAATAGGAAGTGGAAAGCTTGGAAGGAGGTTAAGAAATATGAAATTCGGAATTAAATAAGAGTTAGAGTACTATTAGGAAATAGAAACATAGGAAGCATAAATACTCTCCTAAATCCCCAATGGCTGGCCCTAGCTCATTGCCAAGAGTTGTTGGACCAGGAGGAGAGGCCAAGGGGAGGAGAATTCATGGGAAGGAGGCTTCATCAAAGCTTCAACCCGAGTTCTTCAAGTTCTAGCCCTAGAAGAGGAAATCGAGTCAAGGTAGGCATTCTCATGAGCAAAACTAAAGAAATTTTGACTGTAGATTGTTCCATGTACTAGGAACAAAACCCTCAAGTTTCATAATTTTCCATCAAGCCAATATTTTCTTCTTGAATTTTGAAGTTCTGCAAACACCTTGACTCCGAACCTTCATGTTTAATTTATATCTTCTTGAATACTCTATCCCATGCCTCGAAATTTTTATTAGAGATACTGATGAATGTTAGGAATCTTTCACCCCTAAAAGCCCTAATTTTTATCCACCCTACTTCATGAATTAATTCTCTCATCTCAACTGCTCACTGTGTCATGTACTCTATGTTTGACTTGAATAAAGCATGTCGAAACTCTATCTATTTTCAAATTCCTATTTACTGTAAGTACTCACGTATGCCTATATCAATATGCAACTTGTTTCATGATTTTTTATCGACTATACAATTAGTTATGAATTTTCGAATCACCCTGTGTCAAAATATGTTAAGTTGGCACGCAATCCCATGCTAGTTCTTTTCCCGCTCGAACTCAGGTGAAGTACCTGAGAACGCGACTGCCCGATAGGCCGCGTTCTCAGGGCCGTCGCGACACAGGAACCTGTCGCGATCTGATCGCGACAGGGCACCCCGTCGCGTTCTGGCCGCCCGACCTGACCTACCTGTCGCGATCCTTAGAAGACCCTGTCGCGTTCTGCTTAAACCCCATCGCGACTCTTACAAGGGTGCGTCGCGTTCTGGATTTTTACTTGGAAACCCATAAATTTTGATGTTATTTCTTTCTACAGTGATTATACCCTCTGTAAATAGTCTCATATGCAGTAATACACACTTGTTATAACTAAACATATGTTGTGTAATTTAAAATACATGCACTTGATATTTTTCTATCTATTATTTCTCTTACACATGCACACACGTGAACCATCCAAATATGGCCCAATTTGGCATGAAAATTGTCACATAGTACATCTAGCAATTGATTTCAATTATATATTTAATTGCCCTATTTTTCATGGACTTGTCTTCGTTTCTCGCATTGTTTGGGAATACCGTTATCGACGCTCCACTGTTCTAGAATTCCTCTAGAACGTTGGGCACTTGTTTCTATATACACACTCTCGCTTGACTTGGATGAACTCTCCGTCGGATACTCCTTCTGCCGGACTAGTGAGTCTTTGTTCAAGGCCTCTGTAAGTCTCCTCTGTCCATGGATTCCCACATGGTCGACGAGCTGGTTGTACCCTATCACCTATGACACATCTAGGGATCAACAAGATCCAAACGACCTTAGATTGTTCTCTATCTTATCTTGAATCACGTCGGACCTCTGGACCTGTGCTTAACATGGCCAGTAGAAGGGTCGTGAGCTCCACCTGACTGCCAACACCGTATGCACGTGTTGTGCAACTGTTACTATCACTCGTTACTCGACGTTTCATGTGCAATGACCATAAGATCTCATCTATATTCTACTCGCTCATCTATTCACGTTCACTCTACTATCTTGTCTTTCTCATCTATTCATCTAGTACTCTCTTGGTACCCTTTGAGCTGTGTGGCTCCTACTGTTTTGTACTGTTCATGACTGTCTAGCGCTAAAATGGGTCTTGTGACTCTACTGACTTGAATGCATACTGTTGAGGGCACAGAGAGTGTCAGAGGGGCTCCAATCTAGTCCTGGGGGCAGAGAGCCATCCGAAAATACCTGCAAGGGCTATTGAGGGTGTAACGTTCCGACCGTTCGGATCGTTCTTGTGTGGACGTGGAGGCCAGTGTATGGCCGATGACATGTGTGTAGCAGGTGAATTCCGTAGGTTTTGAAGTTTTGCCCAAAGCGTTCTCTGTTTCTCGGTTGCTAACGCGGTCGTTTGGAGGGTCGCGATGAGATCGCGACAGTCCGTAGCGTCACGTTCTTGAAACCGCCATTTTGAGTAATCGGGTGTCGTCAGCGGATTAAGGCGACAGTCTTGAGCATCGTGATTAGATCGCGGTCATGAAGAGCGTCGCGTTCTTAACTGCGTTATGTTTTTAAGTAACCCTAGCAGAACAGAGCTGGTGAAAGCTCTGCTCGGCCAGGGGGATTTGCTGTGGAGATTTCTTGGCGATTTGACTTGCTAGAGCTTGGTTCGACAAGCTTCCACCGCGAGGACGTCGCTTGGAGTGGAGGGAACCTCGTACGAGCTTCAGTCTTCGCGTTCTTCGCGAAGGTAGGGAGATTTCCTGAGTTTGATTCATGAGATTCTTGTGTGAAGTGGTTAACGTGTTTCCTGCTTTCTAAAACATAGATAGCATGTGTAGGAACGCATTAAAGCATGAAAACGGACTGTGAATTAATGATTATATGGTGATTGGGGTGATTGGATTGAAGGGTTCAAGACAGGGATCGCACCAGCTGTCGCGGTCGCTGTGGGAGTCGCGACCAGGTCGCGACACTCTGAACTGTCGCGTTCTGAAGGCGGTCTATCGCGCCGCCGCGACAACAGCCGAATGTTGTCTTTCAAGTATAAATGTTGGTGTAGAATTATCTGTTTAGTACAGTTCATGTATATGGTGATGGAAAGAGGTGCATTGGCACTCTCGTCGCTCGAGGAGCGTGTGGTGTGTAGTTTACTTGTTGTTCACGCGATTTACGAGAAGGTTTCACGTGGCTTGAGCGTTGCGCACGTGGTTTATGTGTACGTAGTGTGTAGTTTGACGCCTTCCGTGGAAACCTCTTCAGTTGGGAGCCCCAGGTTTTGTGTGAGCCAGGCACGTGAGTGCTCGGGGCTTGTCCCGGTACTAGATACCGACGAGGTCTTGTCGTCTTCCTGGACACCCTCACTCTAGTGTTGAGTAGTACGTTCGGCTGAGGGAAAGACGGCAGTGGGACAGCGACTAGAGAGTTAGTTGTGTTGTCGCTTGTAGCGCGCTCGTAGTTGGGGGAGACGGACACCAGTAGACGTACTGGACCCCAGCTAGTCCTATTTTCCAGTGTCTCACTTTAGAGAGCTCAGGCCAGAGTCCCTAAAGGTGCCAGGCATGGGCCTGCGAGGTGTGTGACTTGCAGGTTGTGGTGGTTTAGTTGGACTCCACAGTTCTTGTACTTGTTTAGTGGAGCGGCAGCTGGACCTTTCGTCCGTGGCTGCGAGACTGAGAGGTGGTCCTGTGTGGTTTGTCCGGGTCAGTTACTGGTGTCGCGAACCAGTTGACGTGGCTCGAGTGTGGCGTTTTCCTACAGTAGCTCGTACACTTGTTTGGTGTTGCCGTTTATTTAGTTATGTTGTTCCTGTTAAGCGGCAAATGGTAAGCTATACTTACAGTTTTACATCCTGCTTAATATTGTTATAAATTGTTAGAGTAGAATTTCTTGCTTTGTTACTTGTGTTGTTTTGCTCGGTTTCTAGGGAGTTTCCCTACTGAGCCAGTGACACGTGAGGCTCACCCCTACCCCCCTACCAGGTGAGGGAGATCCGGAGATTTCGCGTCCATCGTCCAGTGGAGGGTCTGCACCACCAGCAGTGTAATACTACTTACCGTTGTACACCTCGGGGTATGCCCCAGGTTCTGTTGTAGTTTGGCTACAGTTGTGCTATGACTATGTACATTCATGTAAATATTTGTGAGATTGACAGATCTTATGAATGTTTGAGTTGATTCCTTTATATTTCTTTGGACTCGTGGTTCGATATCCCTTGCGAGGCTTCGGCCCATTCGCGGGAGGCGGACTCGATTCAGGCTTGCTAATGGGTTAACGGGTCTGAATGGCTTGGTCCGTCACAGTTGGTATCAGAGCAGAAGTCCGTAAGTATATAAAGGAATTGGAAATACATAGTCATGTCTCTACTGTAACTCATTGCTGGTAGTGACCCTGATTTTGTATTGATTTCTTATGTATTGTGTTGTTGGAATAATATCTGTGTAGGTTTAATAATGGCCGAAAGGAGAGATGTAGGAGGTGATGGAGAAGGATCAGGAGGGGATCCTACCCAGAGGATGATAGAAAGAATTTGGGAAAGTTTAACAGAAATTCGAGTATGATTGGATCAGCAACCACCGGTGCAACCAGCGGCAGTAGTACCACCATTACCGGAGGAGGCTATACCTATATCTCCAGTTCCACCCCCACCCAGAGTAGAGGTACCTCCTGTAGTACCTGTGCAATCGGCAGTTCCAGTAAGATCAGTTAATAGAGAGGGGATTACGGTGCTTGTAGAGCCATTTTTGAGATTGCAACCCCCTACATATTTGGGAGGCCCCAACCCGGATATAGCGGAACACTGGATACATGAGATTGAAAGGGTTTTTACAATAATGAGGTGTCCCCAGGAAGACAGAGTATTACTTGCAGCATACTAGTTATGAGGGTTTACGCAGGAATGGTGGCGGCTGAAGATGCAGACAGTCTTTACAGGCAGGGAGGAGGATGCTATTCCATGGTCGGAATTCTTGACAGTTTTTAATGATTCCTTCTTCCCAATGCAAATTCAGCAAATGAAGAGAGAGCAATTCAGGACATTTCAGCAGGGGAACCTTTCGGTGCTTGAATATCAGATGAGGTTTATAGCCTTGAGTAGGTATGCCCCATATGTTGTGACAGATAACACAATGATGGTGGAATACTTTATTCGAGGTCTGAGGCCGGAATTGCAAGATGCAGTAATTCCATTGATGTGTAGAACAGTGGAAGAGGCAGCTCAGCGAGCAGCAGTACTTGAGAGGACTGTTCGGGCTAGGCAAGGCAGTCTCAGGCAGGTGGATTGGGCTCAAGTAGCTTTCGGTATCCGCAACCGTCAGGAGGAAGTAGTAAAGGAAAAGTACCTTCTGGAGCTTCTTCATCATCTGGAATAGGAAAATGGGGTAAGCAGATTAAGAAATTCTTCCAGGAGGCCGAGGTAGAGGCAGGCAGCAGGGTTTTCCGCAGGGAGGTTTTCAGCAGGGTCGTGGTTATAGGCCACCTGTTCCGAAGATCCCAGCAGAGTTCGGCAGGACAGTCATCGGCACTTCCATCTTTCCGATGTTATAATTGTGGACAGCCAGGACATTTAGCAAGAGATTGTCCATATCCTCGAGAGCAGACTTATGGTAGAGGTATTCAACCGCAGCAGCAGCAGCCTTTCCAGCGGTCAGCAGAGCAGGGTAGAGGTTCACCATATCAAAGAGGAGGACGGGGTCGAGTAATGGCTATTACTAGAGCTCAAGCGGAAGCATCCAATCTTGTTGAAGGTATTCTACCTATTTTGATTTCACTGCTAAAGTATTAATTGATCCGGGTGCTTCTCATTCATTTATTTCCAAAGATTTTCTGGATAGTTTGGTACATCCTTTAGAAGAGAAATCTTGTGAGTTGGTAGTGGAAATTCCCTCAGGAGGATATTTGTTGACTTCTTGCTTTCTAAAAGATGTTCCAATAGTGATTCATGGAAATCAAATGCCTGCAACATTATATGCTTTAACATTGAAAGAATATGATGTGATTTTGGGAATGGATTGGTTAGAGGCCTACGGGGCAATGGTTGATTGTAGAAAGAAGAAAGTCAGATTTGCAGGCCTGGTGGCGAAGTGTTTGAATTTCAAGGTATGCCTTTTTACACTCCCAAATTCATTATTTCTACACTTAGAGCTAGAAAGTTAATTAATGCGGGATGTGTAGCATATCTTGCCTCTGTTAGCCTAGTTGAATCTGATAAGTCTGTAGATTTAGTACCAGTGATTAGAGAATTTGCAGATGTGTTCCCAGATGAGTTGCCAGGTTTAGCTCCGCATAGAGAAGTGGATTTTTCAGTGGAATTGCAACCAGGCAGTTTACCTATTTCTAAGGCACCATATAGAATGGCTCCAGCAGAATTGAAGGAATTGAAGAAGCAATTGCAGGAATTGTTGGAAAAAGGTTTTATCAGGCCTAGTCAATCACCTTGGGGAGCGCCAGTGTTATTTGTTAGAAAGAAAGATGGTAGTCTAAGAATGTGTATAGACTACAGGCAGCTGAATAAAGTTACAATTAAGAATAAATATCCACTTCCTAGAATTGATGATTTGTTTGATCAATTGCAATCAGCTAAAGTGTTTTCCAAGATAGATTTGAGATCGGGATATCATCAATTGCGGATCAGAGAAGAGGATATAGAGAAGTCAGCTTTTCGGACCAGGTATGGGCATTATGAGTTTGTTGTGATGCCTTTTGGATTGACAAATGCACCTGCAGCATTTATGAATTTAATGAATAAAATATTTCATCAATATTTGGATCAGTTCATAGTGGTTTTATTGATGATATATTAGTCTATTCAGCATCAGAAAGAGAGCATGCAGATCATTTGCGAATTACTTTGCAGATATTAAGAGACCATCAGTTATTTGCTAAGTTTAATAAATGTGAATTTTGGTTGAAGGAGATTCAGTTCTTGGGTCATGTGATATCAGGTGAAGGTATTGCAGTGGATCCAGCTAAAGTTGAGGCAGTAATGAAATGGAAGAGCCGAGGTCAGTGTTTGAGATTAGAAGTTTTCTTGGTTTGGCAGGCTATACAGAAGATTTATCCAAGACTTTTCTAAGATAGCAGCACCAATGACGAGATTAACAAGGAAAGGTGTTCCTTTTGTGTGGTCTTCGGAGTGTAGACGCAGTTTTGCAGAGTTGAAGAAAAGGTTGACATCAGCACCAGTTTTAGAGATTCCATCGGGAAGTGGTGGATTTGTTCTATATACAGATGCATCCAAGAGAGGTTTGGGTGCAGTGTTGATGCAGCATAGCAAAGTAATTGCTTATGCTTCCAGGCAATTGAAAAAGCATGAGGAGAACTACCCAACTCATGATTTAGAGCTGGCGGCGGTTGTCTTTGCATTGAAAATGTGGCGGCATTATTTGTATGGTGAAAGATTTGAAATTTTCACTGATCATAAGAGTTTGAAGTATATTTTCTCTCAGAAAGATTTGAATCTAAGGCAGCGCAGATGGATGGAATATCTAAAGGATTACGACTTCAATTTGGCATATCACCCAGGCAGGGCTAATGTGGTGGCAGATGCATTGAGTAGAAAAGTGGTTATGAATCAACTTATGATCAGAGAATGGAAACTTTATGAGAATGTGGCAGAGAATTCTTTGTATGTGCCAAGCAGTCAGCGCAGAGCAATACTAGCAACTAATGCAGTAGAGTCTTCTCTTTACTGGCAGATAGTAGAGGCACAGAGAGCTGATGCTAATTTAGCGGACATTCTTAGAATGGATGAAGTGAATTTGGGGCGTGATAATGTGGCTAGATTGAAAGGAAGATTGTATGTCCCAGAAGATGCAGAAGTTAGACAGAAAGTTTTGGAGGAAGCTCACAGATCAAGGTACACTATCCATCCAGGTAGCACAAAAATGTATCAAGATATGAAAAAGCATTTTTGGTGGCCGCATATGAAAAGAGAAATTGCAGAATTTATAACCAGATGTGCAGTATGTCAGCAAATAAAAGCAGAGCATCAGAAACCAGGAGGATTGTTGCAACCATTACCCATTCCGCAGTGGAAGTGGGATGATATAGCAATGGATTTCATAGTTGGTTTGCCCAATTCATCGGGTCATAATGCAATATGGGTTTTTGTGGATAGATTGACCAAGGTTTGCAGATTACTACCAGTTAGTATGACTTGGTCAGTTGATAGATTAGCTAAAGTGTATTTGGAAAGGATTGTGCCTTTGCATGGAATACCAGTTACCATAGTTTCAGATCGAGATCCTCGATTCACTTCAGGTTTTTGGAGGAGTTTACAAAGAGTTGTCGGCACAGAGCTAAGGTATAGTTCAGCATATCATCCACAAACAGATGGGCAGACGGAAAGAACAATTCAGACTATTGAAGATATGTTGAGAGCTTGCTGTCTTGTATGGGGAGGCATTTGGGAGCGTCATTTGGGTCTAGTGGAGTTTGCATATAATAACAGTTACCATTCAAGTATTGAAATGGCACCTTATGAAGCATTGTATGGTAGACCGTGTAGATCACCGTTAAATTGGCATGAAGTAGGTGAAAGGCAAGTTTTGGGCCCAGAATTAGTTCGTCAATGTGCAGAAACAGTGAGATTCATCCAAGAAAATTGAAAACAGCTCAGAGTCGCCAAAAGAGTTATGCAGATGATAGACGCAGACCGTTGCAATTTGAAGTAGGTGATTATGTATTTTTAAAAGTATCTCCTACTAAAGGTGTACTGAGATTCAGTAAGAAAGGTAAATTGAGTCCAAGATATGTTGGACCGTTTCAAATCAAGGAAAGACTGGGTGAAACAGCCTATAGATTGGACTTGCCAGCAGATTTCACGGATGCGCATGATGTTTTCCATGTCTCAATGTTAAGGAAATATATCAAGGACCCATCCCAAGTTGTCAGCTATCAAAGGGATGATTTGAAGCCGGATATGTCAATGCCTGAATATCCAGTGCAAATTTCAGGCCATAGAACTCAAAAACTCAGAAATAAGGTAATTGAGTTGGTAAAGGTTAGATGGGAGAATAGACAAGGTGGTGAAGATACGTGGGAATTAGCAGAAGAAATGAGAAAGGCGTATCCATATTTGTTTGAGTAAGTTTTGTTCTTTTTAGGTGATAGTATCATGCTAATTAAATTAGAATTGTGATAATTGGCTTTGATTTTAATTTCGAGGACGAAATTTCTTTTTAGGTGATAGTAATGTAACGTTCCGACCGTTCGGATCGTTCTTGTGTGGACGTGGAGGCCAGTGTATGGCCGATGACATGTGTGTAGCAGGTGAATTCCGTAGGTTTTGAAGTTTTGCCCAAAGCGTTCTCTGTTTCTCGGTTGCTAACGCGGTCGTTTGGAGGGTCGCGATGAGATCGCGACAGTGCGGAGTGTCGCGATATGATCGCGACAGTCCGTAGCGTCGCGTTCTTGAAACCGCCATTTTGAGTAATCGGGTGTCGTCAGCGGATTAAGGCGACAGTCTTGAGCGTCGCGATTAGATCGCGGTCATGAAGAGCGTCGCGTTCTTAACTGCGTTATGTTTTTAAGTAACCCTAGCAGAACAGAGCTGGTGAAAGCTCTGCTCGGCCAGGGGGATTTGCTGTGGAGATTTCTTGGCGATTTGACTTGCTAGAGCTTGGTTCGACGAGCTTCCACCGCGAGGACGTCGCTTGGAGTGGAGGGAACCTCGTACGAGCTTCAGTCTTCGCGTTCTTCGCGAAGGTAGGGAGATTTCCTGAGTTTGATTCGTGAGATTCTTGTGTGAAGTGGTTAATGTGTTTCCTGCTTTCTAAAACATAGATAGCATGTGTAGGAACACATTAAAGCATGAAAACGGACTGTGAATTAATGATTATATGGTGATTGGGGTGATTGGATTGAAGGGTTCAAGACAGGGATCGCACCAGCTGTCGCGGTCGCTGTGGGAGTCGCGACCAGGTCGCGACACCTGAACTGTCGCGTTCTGAAGGCGGTCTATCGCGCCGCCGCGACAACAGCCGAATGTTGTCTTTCAAGTATAAATGGTGGTGTAGAATTATCTGTTTAGTACAGTTCATGTATATGGTGATGGAAAGAGGTGCATTGGCACTCTCGTCGCTCGAGGAGCATGTGGTGTGTAGTTTACTTGTTGTTCACGCGATTTACGAGAAGGTTTCACGTGGCTTGAGCGTTGCGCACGTGGTTTATGTGTACGTAGTGTGTAGTTTGACGCCTTCCGTGGAAACCTCTTCAGTTGGGAGCCCCAGGTTTTGTGTGAGCCAGGCACGTGAGTGCTCGGGGCTTGTCCCGGTACTAGATACCGACGAGGTCTTGTCGTCTTCCTGGACACCCTCACTCTAGTGTTGAGTAGTACGTCCGGCTGAGGGAAAGACGGCAGTGGGACAGCGACTAGAGAGTTAGTTGTGTTGTCGCTTGTAGCGCGCTCGTAGTTGGGGGAGACGGACACCAGTAGACGTACTGGACCCCAGCTAGTCCTGTTTTCCAGTGTCTCACTTTAGGGAGCTCAGGCCAGAGTCCCTAAAAGTGCCAGGCATGGGCCTGCGAGGTGTGTGACTTACAGGTTGTGGTGGTTTAGTTGGACTCCACAGTTCTTGTACTTGTTTAGTGGAGCGGCAGCTGGACCTTTCGTCCGTGGCTGCGAGACTGAGAGGTGGTCCTGTGTGGTTTGTCCGGGTCAGTTACTGGTGTCGCGAACCAGTTGACGTGGCTCGAGTGTGGCGTTTTCCTATAGTAGCTCGTACACTTGTTTGGTGTTGCCGTTTATTTAGTTATGTTGTTCCTGTTAAGCGGCAAATGGTAAGCTATACTTACAGTTTTACATCCTGCTTAATATTGTTATAAATTGTTAGAGTAGCATTCTTGCTTTACTACTTGTGTTGTTTGCTCGGTTTCTAGGGAGTTCCCTACTGAGCCAGTGACACGTGAGGCTCACCCCTACCCCTACCAGGTGAGGGAGATCCGGAGATTTCGCGTCCATCGTCCAGTGGAGGGTCTGCACCACCAGCAATGTAATACTACTTACCGTTGTACACCTCGGGGTATGCCCCAGGTTCTGTTGTAGTTTGGCTACAGTTGTGCTATGACTATGTACATTCATGTAAATATTTGTGAGATTGACAGATCTTATGAATGTTTGAGTTGATTCCTTTATATTTCTTTGGACTCGTGGTTCGATATCCCTTGTGAGGCTTCGGCCCATTCGCGGGAGGCGGACTCGATTCAGGCTTGCTAATGGGTTAGCGGGTCTGAATGGCTTGGTCCGTCACAGAGGGTGTCTGCATTTGCACCAGTCCTGACTGACTGTTCTGAATTAGCTAGACATCTGACTGTTACACTGTTACTGTTAGTCTGTTAGTTCAGACGTACTGCATTGTTACTGTACTGCCACTGACTGTTACTGAACTACTATTGTCCTGTTATTGAGCGACTACTGTCGTACTCTCTTCATGCTCTACTAGATACTTGCTATCTTGAGTTATAGCGTTCTATCATGACCTAATCGCATTCAAAGTACTATATTCTCTCTTGGCTATCTACGGATAACCAAAGTGCCATTACTATTTCAATTGACGAAAGTTAATCAAAAGTGTTATACTATCTTGATGGATGAAAATCAATCAAAGTGTAATTTACTCTTACATGACCATCTACTATCTCTCTTCTTGCTATATATGTCGCTTGCTAATTCTTGACCATGACGTTACTTGCTAATATTGTATCGTTTCTATCGTGACTTGACTTTAATCATCGTGCTATACTTGATACATCTGTTATTCGAACCATGTTACTTGTGTTATTACTTTATCGACTTTACATGACTCTCTCTATCATTAGTTACTCTGCCATTTAAAGCTTGCTTGACTATTGAGATTTAAGTCCTACTGGGCGTTATCGCTCACCCTTCGCTATTTGTTATTGTGTCTCAGGTAAGTCGGACAGTGACGTTACACACACCTATGGGACAGGACCAGAGTGATGAGTGACCTGGAGTCAGTTCATGAAATTGTCCTAGCACTATGGAGTCTAATAGTTATTGCTTTAGATTTCTTTTCAATGTAATGATGTCATTGAGCCCTCTGTATTGGCTCCGAATTAGTGGTTGTAATGGTCTTAGTGATTTTATAATGAAATGAAGAGTTTATTATAATTATTGTTCATTAGATGCTCTGATGTTTGCGAATGTATGCGCAATTGTCGTTACCATACTCGTTGCTCACGTTTCCCTCCGATTTATTCTGCTGCTAAATTAGAGGGGCGTGACATTATGTGTGTGCGACACTAAATCTACGTGACACTTGATAATTGGGTTGTCACTTTATCCAGTGGCGGAGCCAGAAATATTTGGAAGGGGGGGCAAAATAAATTAACATAACAAAAATATTTGTTTCATTCAAGTAGAAGATTTTATACATGTGAGTTCCCTACGACGGGTCTTCATATGCTAAAAACGTTGCATTATTGTCTCATTGTCAATGCTCTCAAACATCTCATTTTCAATATATGTCACTAAGTTATCATTCATCCATTGATCACCCATTCTATTGCGCAATCGATTCTTCACAATTTTCATTGCTGAAAATGCTCTCTCCACAGTGGCTGTAGCAACATGTAAAGTCAATGACAATCTCAACAACAAATAAACTAATGGATAGATAATATCTTTTCTCTTTTCAACCATCTTTTTAGCAAGTTCTGCAATTCCATTCAGTTGAGCAAAATTATCATCAGATCGCATGTCAATTATATAAGTCTCCAACTGATTATCAAGCATTTGTAACTGCACAGAAGAGAACTCATTTGGGTAGAACTCAGCAAATTTGATTAGCCTTTCTTTTTTATAGGCTTCAAATGATCTTTCTGGATTCAAGCATGATAAGCAAAGTAATAATTCAGTGTTTACTTCAGTGAATCGACTATTAAGCTCTTGGAGTTGCATGTCCAAAACTGAATAAAATAACTCAACACGATAGTGATGCAAATTTGTAATTTGTTGAACTCTTCGTCGTGAACGTCCTCGAGGCATAAACATGTCATCCATATTAGGAATGCTAATCTCATGCTTTACACAAAAAGATGAAACCTCTAACAGATAAGAATCTCACTCATCATTTCTCATTATTTGTATTCGTTGCTTTGAGATGCCAACTAACTTCATAGCATTGTTAATGTCTTGATCTTTTCGATGCAGCGCTTGTGATAACTCATTCGTTATTCCTAAAATCCTTTTCATTAAATAAAGATTAAACACAAAATCATAAGTCTTAATTGACTCTGATAACATATATATGCTTCAGCTCTTTGCTCTGAATTTGAACCATCTTCCATCACAGTCTCAACCACATCGAGTATAGATGCAAACATAGATATCAAGTTAACCAATGCATTATAATGAGAACCCCAACGAGTATCCCCAACTCTTTTCAAACTTTTTTCTTGATTCAAACCTCTCCCACTTTTAATTTCACCAATTTCAATAACTTGCGCAATTTCTATAGCTTATTTTTCTCGAAGTTGATCATGTCGCTTACATGAGGCTCCAGCAACATTGAATAGCAAAGTAACCAAATTGAAAAAATGAGCAATTTCCACATGAGATTTGGCAACTGCAACTATGGCTAGTTGAAGCTGATGAGCAAAACAATGGATATAATAAGCACACTCATTCTCTTTCATAATAAGTGTCTTAAGTCCATTCAACTCACCATGCATGTTACTTGCTCCATCATAGCCTTGGCCATGTAATCTTGATATAGTTAATCTATGTTTGGATAGCAATAACTCAATACCTTCTTTGAGTATTTGAGCTGTAGTATTTAGAAGATGCACAATGCCAATAAAACATTCTACCACATGTCCATTTTTGTTCACATATCGTAAAGCAACTGTCAACTGTTCCTTATTTGACATATCTCGACATTCATCTACTAAGATAGAAAAAAATGCATCCCCAAGATCAGCAATGATAGCAATTGTTGTCTCCACAGCTCTTGCATGAGCTATTTCCTTCTGAATTTCAGGGGCAACTAGTTTCAAATTTTCTGGAGCATTGTTTAAAACAACATGACCAATCCTTTCATTATGATTAGCAAGAAAATGTAGCAGTTCAAGAAAATTACCACGGTTTCTTGAGTCTTCATATTCATCATGTCCTCTAAAAGATAAACATTGTCTTTGGAGAAAACGAACACAATCAACTGATGCCTCTAAACGAATTCGATAAGCATATTTTTCCTGCTCTGATTGCTTACTCATAAATGACATAATGTTTTGATTTGCTTGAATAAACTCTCACACTTTCTTCTAGCCTCATTATGTACATTATTATGTCCTCCAACATGGCATCCTATTTTTTCCTTTTTCTTCCAATTTTTAAATCCTTCGATAACAAATGCATCCCCTCCACCCTCTTGTTTCTCAGGTTTAAAATAATAACAATATAAACAAAAAACAACATCTTTCTCTTTGTTGTATTACAACCAATCTTTGCATTCAGCATACCATGCAGGATTAAATCGTCGTTCTGTTTTACCAAATTTAGTCTGCGGAAACTTAATATCCTTAGACTGAAAAGGACTTTTTTGTAAATATACTCTTCTAATTTGATCTCAATCATTTGGATGATAATCAACAATCTATTTTCTGAATCCTGGATCTGACGGAAGATTTTCAATGTCTACAACTTGACGTTGTCTCTTTGATGAACATGATGTCTCAATAATCTCATCATCTTTTACTTTGTCATGTGTCTCTTTCAGAGTTACTTCTCTTTTTAAAAATTTATCTATAAAAAAGATATAACTACTTAATTAGCACTATAATAAAAATAAAATATTTCATCTACATTTCAACTTAGTTTCTTACCCATGTCAAAATTATTTTACTTAGGTGGAGTCTTTCTTCAGAGACAATATCTGTAAAAAGATAACATGAGGAAAGTTATACTAAAATGTTTAACAGTAGATGCATAATTAATAAATACAAGACTATTTTATGATATCTAATGTTCTAAAAAAATTAAATTATGTCGTAATATAGAACTATGTCTTAAGAAGTCATCCTCTTGATTAGTGAATTGCAAACTTAGCTAAAACTCTTAATTTACACTTAATCACTTAATCAAATATGAGATAAGTAAGAAAGAATAATTTTTAACCACTAACCGCTGAATAGTAATGTGCGCAAGTAATAGATCACGTATATTTTATCGGAGTAAATTGTCGTAAGTAATGAAGCCCAGACGCAGACTATAGGTAATGTCACAATAAAAAAAAAATTAAATAGAGGTAAACACTAAGTAGCAGTGGGAACAGGGAAAGAAGATGAAGAAATTTTTTTTATTCGTACCAGATCGGAGATATCACGTCCTAATATCCCCACAAAATAGTCGGTGTTGTAGCACAATTGCCGGTCCGCCGCCCTCCACCTCAGCCCTCACGCGATTGTGCGTGGAGCACAAGACTGGCATTTTTTTTTCCTTTTGTAATCCCTTCGCACCGTCGTCGCACGCAGGCTCGCTCCCGACAACCACCAAACTTTTTTCCCTGTTTTACTAGCCGCCTGCGAAACCTTTTTCCCTGTTTTTCCCAACTGCCTGCGAAACCGTTTTCAACTTTTTCCCAGCCGCCTGTGAAACTTATTTCCGTTATGGCTTTTGTTCTAAACCCAAGCCAACGTTTGTTTACTTGTTTTGTTAAAGGATATCCACCGTGAGATTAAAAGATTAGGTATTTTAATTTTATCATTTTAAACCAACCACCCTATCATTCCGCAAGGGGGCAAATTAAAAAATTAAACAAATATATATACCAACCAAATTCTGTCACCCCTAACAATAGTTTCCTCAAACAAGGGGGGCAGTTGCCGCCCCCCCCCCCCTCTTTCGCCACTGATTTTATCACTCTTTGAGAGGTGTCACATAAATTTAGTACCTAATTATATTACACTTAACACTAAAGTGTAATAAAAAAATATAATAAATCTTTCTCTTATTCACAATGCAATCACCGTTCCCCACTACCCTGAGAGAAATGCTAGATGCACGTCCGCCCGATTGCCCGGGCGGACGTGGAAGCACCGCGGGCGGACTTGATTGGTCGGCCGCGCGGGCCCCACACGCCGAGCTCGCGCGGGGCCCGCGCGCCGACCAATCAAGTCGGCCTGCGGTGCTTCCACGTCCGCCCGGCAACCGGGCGGACTTGTTTAAAGCATTTCTCCTACCCTGAATATCCCAAGATCGGCAAGCCCCTGGGCAAAGACACCGCAATGTCCAAGTGCAGTACGTCTATGATAGGGCACATGGGGGTGGGGCAAATAGTATTCCAGGCCTCCACGACAAACTGTGGGAACCTCTCAAAGCCCACCACGGTTGCCACAGTTCTATTAAGAACTTTGAGAGAGGTGCAAAAGAATACTTTTTATAAAAAAGTTCTTTGCAAATAGTGAAAATTATTTTGGACATTTTCTGTTATGGATATCTGTATATGTCCCTCAATTGAATATCTCACTTCTATTTTTTAATCTATAAGAAAGATTTATATGCAAATACAAATATAAGGTGAATTTTCACATGATTAATCTTCTAACAGAGATGTGTATATATATATATATATATGTATGTATAAGCCCTTGATCTGTTAACCTGCAATATGAATATGACCGCAATTCCACAACAGGGAAACACACTGTATATGCGGTAACAAGCACTTTGATAAAAATCTGGAATACAAAATTAGTGAGGGGGTGAACCGGCTACACTATTATGTTTTAGAGGCAGCATTTTAGGACATGTTTGATATTAGGATAGATCGGAGATAAAATTAGTCATTTTATCTCCGATCTATCCTAATATATTTTATTCCCGATCTATCCTAATACCAAACATGTTTAGAGTTAATTTTATTCCCTCCAGAGTACTCTAGATTAAACGCCATTGACCCGGTCAAACGGAGCGTGCCAAAACTGGGGTCAAATTGCTAAAGAACTTACTCGGCACCCAGATAATAGTTCTAGTATTCATTTGTTCTTTGGTGTGGCCGGTCCAGTCATTTTGTAGTTGAATTATTGGTCCTGACAACATCACTAATTTTGAACCCTAACTTGAGGACAAATTTGTGATTTCAACCTGACATAGATTGGAATATATATAAAGAGTATTTTTTTTGGCAACCCATGGATGTGAGAGGTATACATCTAAGTAGTTCAGAGGGGCATATATGCAAGAAAAAAAAAACTTTTTCTACACACACTAAAGTCTGTGATAAAGTAACCATGTACATTTAACACCCAAATTTGTCGAATATAATTAATGAGTGGAGAATGAGGCTGGACACATTCATTTTGACAGCCTTAGAAATCGCCATCATGATACTCGGTCATCAAAGGCCTTCCTTTAACACAGAGTCAGACAACGCAAGATCTAATATCACACTAAAAAATAATTAGTAAAGAATCTTTTTACATTGACTTTGGTTAGAACTGCAAATGGAATCAGATATTTTAATATTTGACTTGATTCTGATAAAAATTATAAATTTTAGAATTGAAAAATGATACCGATAATTTATCGGAATTAATATCGGATATTTTGATAAACTATCGAAATCGAAATTGAAAAATAATCGAAATTGATATCTGTTATTTTGATAAATTATTTATAAACTCAAAAAATAAAATCATGGTAAACACCATAATTTATCAAAATTTTAATTCCGATAATATTATCAAAATCAGAATGGAATCAAAATTAATCATTTCAATTTTATCGGAATTGAAATCGAAATTATATTTCGATTATCAAAACTTGTGTTTTCAATTTCGAACCGAACTCGGTTACAGCCCTAGCTATGGTAGAAGTACACATAATAAAGTCCAAATTAACATGGCAGCAATGCACCATGGTGGGAAACTCGATCCAAACTTATATATGGTTGAATGCAACTCTAAACCTTATTCCTAATACAATTGTTGCTAGATCATTATCCCAAGCCACCTTCAATTCAGTAGAGTCTGTACTACTGTCCAATAAATCCTCCTGCAAATGCAACATGGTAATGATCACAGCACTAGAGAGAGCGAGAGAGAGATGCAAGTGTTGCATGTATGTGTGTGAGAGAGCTTAATTACTTGGATACAAGTCACCAAGTCACAAATACATCGAGGTTAGTCATAAATGTCGCCATGGATTTATCATAAATTCAGTCAAATTTTCTGAAACGCAAGATATCCCTATAAAATTAACACATCTTTCGTAGACATTACCTAACTTCGTTTCTATATTATAGACTGTTCTCAAAAACGGAAGTAATCTTCTAAGCTCATTTATGTTGGTACGTGTGTGCTTCTGATAGAGAAGATGTGCATCGGAGAGAGAGAGAGAGAGAAGTAGAAATGATTTTATAACACCATTTAGTAACATATTAAGATGGCATTATTATTAAAAATATGTGACATAAGTAATTACCAAGAGAATGTTAAAAACACCTTATAAATAAAGAGGTTGTGATATATTTTGATTGATGTGCCACCAAATGATGTTATTAAACTATTTTCCCTCAATTTTAACTTTTTTGTCACCAACACTGGCATCACACTCCTTATGAGTAAAAGGACATGCAGGCTGCAGGCAAGGGCGCAGGGACAAGCGCTATATGATTGTTCCCATTTGTCTGTGGACAACCACAGTAACCTCCTCAAAGGGAAGGAGAGAAGAAGAAGAAGAAAACAAGCAACATGGAGTAGCTATCATCAAGGCCGGAGCCATCAAAAAGACTCGTATATATATGGCCTTAATCTTGGTGGTCTCCCTCACGTACTGGACACACACCAGGCATCCCCATGCTTCCATTATTGGCACCTTCCCAGTTCCCCCCACCACCTCATCTCTCTCCCAACTCTACCCACTTCCTTCCCCCCTCCCCTCCCCCACCAAATTAAGAAAGTGTCGTCTCCGATCCCCACACCTCTGCCATATATGAGAGCAGGCACTCCTCCCTTCTCTTCATGAGAGGGATCTCTCTTCGATCTTGTTATCATCATGAGAGCTCCGTGTGTTCTTCTTTGCCCTCTCATGCTCGCATTCCATGTCTCATCATCCTCATCGTCCCGGTACCCCACACACAGTTCCGCCTCCGATATTGTACTGGTACTGCCCCGCCCGGCGACACTCCGGCCGGCGGCTCATCGATCGACACCCTCAGCTCCTCATCAACACTGCGTACTGCATCCGGGGATGGGCAGAGAGAGGTTTGCTTTTCGTACGTACAGCACATCCAATTTGTTGTTGCCTCCACTTACAGACCAAACATCAGAATCACCACCACCACCATCATCATCAACTCGATCCTGTTTCATGAGTTTTGAGCTGGTAAACGCCATTGTTTGTGTGGATTTATGAAATGCTTGTACATTGTGCGCAGATTGCTATATCTTCTGTCAAGAAGAGGAAGAAAATAAAAGAAAAAGAAAAATCTTCTATATATAACACTTCAATAGTTTAACTTGAGTCTTCATATGGATCTTCTAAGTCTTACATCCTATGCCAGTCTCCGTTGTGTCTGTATCCTGGTTGGTGCAACACCCATGCACTAGAATGGTAGGTTTGCCCTTTTTCCTTTTGTTTGATGCAAGGCCCTTCAATTAATCTTCTATTTTCGTACCTTGTCAACACAACAGGAAAGATCTTGTCCAAAGACTACTCCGTCAGATGTTAAACATACCTATTCAATCCAAGAACTCGGGTGAATAGACGTTCCGGTATAGGATATCCAGAATTAATTGAAGCTACACATGGTACTTTTCTCGTTCTGTATTTTTTGGGATTACTTTTTCTGACAAGACTACATCTAATCCTGACAGATAAGCTTTGTACACATAGGATGAAGTAATGTAGTTTTGGAAATCTAAACCAATACATTGGTAACAATCACATAAGATTTTTCTTTTTAATAAAAAAATTGACGTCAGATCATCATTTTTTATGCAGACAGAGTTATGTTCCTAAGAAATAAAATAATTATTTATTCTTTATTCAGGTGTGAGTATTACAAAAAATAATATCTCATAACTTAATATTAATCGACCAGACTTACGTGCATGCTTGCATGAATACAATAGTATTGAGACATGACAGCAAACTTCATGTAATAGCAGAAGGGTGTTTAACCGTTGCTTGAGTAAGATCAATTAAGGCATTTCATGCAACACATAATTGATTGTCGAACTCTACTTGCAGGACAAACATTTTGATGTCAAAGTGTAATTGATTATCGAACTCCACTAGAGGATTTTAATTCTTAAGCATAGTAAATTACAGAAGACTTGAAACATAATCGCTTATCGAACATGTTAAACGAAGACAATCAATTATCTACTGAAATAACTTAGAACATAATCGATTATCAAAATGATCACTCATCCAGATGACTGACTTGAGACATAATCGATATTTAACATGAAACCAAAACATAATCAATTATAAAATAGGAAATTAGTCAATCATATGTTGAAACAAAACATAATCGTTTCCATTATCAAATATAGGCTTAGTTGATTATTGAATGCTAAAACAAAACATAATTGATTATCGAACATTTTGCTCAGAGCATTAATCAATGATTAAATAAGATGATAAACATCTAGTCAAATATGTAGTAAGGATATGATCGCTTATTTAATCAAAATCTCGAACACTTAGAATACTCTGAGAAGTCTTTTGAAACTTAAAATAAAAGTTCACTTAGAAATGTTGTTAATCTCTTCAATCCTTAAGTATTTTTTTTTTAATCACTCAAAGCAAATACATTGGAGATTATACTGCAATATATGCAACCTACAACAAATAGATAGCATACCTGTACACCTTTCAAAATCCTCCTCTTTTACATATTTTGGGTGGATCTCACCCGCAGACTCATTCTGCAAGGTTCTTGATTCATAACAAACAAGATAGAGGGATCTCAGATAGCCAATTTAATTCGGCATACAAATGACTACTTGCAAGTCTACATGACTCCATATATTTCACTAAACATTGGGTGGTTGCTGGTGTCTGCTTCAAGTAGTACAGATATATATATATATATATATATAACACCATCATAACCCCAACCCAGAGCTTTTACGTGAACTTGTTTGCAAAGAAAAGAGCTCCGGCAGATTGCCTCATGGCCCATGTTTCTCAAAAATCCTCATTCTGAGGCTACAGCACAGTAGCAAGCAACATGACCCATATATACATACATGAGGGTAAAACCGTCTGCTCTGCATTGAGGCACGGCCAAATATTCTAATCACATTTCTACTTAAAATTCAAGGTCGTCTGTTGTGCCCAGAAGCACATCTACGGGCATCTTTTCTATAAAATGGTCATGATATCAGCATTCACAAATGGCAGATTGTGATGTTAAATACTATCAAAATTAAGTCACTTACTAGAGTCCCACATACAATAAAGACATTTGTCAAGTTAACTTTCTAGCAACTTCTGCTGCACACACGCAACATTCTGCAAGTAAGGCTGGCTGTATGTATCGTTCACAGCAAAATGGCTCTTCAATAAAAGAAAAGTCAGTGAAAGAAGTATGTCCTTTGAAACGAGAAACCTGAATTTGCAGCTGTAAAATTCATTGCTTCCATGAGGCATGAAAGCAAACCAGCATCAACAATTATGAAGCAGAGTGCAGTGCTAGCATCCCATTCATATATTGCCTGCGTGTCTTCTTGTACTTATTCTGCAGTGTCTCAAAACTCTTCCTCACGTCCTCAAATATTATGGATGTGCAGAATTGGTGTTTGACCTGCACAAATATAGTTTCAACTGCCTCCATACACCCTCGAGCAAACAAAAGAAACTCTTCAAATGCTTCCAACATGTTGTTGAAGTCAAACATTATCTCATTCCCTTCCTGGAAAAGATGCTGGATCCATCGTAGCCGTGGCAAGAAACTGTTATTCTTTTCATGAACAGCTTCTTCCATCTTCCTAAATGCATCCATGAAATTGGATTCAACATCAATACTATCAATTATATTGCCAAAAATGGATTTT
This sequence comes from Colocasia esculenta, assembly GCA_014218235.1. Taxonomy (NCBI): domain Eukaryota; kingdom Viridiplantae; phylum Streptophyta; class Magnoliopsida; order Alismatales; family Araceae; genus Colocasia; species Colocasia esculenta. The sequence continues at coordinate 20,710,919 of CM024755.1, read as the reverse complement.
TGCAGCAAAGCAAGGTTTTGCAAATGCTCGGCACACACTGCACTTCCATTATCAGACTGTAAAGAAGCAGCAACCAAGCAAGCCTTTCGAAAAGCCGGAACATGATCACCGATTAACGTGATCGCAATATGTAACAAATTTATAATCATGAAATTTGGTATTTCAGGTCTACGATCAACAAATGGATATTTTTCTTTCTGCTTTTGATCCCAGCAACAAAGAGCAACATGAGCAAAACCTTCCCACCTGTATAAGATGAATATTTGAGGACATAAAAGGACACAAACAAAATCATGTTATATGGAACATGTCAGTTGAACACCATCAACTTTGTGACAAAGGTATAAGATGTCCTAGCCTCCCAGGTAATGCGAGGCATAAAGGAAAAATACATTTCACTGTGTATGATAAAAACATTGAGAATCAGTACAAATAAGATTCACAGGAATGCCTACATGGAGCAATGCAGCACAAGCTTTATGCTAACTCTCTGGGATACTGGCAGACTGCCTAAGAATTAACATTGCCAGCTCAATTTCAAGACTTTTCTTTGCTACTGTTTTCATCATTTTGCAAATTTGACTTTATGGAAGAATATTTCAGCCAATTATGAACCAGTTTCCATAACAGTTAAAATTCAAAAGTAGATAACAAAAGAATGAGGAGGGTAGGCCAGTTGGCCGAAGAACAGGCCTTTGCCGTTGAGCTCTTGGATTTGACTTCACTAAGTGGCACATGTGTGTGATACAAGGAGTTCAGATAGCACCTGGCTAACCATAAAACTTCCGGAAATCATCTTGTTCCACATCAATGTGCAGCCAAATATTCCTAGAAGTATGCCTTCTATGATCAAACATTTATGAGGTCTAGCGGGCACAAGAAAATGTTGAAAATATTTTTTTGATAAAGGTTCATCATTGTATCACACTGTAACAGCTTTATCTGAATAAATAGTTGGACAGGTGAACAGTGTTCATAAATTATACTGCTTGACGACCTATATAACAGGATAAAGGATGATCTCTACAGCACAATTACTAGAAAAACAGGTATAGCAAATGCATCAAATTGTACCCGACAAAAGGTTCAACATCTACCAGAGATGACTGGGAAAGGCATTTGACAGTTTACAGTGTACATTTATAATTATGTGAAAAGAAAATAACCATAAAACACACAAGTAATGGACTTACTCAAAGGGAGGTTCAACCTCAATCGCAAGTGTCAAGTGTAGAGAAAATGTAGATTGATTAATCTGAGATTCTGTGCCACTAGTAGTTGTATAAGCCTCATGAGGACAACCTCTAGGAATATACAATATATCCCCTTCATGAAGAAAGAATTCTTTGCCTTCACTAAAATTGCCAGCAAGCTCCAAACAAGATGAACTATGTCGGGATTCATACAGTCTAGGCAACAAGGGTGCTGAGTCTGCTGATTGGGGGAAGACAATCCATCTCTTAGTTCCCAATAACTGGCACACAAAAACACAATGATCATCATAGTGTCGGGAGAGACCCTGGGAGTCTGCAGGTGTGAGGTAAACATTGGCACCTACAGATGGTTGACCAAATAGAGCTGCTAACCCATCTGAAAGCGCAGCTATTTTCTTGGATCGAAACTCCAATCCCCTCAAAGCAATGGTGTAACCACTCTGCACTGCTTCTTTACATTTCTGAATAGGGCTACAAGAGAACACTGAACCAACATCATTGTTTGAACCTGTAAAATTATTAAAGTAGTGTACCTCTTCTTTCACATTCCCATTTCCAGACCCAGAAAGCAATTTCTGTGTTTTCACTACTCGGATATCTTGACCATAAACTATTGGAGAACCCAATACCCCGTTCACTTCCTCCAGAAAGTTAAGGATATCTAATTCATCTGAAGTGATGGGTGGACAGGATACTAAATTCTGCAAAATGGAATCCATGGCTGCATTAATGGTCCTAGAGCTGAAATCAAGGCAATTAAAAAGTATGATTCCATTATTTGATGCATTCTTTAGTAAAATGGGTGCTTTCTCCCAATAGTTTAAGATAAAATTTTCGAAGTCATACCACTCATTGCCAAACATACTTCTCTTAACCAGATCAGGCATGCACGTTGTATAGCTAATTTGATTCATAGATAACCTAAAAATGGTTTCTGCCAGATCATGCTTTGTAGATGACATATTTCCTTTGTGATTGCAGTACCTAAGGCATATTTCTTGCAAAACCAAAAGAAATGTCCTGGAAACTTCACCAGCAATCTTATCCAGGAACTCATTGTTGCAGGTGTTAATGAGAACTCTGGCTGCATCAAGGAGAGAAGTTAGGAAGATGTCTTCCATGCATCCCATTATGAAGGAGTTCTCCTTTCCTTTATAAGTACTACAGGAATGGAGTGAAGGAGCAGGGACAGCCACGACCTGGCAAAATACAGACCTACCAGAAGTAAGCCAGACCGCTTAGACAAATGTAAAGAATAAACATAATCAACCAACACCAAACAGAGTATAAAACTTCCAACGTACGCAGTAGGTGCAAAATATTACGTAAGCCAAGGGGAACCTATAGCAATAACTGAACAAAAGAAATCCATCAACATGTGCAAGTGCAAATAACAATTATTCCCCAGAACGAGCCTCAACTGCTCTGTTACCACAGACCTAACTACAAAGACACTACTTTCTCGTCTAGGTGGCACTGTAAGGCCCTAGATTTCTGTGTATTTTGTGACTATTTTGATGTTTTAATTTTCTGCCCGAAATTTCTTCTTAACGTCCACATCCATTGACGTTAAGGGCTTGTTGATGGCAAGATGTGTGTCGTTTACTGTGTGGCCAGAGGATTTAGACGTCAACATCGATTGACGTTTATTTCCTGTTGGCGACAGCAATGTGGCCGTTAACTTCTTCGGCTGCATTTGGGATTCCGGATCTAAGACTGTCCCTTTTTCTCCGGGAGTCAGATTAGGAAACATCCCAACGGTCAGGACTCTTATTACCTAGGATTCCCACGACCCAATTGCCTATAAAATCAAGTCATCTCCGCAAAGAGAAGACTATGGCTCAGAAGGGTTTCTAGGTTTCGGGGAGAGGAAAAAAAGAGTTTGAGAGGGTAGATCCGGCGATCTGAGGGCTTCAGCGATGATCTACTGCAAAGGGGAGACTCTGCTGAAGGTGGAGAAGCTCTCCTAACGACAGGGGATCGTCTGCAAGAGCGTGAAGGTTAAATCAAGGCGCGGAAAGTCACCTCTTTGACTTGGCCGAGGAGGGCTTCTTCGACAAATTCGATCTTCAGGGGTTTTTAGAGAGACAAGTAACTTAGGAGTTTCATCCCTAGACCTATCACCTAGAGTTTTAGGATTTTTTCGGATTTTTAACTCGTGCCCAGGACCCCAAATTCTCTGTTTTTCTGTGTTTGGTCTGCACTTTCTACAGACAGGAGGTTGACGGCAACATCCTTGCCATCAAGTTCTTGAGTTGACAGCAGTCGATCGTGTCGTTAACCCATCCTGACGGCAAGGGGTTCATCTGATTTTCCAGAACAGTGTTTTCAACACATGTGGTGGGATCTTTCGAGGATTTTGAATGCATGTACATGTTTATAAAATTTTGCCTTGTCAGATATGTTTAGTAGATCAAACCATGATGTCCTGATAATTTCCTGAGTATATTTGTAAGTTATATATTTTTTGTTATGAGTAAAGAAGCATGTTAAGGTCAGATTTAAATTCGGGTTAAATATGTATGATGTGTGATATTGTCACAGAAATTTTTCATGAACTTAGAGTTACTGTACACATGTTTCAAGACTATTAGGACCGTCAGTGTCTACCATGTCTAATTGAATTATCTTGTTAAACTACATAAAATTGATGTTAAATATTAAAAAGGTGTATTGTCGTGAAAATTCTGAAAAATTAACCATCTGATATATTTCATGTGTAGAGTTTATGGTTAAAATTTGAGCATATTCTAACATGTACTATTTTCAATTGTAAGTCATTAAAAGTCATATTTAGCATGATTAAGCAAGAAACGGTGTTTTCTGTTGATCAGTATCATGTTTAGGTTCTGTTAAGCATGTTTTAGTACTGTTAGACAGTCATAACAAACTCTGTAACCTAAAATATATGTGTTTGAATTATAAGCATGTGAATGGACTATAGAGTGCATATAAAATAGTGGTAAACATGTGATTAACTGGAATAATATGATTAAGTGAATTTTGTGTCGAAATTGACACTGCTACCATAGAAGATTGTGGAGCCGTACTGTAGAAAAGTCCTTATGGGAAGGCTCAATGTGTATGTGATATCCTGTAAGTATCAGGATAAAATCTTGGAGGTGGACAAGTACCACTGGTTATGGTGGAAAGGGCTTCTCCCGGTTCTGCGCAGTTACCAAAATTCGTCACTATAATGCCTAGGTGATGGGTATGTGTTATGTGATATGTGTGTCCTTTATGGTGGTTCGGAATATGTGTCACGGAAAAGTAATGTGTAAAAATGTGAACTATGTGTGAATGTGTCAAATGATCATGTGAAAGTGATGTGCTAATGTGTTATAATGTGAAATAATGTGAAGCCATGTGATTATGTTATATTTATGTTAAAACAGCAAGAAAAATGTGAGAATATATGATATGAAAGCATGTGGAATGTGATAGATACCATTCTAGTGTTACTAGTAAACATGTGGTTAGTTTCATGCTTGAGTTCTTTGGAAATGTGCCATGAATGAATTTTATTTGACACCATGATTTAAGTTAAGTTCATGTGTAGATAGCATGTTATAAATTATTCATTTGTAATTGTTTAAATGTGACATGAATCATGTGATAAACTGTCTTATGTTAAAATTAAGTAGAATGAATGTGATATGTGTAAGGATGTGTCAATAAGTTGTTTGCCGAGTCTTTTGTGAAAACTCATCCTTGCTTTTAACATAGTGAGGAGCGACTCTGAATAAAAGGAGTAGCGGAACAATTGGAAGACTATTTACATAGTTTGTACTTTCCATTTTTATTATGTGAACAATGTTATGTTATGGAATTGTTTAATTATAGACTTTGTTTATTTACATTGTTATTATATAGACTGTGGGATGTGTGTAATGATGATAGAATAAGAATTTCTTTCATTTTTGCTGTACTTTCCTTTGTTATTTGTGTACATCTTTACCTACTACGTTGTGTTGGATATATGTCTCACTGTACTGGCGCACTTTATATCGATGTAAATTGATATAATCGTACCGATATAAAGAGGGCATCAGTAAAGAGCATCTAGAGAAAGGGAAACCCATATTATTGCCGGGCATAGGAGTAACGTTGTAAGGAAATGCCCTTTCTAGGATCCGTTCCACGTGTTTATTCGCCCGTAAAGGCAAAAGTTTTTCGCTCGCCCAGTAACTGAGAAGTAACGAGAAAACAAGGATTTTGTCCACAACGAACAAAGAACCAAATAGGGCACAAGAACAAACCCCAACAGCGGGGCAGAGACACTCACCACAGCTTCTCGACGGCGAACGACTCCCTCAACCGTTCCCTCCCAAGGGGACCTGCCGCCAAATCCAACACGGCGTTGCAGGCCGCCATGGCCACCTTCTTACTGGGGTTGCCCAGGGCTGCGACCACCGCTTTCACGGTCTCACCGTCTGAAGCAATCCCCTCGTTCGCGTACAAAGAGCAAAGCGCGATGGCGCCCACTATCTCCGCAGCCAACACGGCGAAACAATCCTTGCTGGACAGGCCAAAACCGAAGAGAAGGTGTGCTAGTGTCAGTGATCAGAAAAGACCTTAAAAGGAGACGATTGATGATGCTCTACCAGGTCTGGTTAAGGAGGAGAGGGAGAAGAGAGAGGAGGCCAGGGTGAAGAATTTGGTCCAGAGAACGACTATCGGCGGCGCCTCCTCTCGCTCTGACGAAAACAAGTTGAGCGAGCAGCAGCTGTTCGAGGATTTGCCGCGCATAGGGCTTCCGAATATTGGCGCAGGACGCGATCACCAGAGGGAAGAAGGCCTCGTCGGGATAGCGGGGTGAAGCTGGCGGAGGTGGGTGCTCTCTCTTCCTCTTCTTCTTCCTCTTCCTCTTCCCCTCCCTCTGGGTTTCTCCGGCCATCCTTCCGTCTCCCCTGATGCGCGAGGACGACGCCAGAGGAAAGCAGAGGCTGGGTTTTTTCGTCTCAGAGCAGATCCGGCGGTTCGAGTGTTACTTGTCAAATGCAATGTATAAGAAAGTGCAAGTAAACTCTTTTCTATTTTTATAAATTTTAAATATATATACTCAATTAATAAAGTTTTCCATCTTTTTTTTTCTTAAAAAATTTTGTCACACAATAAAATTTTTAGAAAAAATTAATTACAGATCGTTATCAAAAAGAGCGTCTTAATTGCAAATCCTTGTCAAAAATATTTACGTCAAAAAATTTAGATATTTTTATCGATATTAATTTTTTATTTCTATTCAAGTGATATTTTTCATCTTCTAACAGTGAGCAACTATTACTTAAAAACTTTACAACTTTTACTTTAACGTCTTCGAACTTACATTTTAAATCATATCAATATCTACTTTAAATCTCACATACTTTAACTCTCTATCATATATATTTTAACAATTTCAAATTATTACTCTAATATTTTAGAACTTAGATTTTAAGTCATGATAATAGTGAGTTGAAGTCTCATACATTTTTTAACGACGTTAAATTTTTATTTTAACATCTTCAAGCTCTTACTTTAATATCTTCTAATTTAGATTTTAAATTATGTCAACATTTACTTTCTTTAAATCTCACGTACTTTAATTCATCATTGTACATACTTTGATGACTTTGAAGTCTTTTTTTTTATAATGAGAAAATCATGTACCGTGTGGCTTAGCAGGCTCAGGGAGTGACTTTTCGTGGACCCCAAAACTAAGACCTAACAGCCCGTAATTTGTCGTATACTCGTATTGCCTGCCCCACTTTGTCGGGAAAACCCCGAGCCTGCACCCCTCGAGAATTAAGTGCAAGCCAAGTAAGTCCCCCCCCCCACCCCACTCAGGTGGTGGAATCAAACCTAAGGCCTCCCCCTTGTCTTGCTTTAACGTCTTAGCACTTAGATTTTAAGTCATGTTAACATTGATTTTAAATCCCAAATTTTTTTACTAACCGTCACACATATTTTAACTGACTCGAATACTTATTTTAACACTTTCAAACTCTTACTTTAATATATTTGAACTTAAACTTTAAATCATATCAACAATGACTTCAAATCTCACACACTTTAACTCACTATTGCACATATTTTTACAACATTGAACTCTTCTTTTAACACCCTTCAAACTTAAACTTTAAGTCATATCAACAGTGATTTAAAATCTCACACACTTTCAGAAACAAGTAATAACAAAGGAATCACAGTAAGTCACATAAGGCCGATCCTTCTTTTCCTCAAAATTCGTAGTGATGGTGGCAAAATAGTTGAGAGCTTTCTGAGAAGAAAGGAAAGAAACATTCGTCTAAGACGACGATCACATTTCAAAGCTACCACCACCAGCATAAAAAAGCACCTACATATGAGATTAAACGTTGCATCGAATTAAATTTGTCCAATATGTTATCGTGCATAGACTGCTGATAATATGAACCTGTGTGACGTGTGATTGTGTGAAGATATTATCAACCGTTCGCCTACTACCATCAGAAAACAATCAACCTTAGCAGATTAAACAACATAACCTTGTGTCTGAAGGCTCTCTATTAATCTTGATTTATAGCAATTGATCTCTTACATTTCCAGGCAGATTCTCAACATAAATCTGACTACAATTTATCGTCTATGCTTCTAATTCAAAGATCATCTTTCGATTCGATCCTCAGCAGCTTTGCCAGAGCGCCACTTTCATAAGCTGCAACAGTATCTGAAATCATCCCACGAGACCCATAGTTAGAAATCTTTCACAGAGGTTTCAGTTCAGGATATAAAATCAAATGGGAAGAAACGTAAAAAGAGATCGAAGTACCGTCAGAACCGCCAATATGCTTCCCATTAATGAACACCTGAGGCACCGTACGTCTCCCAACGATTTCGCTTAAGGCATCTTGGATGTCACTTCCATCCTCTGGGGCATACGTAGACATCAGTTAGATGTGATAACTGACTGAACAAAGTTTGGTAAGATAGTTTGTCACATTTCTGGTCAAATTGCCATCTTTGATCATCGTAAAAAGATTAGATTTCAGTATTTTCATGATTTTAATGTGTGAAATTGACAGCAAGAGATGCTTTAAACAATCAATGCATTATATAGACCTAGCAAGAGAACCTATATAAATGACTTAATCGTGCTTTTATAACTACTCAATTGTACATTAGATGGTCAAAAGAGAACGTGAGTAGAAGAGACAAAAAGAGAATGTGAGTAGAAAAGAGGCATAATGTACGATAAGGTTGAAGAGAGAGATACTCTACAATAAAGGTGAAAAGAGAATTGAGAGTAGAAAAACGACGACATACTCTACAACAAGGGTGAAAAGAGAGTGGGAGTAGAACGGAACAACCCTCCAGACGAAGGTTAACGACACATGTAGATAGGAAATTTTGAAAGGGCTTTAGAACCAAACCTCTCTCGTCCAACTCAACAACATGAGGTACCTTGTCCAACTCCTTGAAAACAGCCTTTGCCCTTCTGCAATACCTGGACATTATCAAGACTGTTGTTAGCATATCAATAATACACTTCAAAACAGGTGATAAAGATGACTCACAGAAGCTAAGAAAATTCATATTGGAAGACTACCGGAAAAGATCCAGAACTACTACTCGTGATTTGACAGCCATGTTTGGGCACAATCAAGTTCTTGATTCTGAAGGTAAATATTTTAACGTTCAAGTATGATGAAATATGAGATTGTTAGCATCCAATTAGCTGATCCGTTTGCAAACCTATATTTGGTATTAATCAATTCAAAGACGTCCTTTGCGGTTGGAAGTTTCTAGGGTCATATGTTTAAGTCCAAGCTTGCTGCTGTCTTTTGAGGTGTGAAATAAGAGAGTCAATACATCTAAGACAAAACATGAACATCACTAAGTACATTTCCCTCAGAGTTCATAAAGTACACCAGACATCAAGTCGACAGACTCATCACAACTCCCAAGTTTAAGCAATACATCAGAAGAGAAAGAAAACTTCACTCAGTCAACTAGACACAAACAGAGAACACTGAAATTATCAAATTATTCATCCACTAATGTATACATGCCTCCAAAACAAGCAAACATGTTAAGTATGCCTAAACAATCAACAGAGAAGACACAAGGTGTCCTACAATCATGATTACCATACTGATACAGAAATGAAGGGCGGCTAAATCAAAGTATTTATTATGTTTTATTTGGCCTATTAAAAGATCCAATGGTTGTAATCTTGTTTGGCTTTACAAATTTCTAGGGTCATTAAAATAAGTTTAAGTCCTTTGAGTTTCCTAAGTCTTAAGTAAGGTCTTTATTAAGTGTCTTTTCGTATGAACTCTTTGTTTTAAAGTCTATATATAGAGTCTTGTAACCAAAAGATGGGGAATAAAAAGAAGAAGAAAAAATTTGAGTTGAGTGCCTCCAACAATGGACTTTGTGTTTGGTGTGATGTCCCCCAGGTGAGAAGCCTCAAGGTGGTTCCTGTGAAAGGGAGGGTGTGAAGCCTACACTCCCACCTCCTATCCCTTTTTTTGGTGATCTTTCCCTTTCTCTCTCTTCCTTAACCTCTTTTCTCTCTTTGTCCCGCATCAATTTTGGTATCAGAGCCCAACACCGATCCCTCTTCCTTCTTCCTCTCCATCACCGTTTTCTCTGTGCGTGTTACTGTGTGTTACTATAGCGAGCATTGTAGCTCTACAATAACGCCTCTCCCTCACCGTTCCCTCTCATTTTCGCATGAACTGTCGACGGTCGCACACCCCCGCGACCACGCAGGCCCCTCTCCATCCTCCTGCATGCGCGTGAAACGCCACCACCGCGCGAAGCCATCGCGACATCCTCTTGGCAGCGGCCCGCCTCTCCGCCCGACCAGCTGACCCTTCACGCCACACCACACCGACGCGGGATCTATTCCACCCCCCCCCCGGCTCGTCGCCCGCGCCGAAGTGCGAACGTCACCCCCCCCACCCGTCTTGCTCTCTCCCGGCTTCAACGGAAGACGAAGAAGTAAAGGAGGAAGAAGACGGTGGGGCCGAAGCCCGCCGGAACTCCCGCGGTCGCCGCCATCCCGTGCAATCGCCTCCGGCCCCGCCATTGCAGCTGCAGCATCGGCCCCTTCTCTCCCTCTCTGGCTTCTCCCTGCACGAGGTTAGAGAGAAGGAAGAAGAGGAAGGAAGAGACGTCGCCGGAGCCTCTGCCGCCGGACCCGCCCTCCAGCGCCGTCGTCGCCGCCGCGATAGCTGCCGTCCGCCGATGCCGTCACCGCCGTCCGCAGGTGCCGATGCCGTCGCCGGTAACCGCTCCCACCACCGTCGCGGCCTCCTCCCTCCCTCCCGCTCTCTGCTCTCTCGCTCTCTCTGGCTCCCCTACCCAGGATGAGAGAAGTGGGAGGAGGAAGGAGGAGACCCATTGTTGAACCAGAAAATAAATGTTAAATAATGAGGATAATATATGCAAATCTTAAATCAAAGACATGGCCAATGAACAGAGGTTCAGAAGTTAACAAGTTCAGAAAAAAAAAAAAAAAAAGGAAAAAAAATGAAAAATACATACCTGTCAAACCTCTGCTTCAGGAAGAGGAAGAGGAGGGGGCGACCGGCCCCCTGTTTTGGGCCGCCCTGTTAGCAGAGGGAGAGGAGGGGGGGCGACGGGCCCCCTGTTCTGGGCCGCCGCAGAAGGGAGGAAGAAGAGGACGGGGCCCCCACGCAGGAAGGGTCCCTCACTGCCGCCGCTGCCACCGGGCACCTCCCTCGCCGCCGCCGCTGCCGCTAGGACCCCCCTTCGCCGTCGCCGCCGTGAGCACCCTGGGCCACCGCCGCCTGGCCGGTCCGCTGTTGCTCCCCCCGGCCCGCACCGCCGCAGCCACTGGACCTCCCCGTCGCCGCTGCCGCTGCTACTTATAGGAGGAGGGAGGAAGGGGTCCGCCGCCCCCTTCCCAGTCACAGTAGGAGAGGGAGGAGAAGAGCACTGCTGCTCCCCCCTGTCCCGGTCGCAATAGGAGAGGGAGGAAGAGAGCGTCGCCGCCGGGGTCTCCTCTCCCCTCTCATCCCTGCCTCTCCCATGCGAAACAGGAAGGGCAGATTTTGGAAATCAAAAGGAAAAATAGAAAGAAATAAATTAGACAGGGGGAAATCCGCAAAAAGACCAAATCAAATGACCGGGAAGGGTCTGTAAATGACCGGGACAGCGTTTATGGTAAGTACGTTGCAAATGACCGGGACGATGCAAATGACCGGGACGAGACTTCAAATGACCGGGACGGGACTTCAAATGACCGAGACGGTGTCTTCTCCACCCCCTATAAAAGCACATGGGGCGCCCCAAGCCAAAGGAGCTTTTCTGAAGTTTGAACACAGAGCAAGGCTCTGAGACTACAAGGCGGTCTGGGGAAGAGGGTCTGCAAGGCAGCCCTAAAGAATATTGTGCTAGGCACAATTTTGAACTTTTTCAAGTCTTAAAAAAAGATCTATTGGACTTTCTTATTGGGCCTAAATTCTTTATTGGGCCTGAATTACTTATTGGGCCGGACTTGTATCTTCCATGCTATGATGAATTAAGTGACCATGTTGCTTGATGCTCAATGGGCCTAATGATGGTTAATGGGCCGCCCTGTTATATATTTGTGCATGTGATGTTTAATGGGCCCATAGGGCTAATTTATCTCATTTAATCACCCATTATACACGTAGTGTCACGTTTTTTTCAAACACTTCACTACTTGATTTCTTAATCAAAATTAACTAATTTTTCAACAAACCTTAATAAAATATTTCACAAACATTGTCTTTTAATTTATCATAGCATAAAATCAACAAACAAGTTATGTCTCATGTTGTTTTTGATCCACCTTAAGTTAATCTCCATTTAAATCAACTAAATAAATAAAAATATTAATTTAATCCATATAATCCTAATTTAAATAAATAAATAACGAAAATGTTTAAATAAATGGGATCGATAATTCTAAAATACCAAAAAAATGAGAACATGAATTTAAAAAAACCAATAAAAAATGAAATAAATATCAGAAAATTCCAAAAAAATGAACTGCATGTTTGCAACTGTGTTTCTTTCCATGTATAATTCATTTCATTCAAATGTGAGTCATGTTCTTTTATTTCAACGGGTTTGTCTGATGGCTAATCAAGGGTATTCAGCCTTTGTGCTGATATAATCAACACTAACCGCAGTTAGTGGGGGAGGTCAAATGAACTAAATAAGACCATGTCCATATAAATAAATAAAAAATTCAAATAAATCAAATTCAAAGATAAAATTTAAAATTTTTAAAGTGTTGAAAAATAATTCTCACAAAGATGGCGACTCCACTGGGGACCTCCCTTCTCTTCATCTCTCCATCAGACAACACCCTAACAATAAGATGTACTCACATTTTAATTTTGTTGTGCAGGTCATAACTTTGCAATGGCAGCTCTTGCTCATACTCCGGGGGTGGTCTTCGGCCCGCTTGTGGTCCAGGACCACATAAGAAATGGCTATCTCACAACACCGACCAAGTTTGGAACTTTTCCCCCTGTGGTGGAATCTCCATACTTCTTGGGCGTGATACCAGCCGTATTACCTACTACTGCCAAAGCCCACAAAGCAAAACAAGCAAAAGAAGAGCCTCAAGTTCATGAGGCTAACTTGATACAAATGTTCACAACTTATGCCATCAACTTTGTCAATACTCCAACTACTGGAAAGAACAGGAGGCGCAAGTCTAACAAGAAGCCCACAACACGTGGCATTTCAGGTTCAGGCAAGACTGTCCAAGTTGGCGATCTCCGGATCCGCCTGGATGGGAGTGAAACCCTAAAGATACCGGAGCGGAATGTAGCTACCGTACCGGTAAAGAACAATTTCAGCATACTGCCTAAAGTGCGGCAGGACAAGCCGAGTTTCAAAGTGAAAGATGTGAAGAAGCAATGGATGAAAGTTGAAACCAAGAATAATCAACATGACAAATTTGGCTTCAAGAAATACAGAGCCAATGTTGGAAAGAATGAGATATATAGCCCGCCTCGTGTTAAACAGGTGTGGGTCACCAAAGAAGAAGTTCAAGAACTCCGAAAGACAAAGGCCTTGGAATCTCTTGTAGGGCGAAAAAATGCAAGAACAATCATGAAGCAAGACCCAACGATGTGGCAAACTTTCAGAAGAAGAAGAGTCCCAGAGAGAGAGAGGGAGCCTTCCCAAGAATCTCGGACCAAAGAATGCACCCCTTCTTTACCGGTTGATCTGCAAAGAGGATCTGAAAGGAAAGGGGTATATCAAGAAAGAAGACAAGCAAGCCCGGAGATAGGGCAAAATTTCAAGTCAGAAGAACACAAGAGGGATGATGATGTCCCTAGAAAATCAGTCTTCCAACGCCTGGGTGCCACTGTACGCCCTAGGCAGAAGAAAAAAAGAACAGTGCAAATCACTGAAGAAGGCATGCACATATACACATGCTATGCCTCTAACATCAACCTGTCTGCAATAACTGACCAGGCAAAAACCTCAAATATGGAGCAGCATCCCACGATATCTAATCGCGGAAGAGAGCAAGCTCGAGCCTGGTTTGACGGGGTAAATATGGAGGTAGACTTACCACCTCAGAACGAAGGAAGCATGGGGGCTGCTGACATTGCCACCACATCAAATCACCCTCTGGATCAGGGTCGACCTGTTGAAAACCCTAATATCAGGGTACCCTTATTGCCAAATTTAGAAATGGTAATGCAAGAAAATCAAAAGCTAAAAGCCATGTTAGAAAGCCTTATGCAACAATTGGGGATGGCGGCGCCACTGCCACCACAACAATCACCACCAGTACAGCCTCCAAAATAGGCACAACAGATATTGCAACCTCAACAACTTCAACAAGCAAGCTAGCCAGCATTGCCCACAATGACACCAGCCCTGGGAAATTTGCCGCCAAATATTCCATGCACAAAACCTCTGGCCGAACAACCAATTGAAAATCCAAATTCAAGCCATGGGGAAACTCAAGAAGTGCATGTCGCAAAACAAAGGCATGATGCACCACAATTAAATACTTCATTTGAAGGAACAATGGTCTCTCAGAGGGCCATGATTGAACAAATAATTGAAGCAAAAATAGTTGAGCAGAATGAGGGGTCTGCCACCTATGACCTGTATAGGGTACCATACCCTGTACACCATCTCGTTAAAAAGCTCCAGCAGAACACTCAAAGGTCCCTAAATTCTCAAAATTCAATGGGGATGGGTCCCCTCATGAACATATAGCTCATTACATGAGCATCATGGGAGAACTGGCAACTGAAGAGTCATACCTTTTGAGGTATTTTTCAACATCACTTACTGGGTCAGCCTTTCAATGGTATGCCCGACTGAAGCCCAACTCAATAGTTGGTTGGGAAGATATGCAAAGGAAATTCTTTGAACGCTTCAGAGTGACAGAAAGAAGAGTCACTTTAGCAGAACTCATATCCTTAAAACAAAATAAAAATGAGTCTGCTCTGGACTTCATCAAAAGATGGCGTGACATGAGCATGAAATGTGAACAACCACCGGCACATGAAGATGCGGTGAAACTATGCCAAAGAAGTCTAAAGTTGGAGATCAAGGAAAAGCTCTTAGGGGCTAATATTCTGACATTTGAACATCTCGACAACACAGTGGCAGAGATAGAAATCTTCTTTGCCGAAAATCCCACTGCTTCATATGGAAGGGGTAAACCTCCTAAAGACGAAAACACCTGGTCACGAGAAGTAAATATCGTGAACTTTTCGGCAGCCCTGGAGAAAGCTGGGGGCAAGGGAGATACCCCCGCCTCTTCAAATTCAAAGAAAGAAGAAAGGAGATCAGCCCCCACCCTAAGTGAGAGGCTCAACACTCCTTATTCATTTACCAGGGAGCACACAAAAGAGTTGTTGGACATATGTCTCCAAGAGAATCTCATGACACTCCCAAAACCCAAGCGCCCAGAAGAAGCAACAATGGTGGATAAGCCCAATTATTGCCCATATCATCGCGTGCTGGGTCACGCTCTAGAAAATTGCTATCTGTTCAAAAATCAAGTAGAAAAACTAATTCAAGCAGAAATTATTGACATGGCTGAGCACTTGGTAAATCCACCAAAGCCACACCAACAACCAAAACTCACGTTCTCTGCCAACGTGATCCATGTTATGGCCCAGGCTAGGTCCCAATGAAGGCCAAGCACAAATGGCACGGGCAGGATAGCTAGATGAGCTGTCCAAAGTCGCTGCACATCACTCCCGAGGGAGGTAGTGAAAGGTGCTATTCAGGCAACATTCCACCATAAGCAAGAAGAAGCTAACTGGACCCTAGTGAATACAAACAAGAGGCCAGCCCCTGAGAAACTCCAAAAGAAAGAACGACCTAGAAAGTCATACCTCGGTGGCGTCGCTCCACCTAAGGAAATTGCAAAAGAAACAATCCTCTAAGAATTGGCAGTCTTGAGAAGAAAATCAAAAAAATCAAAAGAAGAACGAGAAGAGGAGGAATCTGTTGTTGAAATAAACAAGACAATGCCTGCAGTGGCAATAAATGAGAAACAATCTCAAACACCAATTAAGGAGGGGGCAAAAGGTTTGGTACCCCTCGGAGCTGAACAACTTCCTCTAGAAAAAAATGAATGAGAGCAGGAAATGGGCAACAATGCCGCAATCCTCCCTCCACCACAGCCATGCAAGAGTTTAGCAAAATGATGCCTCCTTAACAAGGCAAACAAAGGCAAAGAAATAGTGGGGACATCTCCAAAAAGAAAAGGAAAATTCACTGTCAATAAAGAAGCAACAACGACATTAAAGCTCAGCAGGCAGTTAGAGGATCCTGAGCGAAGGCCATTACAGCTGCGTAGGCCCATTGTCAAGCTTGGAACTAATGTCATCAGCCAAATGATAGAAGCTGGCATACCACTGCCATTGAATCATATACAAATGACAATCCCTCATGAGGTTTACACACTGAAGCCTCTGAAATTCTTTTTGGCTTACCATGCTGAAGGTCAGCCAATGGTGTTCTATAAAGGAAAGTATGCACCCAAACAACCTTCAGATGATTTTGGCTAAAGATGCCACTTTTAAATTGAATGAAATAGTCAAAGATCTGAAAGACATGCCAGAGCAAATAAAGGCAATATGTCAAAAACAAAATATTCAAGTTCAAAATCGAACGAAAGCCAAGCTACATCAAGCAATGTGGTACCCCTACCAATGTCAGGGGGCAACCGCCATTCCCCCACAATGACATAAGAGGTTTTGGATGGGAGGCACGGGAAGGACCCGCAATTTACTATATTGTAAATATGGTCAACATAAAGCTTCCAATAATTGAAACAAAGATGGGTGAGAATGACGTTCAGATGGACGAGGATCTCTCCACAAATGAAATAAGGGTCGTTCAAAACCCCAAAGAAAATTCAAGAAGAGGCTGATCCTTCCGAGAGCAAAAATGAGAGGTATCACCCCTTACATAAACTGACAAAGAAAGGAGCCCCATTCATATGAGACGACGATTGTCAGAAAGTCCTTGACAAAATCAATATTTGCTCAATCCTCCTATGCTGGGGGCACCTATCAAGGGTAAGCCTTTAATTGTGGCCATGTGTGTATCACTGGGGGTATTATTAGCTTTAAAAATGAAAAAAAAAAATAAGAAAAAAAAGTGGGAAGAAAGAAAAGAAAAAAAAAATGAAAAGAAGAGAAAAAAAAGGAAAAAAAGGGGAAGCACATGGCATAGTGCTTAACAACCCATCCAATGCCAGAAGACTCCCCTCTGAATACAAAATTGATTGATGAGGAGGTGCTTCCTGCTCAAGAAACTTATGAAGCACAAGAAACTCAAGTTGAATATTGGCAATTATATTTTGATGGGGCTGCACGAGCTTCTCTGAAGGCTGAGGGTACATCAACAAATATGACAGGGGCAGGAATTGTCGTCGTGACCCCAGAAAAAGAGATATTGCACTATTCATGTGCTCTTACAGAATCCCTGATAAATAATGAAGCAGAATATGAAGCCCTCATAGTTGCCTTGGAAATCGCCCTAAGAATGGGCATAAGATGCATTGAAATGTTTGGCAGTTCATTGCTGGTCGTCAGACAAATGTTGGGCATTTTTGAAGTTCGAAAAGAAGAATTGAAAGCCTACTTTGAGGCAGCCACAAGACTCAGCGACAAGTTCTACCACTTCAAAATAGAACATGTCAGAAGAAGTCAAAGCTCTCAGGCTGATGCATTGACTCACATCTGCCCTTAAACTTTCCCTAAAAGGTGAACTGGGAATTACCATAAAAAAATAAAAGATTGCTTCCGAGCACTCTGAATCGCCATGATGGTTTGACAACCTTTGAAGCAAATGCACTGGAAGAAAATGAAAGTCAAGAAAAAGATGATTGGCGTATTCCTATCATCAAAATAAAAATGGTTGGCTACCAGACAAAAGAGGGGAGCGAGTGCAATTGCTGCGAAGAATTGCTTCCTACAAATTGATAAATAACACATCATATAAGTTCACACCTTAAAAGGACAAGTCGATACTGCTGAGATGCCTATCTCCGAAAGAGGCCAAGATGGTCATGTGGGAGGTACATGCAGAACTGTGTGGAGCCTACCAATCTGGCTCAAAAAGAAATGAAAATCAATATAAAAGCAAAGGCTTTTATTGGCCAACCATGTTTGCAAATTGCGAGCGGTTTGCTCGAACCTGCCTCCAATGCCAGGTCTATGGGCCTGTGCCAAGAAAGCCTTCAACAAAACTCTATGCAAGCTCATGGTCAAGTTGGTAAATGGCCGAAAGTGCGATTGGCACGAAAAGATGCATGAAGCTATATGTGCCTATCGCACCATCTACAAAACTTCTACAGGATGCTCGCCCTTTTCCCTGGTCTATGAGACCGAAGCAGTCATTCTTGTTGAAATTGAGCTCTCATCTTGTAGGGTAGCTCTCCACTACAGGCTCCCTACTGAAGAGGAAAGCTGAATTGAAAGACGGCTGGAAGAGTTGTCAAATCCGAAAGAAAAGCGTTTGGTGGCGTACCAACATCTTCAAGAGTATCAAGCACGGATGTCCCGCGCTTTTGACAAGATAGTAAAAAAAAAGAGCTTTTAAAAGGGGAGATCTTGTCATGGTCAAGCAAAAGGACGTCATGGCCTCCCAACCCAAAAGCTAATTCATAGCCAATTGGCTTGGCCCATTTGTGGTCGATAAAGTATTTGAAGGTGGTGCCTACACGGTAGTCAACCAAAAGAGAAATGTTATGCTCCCGCCTTTAAATGGCAGACACATGAAACTGTTCCATACTCCCGAGTGTGAGTACATCTACACAATGCAACAGATGGTTCCGGCGTCGGTACGCACTGAAGATATAGGAGTGATCTCACTGCAAGATCTTCCAAATGAAAAAAAAGAGAGAAGAAAACAAAAAGAAAAGGGGCTTAAAAACGAGGGGCCCCGGCAGACTTGATCCATTACTCTTTTAAAATAGATCAAGGGCAAAAAGGCCTAAAACTCAACTGAGGTGAAAACCCCAAAAGACGCCTCAGGTAAAAATGGGAAACTCTGCTGCATGAAAACCCGAAAGGGCGTGCAGGCAAAAGAAAGAAGGGGCTAATTGTGGTGAAAACCCAAAAAGGGCATCACAATTGGTATATCAAAAAAAAGAAAGAGATGAGGGTACTCTCTCGACCTTTCTTGAGAGCGAGATTGAGTTATCCCGCATTCCTTATAAAAGGAAAGATACAAGAGTTGTCAATGACGAAACAACCCTTAAGTTCATTCAAATGAATAAATCCAATTCTGGGGCTACGACTGAGACAACGATGATTGCGTCTTTCCGCCCTTATAAGAAGTGTGGGAAACTCGAACTCTGCTCAAAGAAAGAGAGAGGAGGAGAACCCAAACAAAAGAGAAAACTCTCATTCCAAAAAAAAAGAGAAAAGAAAAGAGTCAAATTTTGAGCTTCTTTGGCTAACAAGCCGTCATGGCCAGCCAAAAAACTCAAAATCCAGACCTCTTGGCTAGCAAGCCGTCAAGGCCAGTCGAGGGTCAAAACCCACGTCTTTTGACTAACAAGCCGTCAAGGCCAGTCAAAAGTCAAATGCCGAGTTTCTTTGGCTAACAAGTCGTCATGGCCAGTCAAAAAGCTCAAAATCCAGACCTCTTGGCTAACAAGCCGTCAAGACCAGTCGAGGGTCAAAACCCATGTCTTTTGGCTAACAAGCCGTCAAAGCCAGTCAAAAGTCAAATCTCGAGCTTCTTTAGCTAACAAGCCGTCAAAGCCAGTCGACAAGCTCAAAACCCAGACCTCTTGGCTAACAAGCCGTCAAGGCCAGTCAAAGGTCAAAATCCGTGTCTTTTGGCTAACAAGCCGTCAAGGCCAGTCAAAGATCAAAATCTACGTCTTTTGACTAACAAGCCGTCAAGATCAGTCAAAAGTCAAATGCCGAGTTTCTTTGGCTAACAAGCCATCATGGCCAGTCAAAAAGCTCAAAATCCAGACCTCTTGGCTAACAAGCCGTCAAGGCCAGTCAAAGGTCGAAACCCATGTCTTTTGGCTAACAAGTCATTAAGGCCAGTCAAAAAGCTCAAAATCCAGACATCTTAGCTAACAAGCCGTCAAGGCTAGTCAAAGGTCGAAACCCATGTCTTTTGGCTAACAAGCCGTCGAGGCCAGTCAAAAGTCAAATCCTGAGCTTCTTTGGCTAACAAGCCATTAAGGCCAGTCAAAAAGCTCAAAATCCAGACCTCTTGACTAACAAGCCGTCAAGGCCAGTCAAAAGTCGAAACCCATGTCTTTTGGCTAACAAGCGGTCAAGGCCAGTCAAAAGTCAAATCCTGAGCTTCTTTGGCTAACAAGCCATTAAGGCTAGTCAAAAAGCTCAAAATCCAGACCTCTTGGCTAGCAAGCCGTCAAGGCCAGTCAAAGGTCGAAATCCATGACCTTTTGACTAACAAGCCGTCAAGGCCAGTCAAAAGTCAAATCTCGAGCTTCTTTGGCTAACAAGCCGTCAAGGCCAGTCGAAAAGCTCAAAACCCAGACCTCTTGGTTAACAAGCCGTCAAGGCCAGTCAAAGGTCAAAATCCATGTCTTTTGGCTAGCAAGCCGTCAAGGCCAGTCAAAAGTCAAATCTCAAGCTTCTTTGACTAACAAGCTGTCAAGGCCAGTCAAAAAGCTCAAAGCTCGGACCTCTTGGCTAACAAGCCGTCAAGGCCAGTCAAAGGTCAAGATCTTCATCTTTTGGCCAACAAGTCGACAAGACCGGTCAAAAGTCAAATCACGAGCCCTAGAGGAGCCTCAATCCTCTAAACATATTTACGGCTCTCAAGGAAGCCTCTAATTCCCTACCATACATAAATTCAAACTCTTAATACATGGCTCTCAGGGAAGCCTTTAATTCCCTACCATACAAAAACCCAAACTTACAATCCATGGCTCTCAGGGAAGCCTCTAATTCCCTACCATACATGAATCCAAATTCTCAATCCATGGTTCTCAGGGAAGCCTCTAATTCCCTACCATACACAAATCCAAACTCTCAATCCATGGCTCTCAGGGAAGTCTCTGATTCCCTATCATACATAAACTCAAACTCTTAGTTTATGGCTCTCAGGGAAGCCTCTAATTCCCTATCGACTATAAACTCATGCTTCTGGCCAATACACCATCAAGGTTGGCCAACCCAGTTAAAATCCAAATTCAAATCATACGGCTTTCAGGGAAGCCTTTAATTCCCTACCGCACATAAACTCAAACCCTTGGCCAACACACCATCAAGGTCGGCCAAGTCAGCCAAAATCCAAATCCAAATTCTCACGGCTCTCAGGGAAGCCTTTAATTCCCTACTATACACAAATTCAAATTCTTACGGCTCTCAGGGAAGCCTTTAATTCCTTACAAAAAAAGAAAAAAGAGAAAAAAAATAGAATAAATAGGGGCTTAAAAAGGAGGTGCCCCGACGGACTTGGTCTACCACTTCATCGTGATGGATCAAGGGTAAAAAGGTCTAAAACCCAACTGAGGTGAAAACCCGAAAGGGCGTCTCAGGCAAAAATAGGTAAACCCCTCAACGCGAAAACCTGCAAAGGCGTGTTGGAAAAAGCTAGAGGGGGCCAATCTTGGCGAAAACCCGAAAGGGCGCTGAGGTTGGTAATGTGAACAAAAAAAGGAGAAAGAGGGAAAAAAAAAAAAAAGCAAAATCTGTCAGCCACATTGTTATGGACATTCCCTATCCATGATGGCCGGCCAAGTCAAAATTTATATCTTTTGGCTAAGTCGTCAAAACCAGCCAAAAGTCAAAATACGTGCCCGAGGGAGCCTCAATCCTCTCACCCAAATATGTGCCTGAGGGAGCCTCAATCCTCTCACCCAAATATATGCCTGAGAGAGCCTCAATCCTCTCACCCAAATATGCGTCCGAAGGAGCCTCAATCCTCTCAACCAAATCACGTGCATGAGGGAGCCTCAATCCTCTCAACCAAAATACGTGCCCGAGGGAGCCTCAATTTTCTCAACCAAAATATGTGCCCGAGGGAGCCTCAATCCTCTCACCCAAATATGCGCCCGAAAGAGCCTCAATCCTCTCAACCAAATCACGTGCATGAGGGAGCTTCAATCCTCTCAACCAAAATACGTACCCGAGAGAGCTTCAATTTTCTCACCCAAATACGTGCCCGAGAGAGCCTCAATCCTCTCACCCAAATCACGTGCATGAGGAAGCCTCAATCCTCTCAACTCAAATATGTGCCTGAGGGAGCCTCAATCCTCTCACCCAAAATCACGAGCTCGAGAGAGCCTCAGTCCTCTCATCAAAATTATGGCCCTAGAGAAGCCTTAATTCTCTAACTCGAGCATGTCATGGCCCCAGAGGAGCCCTAATCCTCTAAGTGAAATACCTCACGGCTTTTGAGGAAGCCTTAAAACCCCTGTTATCAATAAAGATCACATGCTGATGGTGAAACACAGAAGCACGATGTGTATAGCAAATAAAAGTCTTGGTCCCAAGACAGGCCCTTGGGATAGCCCAAAAAAAGAG
Source organism: Colocasia esculenta (assembly GCA_014218235.1). NCBI lineage: Eukaryota > Viridiplantae > Streptophyta > Magnoliopsida > Alismatales > Araceae > Colocasia > Colocasia esculenta. The sequence continues at coordinate 20,688,718 of CM024755.1, read as the reverse complement.
AAGTCAAAATGAATGGATAGCATGTACTGATGCTAAAAACAACATTTCTCAAGCAAGCCTATGTTCTGGTGTCGTCTGCCCTCAGAAGGTCAACCTGTGCAAAAGAATGGCATGAACAGCTCTGTCATGCATAAACGAGGTCGTCATCTCACACCATTCATGGCTTGCACAATTCTTGTAAAAGTTATAGCAGCCTCTACTTGCAAAATAGCCAGTTGGGTCCCCATGATTTTCGGCTTCAAGCAATCTCTTCCAAATGTCATGCACCTGATCCAACTTTGCAAGATCTAGACAACAGGGGATCAGATTTTGCCACAAAGGAACGAGGAAAAAAAGAAAGGATAAAGCAGCTTATCAGAAGATATATCACAGCAAAGTCACAATTCTCAGTGCATAAAGTAAAATTTTGGCATTGTTGTCATGTGACGATGGTCATTGGTACTGCAAGTTCAAAAGAAATGGAAAGTTTACTGCAAGTATGTCATAAGCTGTGACGTATCGAATTCACAAATGACATCCCCAACATGGATCTCAGTGAAGTCAAAATGGTTGAAATGCATTGGCAGAATAAATTAAATTGACCCTCTGATGAGCGACATGTGCTAAAATACAACCAGAAAGATTCACACGAGACAGTCGCCCTATGTTTCACTCTCGGACGCCAGTCTCGTGGGGGGCATTTGTTGAACCAGAAAATAAATGTTAAATAATGAGGATAATATATGCAAATCTTAAATCAAAGACATGGCCAATGAACAGAGGTTCAGAAGTTAACAAGTTCAGAAAAAAAAAAAAAAAAAGAGAAGGAAAAAAATGAAAAATACATACCTGTCAAACCTCTGCTTCAGGAAGAGGAAGAGGAGGGGGCGACCGGCCCCCTGTTTTGGGCCGCCCTGTTAGCAGAGCGAGAGGAGGGGGGGCGACCGGCCCCCTGTTCTAGGCCGCCGCAGAAGGGAGGAAGAAGAGGACAGGCAGGAAGGGTCCCTCACTGCCGCCGCTGCCACCGGGCACCTCCCTCGCCGCCACCGCTGCCGCTGGGACCCCCCTTCGTCGTCGTCACCGTGAGTACCCTGGGCCACCGCCGCCTGGCCGGTCCGCTGTTGCTCCCCCCGGCCCGCACCGCCGCAGCCGCTGGACCTCCCCGTCGCCGCTGCCGCTGCTACTTATAGGAGGAGGGAGGAAGGGGTCCGCCGCCCCCTTCCCAGTCACAGTAGGAGAGGGAGGAGAAGAGCACTGCCGCTCCCCCCTGTCCCGGTCGCAATAGGAGAGGGAGGAAGAGGGCGCCGCCGCCGGGGTCTCCTCTCCCCTCTCGTCCCTGCCTCTCCCATGCGAAACAGAAGGGCAGATTTTGGAAATCAAAAGGAAAAACAGAAAGAAATAAATTAGACAGGGGGAAATCCGCAAAAAGGCCAAATCAAATGACCGGGAAGGGTCTGTAAATGACAGGGACGGTGTTTATGGTAAGTACGTTGCAAATGACCAGGACGGTGCAAGTGACCGGGACGGGACTTCAAATGACCGGGACGGTGTCTTCTCCACCCCCTATAAAAGCACATGGGGCGCCCCAAGCCAAAGGAGCTTTTCTGAAGTTTGAACACAGAGCAAGGCTCTGAGACTACAAGGCGGTCTGGGGAAGAGGGTCTGCAAGGCAGCCCTAAAGAATATTGTGCTAGGCACAATTTTGAACTTTTTCAAGTCTTAAAAAAAGGTCTATTGGACTTTCTTATTGGGCCTAAATTCCTTATTGGGCCTGAATTACTTATTGGGCCGGACTTGTATCTTCCATGCTATGATGAATTAAGTGACCATGTTGCTTGATGCTCAATGAGCCTAATGATGGTTAATAGGCCGCCATGTGATATATTTGTGCATGTGATGTTTAATGGGCCCATTGGCTAATTTATCTCATTTAATCACCCATTATACACGTAGTGTCACGTTTTTTTCAAACACTTCACTACTTGATTTCTTAATCAAAATTAACTAATTTTTCAACAACCCTTAATAAAATATTTCACAAACATTGTCTTTTAATTTATCATAACATAAAATCAACAAACAAGTTATGTCTCATGTTGTTTTTGATCCACCTTAAGTTAATCTCCATTTAAATCAACTAAATAAATAAAAATATTAATTCAATCCATATAATCCTAATTTAAATAAATAAATAACGAAAATGTTTAAATAAATGGGATCGATAATTCTAAAATACCAAAAAAATGAGAACATGAATTTAAAAAAATCAATAAAAAATGAAATAAATATCAAAAAATTCCAAAAAAATGAACTGCATGTTTGCAACTGTGTTTCTTTCCATGTATAATTCATTTCATTCAAATGTGAGTCATGTTATTTTATTTCAACGGGTTTGTCTGATGGCTAATTAAGAGTATTCAGCATTTGTGCTGATATAATTAACACTAACCGCAGTTAGTGGGGGAGGTCAAATGAACTAAATAAGACCATGTCCATATAAATAAATAAAAAATCCAAATAAATCAAATTCAAAGATAAAATTTAAAATTTTTAAAGTGTTGAAAAATAATTCTCACACCCATCCACTTAAAGTGGACCGGGTCAACCTTATTTGACCGCCAGCTACTGTGCACAGGTGGTGCACTTAGACTGTTATCGCACCGCCAACATAAGAGCTTTGTTCGTGCTCCGATTCACGTGTCGTTTGCGCCATTGTGATCGTCTTGACGAATTCCAGTCAATCAACGGTCCGCGCCGTGCAGCAGTCCCTCTGCCTCCACACTATTGGTCTCAGTCTGGGTAATCTCTTACACATATGCAACATGAATTTTAGCTTCCTCGTCCTTCTACCAAATGAGAAGCCGACAAAAATAGTACTCGATGAGGAGCATCAGGACAATTATATTTCCCAGGCTATTGTTGATAATTTATTGCAAACTGGTGAGATTATTGTTGATGGTGATCAGGCTTTTGTAGAGTTTCACCTAAAATTTTTAGGTAAAACTCAGATGAAATCAGTTAAATATTTGATGGAATATGGTACACTACTGATCTCTCGAGCTCCTATATTACTTTGGGAAAAGAGTGGTTGGAAGAGCAACATGTTGTTATCGACACAAATCAGTCTAGGTGCATTATCCAGCCACCACATTTAAGAGGTAAATTTTGTTTTTCCAAGTATATTTCTACTACTGCCAAGCCAGTGCTTCCCGAGAAGACTGTGATTGATGAAAAGCCATTGGAGTTGGTGACTATTACTGAGCGTGTATGTGTGAAGACTGTTCTTATTGAAGCTTGGGATCAAGACTTGTTCGTCGAGTCTGGACTTCATTTGATATGTGATGATGTATTTGAGATAAGCCCGTCATTGACAATTATCAGCGATCTGCAAGATTTTACGAGAGATCAGTGCAACTATGATATGATATGGTGCGATCTTGACACACATATTCTATGCAGACTGCAACTTTTCAGAAGGCATATTGGTTTGGATATCCCTACGGCGACTTTGCTAGTGTATGACTTTGTTATTCCTCTGTCTCTTGTATGGATATTGCGACACTTCAAAACTCGAGGACGAGTTTTCTCAAACCAAGGGAGAATGATGGGAAATGAAGGGCGGCTAAATCAAAGTATTTATTATGTTTTATTTGACCTATTAAAAGACTCAATGGTTGTAATCTTGTTTGGCTTTACAAATTCCTAGGGTCATTAAAATAAGTTTAAGTCCTTTGAGTTTCCTAAGTCTTAAGTAAGATCTTTATTAAGTGTCTTTTCGTATGAAAAGTCTCTTTGTTTTAAAGTCTATATATAGAATCCTGTAACCAAAAGATGGAGAATAGAAAAAAAAAAAAATTGAGTTGAGTGCCTCCAACAATGGACTTTGTGTTTGGGTGTGATGCCCCCCCCCCCGGGTGAGAAGCCCCAAGGTGGTCCCTGTGAAAGGAAGGGTGTGAAGCCTACACTACTCCCTCCTATCCCTCTTTTCGGTGATCTTTCCCTTTCTCTCTCTTCCTTAACCTCTTTTCTACCTGTGAAAGGAAGGGTTCTCCAAGTCCGCGCAATAGCTGCTTTCACAGATCCAGCGATTGCATGACATTTATTCTTTCAAAAGGTCTTTCTGAGGCATGTGTTATCTAAATAAACTGTAGACGTCTTTAGATATTTATAACGTACTATTAAGATTAGTACTTATTATCTGGTTGAGCATTTTCAACATAAGAGAAAGGGCAACTCCATGGAGAGATCAGGCCAGATCCATATGCAGAGCTTCCATTATCAATTGTATTCTAATCCACAGTTCCAGCATTCTTTGTGAACAAGAGTAAATTGTAAGTATGTTCATTATGTTCCATAATAAGGTCATCCCAAGATTCTCAAGATTCTCCACATGACAGCAGCCTTATGCTACTAAGATTAAGAGCACAGAAGAAACACTTAACACACAGAATGATATACAACAATTGCATCTGAAACATCAAGTTGCTCATGAATCCTCGTCTATCTAGATTCGTCATCCTCATAATTTAGAAGATCACTGTTACATGATCTTAATTCTGCCCACAAACTTGCAAAATTGGACACAGACATATTGGGCAAGGAGGCAAAAACCACGAACCTACCAAACCTAAACTGGAATCCGAAAAAGAAATGGGAATTAAAGCCCATATCATACCCCTCCTGAAGTACATAAGTTACTGAAGCAGGGACTACAGGTTCGGTTTCATTCCTCAGGGAAACACATTACTTTCTAACGATCATGTCAAAGATCATACAGTTTTATTTCTGCGGCCTGGATCGCGCAGATCCATAGTAATGTAAAACGTCATTGGAAGTGCCACGGTTTCCATTGCATAGGAGCAGAAACAAGGATAGCAAACTGTTTCAAAAGCAAAAACGAGACAAGAAGAGAGATCCAGAGACAGGAGACCATACGGGCAGTAGGACTTGGAGAAGATGACGATCGGGTGGGAGGAAACCGTCTTCTTCACAAACTCCACCTCCGGGGAAGAGGACGCCATGGAGCTGGACATCGAGCACAGCACCACCATGAGAGCCACCAAGGCACTGCTGCGCTGCCCCCACGCCATCGGATCGATCGCCCCTCCCTTGCGGATCTCGATCTACAGACGCCAAAAAGGGTATAGAAAGAGGGTATAGAAAGATGCAGAGAGAGAGAGAGAAAGAGGAGAGAGAGGTATACGCTAGTGGAAAGATCCTTGAAGGAAACAAGCGGGCGCCGGTGTGAAATCAGGGCGCCGCTGGCGACGGAGGCGTGCCGGAAGGGGAGGAGGAGGCGGACCAGTCCGGGACGGCTAGGGTTTCTTCCGCGGGCGGGAGGGAGGGAGGGGAGGGACGATCTGACGAAACTGCCCCCCGACGAGCGCGGTGATCCCCGCAGGATCGGCGAGGAGACGGCTTGGATTTTGCACGCGGAGAGCGGGTGTGATGGTCTCATCTCGTGTTCCTGCTATTGTCACCCAGGTGGACCACTCCTTACCCCACCCCAAGCTCCCCCTCACAGCCTCACTTCTGCGTGCTGGCGACGGATGGAGAAGAAACCAAGCCCCCAGCGATCATCTTTTCTCTGGGTTTGAAAGGTCATCTTCTGGTATAAGCGAGCGGGATCGGCGATGACGGCATATGGGCCCACGTATGGCCCATTACCAGCCCAACAACATGATTCCACATGACTTGAGTGTCCCTCTGCTCCCTTAAAATTTCTTTATTTTTTTGTTATATTGAGTCAGTTAATGCAATTTAATCATTAATTATATACTTACGCACATTATAAACTCAGAGATCAATTTTGAAACTGTAAGTTTTCTAATAAAATACACTTAGTGACAATTTCAAGTTTATGCACATCGTATACGTATTAATCGATGAAAAACAAGTGACAGCAGACAGACTTTAAATATATAAAGTTTTACTATGATATGTATTCCCATCCGATATGGCGAAATCGCCTTGTTCCGCGCATTATAACACGCTGGCCAACATTTTTCCTTGAGATGAAGATGCTCATTAGCTTGTGACTAAGTGACGATGGTGACATTTGAAAAGGAGAAAAGGTTAAATATTGAAATATTTTTGTATAAAGCATCTCCTTGCAGTGCATCATATTAGGTTGTACTGATTTCACATGAACCGTTCAATATAAAAGTTATAAATATGATGGTAACAAAATATCTGAACCACATTATTGAAAAATAGATTTGAAATTTTTTTGGGGGGGTATATATAGGTTGTTGTTACTTTTTATTTCAGCCAGGAATAAGTTTAACCCTGTCAAACTTTGAAGTAGGGTTGTTCATAATACAGCCCAAATTGTAAAATCGAACCGAACCGACAGATTCGGTTCGGTTTCATGGGCCAAGTGGTTCAGTTCGATTTCAAATTAGGAAACCGAAATGAACCGAATATAGATATATAATTATACAAATAATAAAATTTTACAAAAAAAATGGTAGCGCAGTGTAGGGCGGCGTCGCGCGCCCTCTGCGCGCGTGGTGGTCGCGAGTTCGCGACCACCGGAAAAGGGATGATTTTGTTTTGTTTTTTTTTAAACGTCAAAAAATGCCGAAAAAACACCCGAAAAATGCCAAAAGATTGGATTTCGGTTTGAACCGGTGAACCAGTTCGGTTCGGTTCGCCGAATGAGTTCGGTTCGATTCGATTTCCTCCGAAAATGGAAGAAATCGAACCGAACCGAACCGTGTACACCCCCACTTTGAAGTAATTTTAGTTTCTAACCCCTTCACTACTTTGCATCTAGAGATGTTTGTTTTTTTTCAAATTGCACATTTACTTGTTAGACGTCATTTTTAAATTGCATCGAAGACTGTTAAACAAGAGTCACAAAATAGAGTTACTTCATATTACCATAACATCAACAATTCGTGTGCAAGAAAATGTCATACCATTTACAACATTGTTCTGGAGTGAAGCCTGAAAGTTTTATATGTGTGCATTGTCACCATAGCATGGCAACATTACTCGTCACCGCTGTCGACGAAGGGTTGTAACGAGGTGTTGGTCTCCCTAAAAGGTGTCGCCGCCTTAGCAAGATTTGCCCTAGAAAGTAGGCATTGCTCGTAATCATCACTAACGAAGGGTTGTGTGTGGCCAACGACAGAGTGGCATAGTTGTCGATCAAATAAGATGCACGTCGCCCGAAAAAAGTGTCGCAGGCATAGAAAGAATCATCGTAGCAAGGCAACGTTGCTTATCGTTGTCGCCGCTACCAATGAAGGAATAACGCCCCTAATGACGAGAGAGTGGCATTGTCAGGCGCCGCCAAGACGACGTAGTGCCATCGCTGTAAGATGAGTCTAGAACCCTATCTACTTACTGTTGGCCCTTTATGTACGGCAGCAAGGTAACCTAGAAGGGGGGGTGAATAGGTTTTTCTGAAATCTGAAATCAAAACGTGAACACTTAAAAGTTTGGTTAGTGTTAGTGTGATGAAGAGTGGCAGTGCGGAAGCAAGAGAACAATCACACAAAAGGACACAGAGATTTATCCTGGTTCGGCCCTTCTCACATGGAAGTCCTACGTCTAGTCCCCAAGCAAACTCTTGGGATTTTACTAACCGAAGGTACAGTCCCCTTCAAGGACACTACAACACCCTGGATACCCCACCAGGTCTTCTTCTCTTTCCCGGGCAAGAAGGCAGCCCACTTCTTTTCTAGGCTCAGAAGCAAACCTACTTCTTTTACAGGTTCAGAAGTAAACCTCTTGGAACAAACACCAGTGCGGTTCTGCTAGACTTAAACCCCCAGCTAGGTCCTGTTGGTACAAACCCCAACAAGGTTCTGCTAGACATTAACCTCTAGCTAGGTTACACACTGTATACAGTCCTACAGCTGGACAGAAATCTTTCTTAGAAAAGAAAGATCAGACTGAGAGCTATTACAAGATGAACACTCAGGACTTAGCTCACAGTCACAGACTCTCCCCCAAGATTACAATGAGCACAGGGAGAATGGAAGATAAGAAGGCTTGAAGGCGATGAAGACTTCTGCTTTGAAAGCTTCTGTAGATTTTTGGCTCGAGCTCTTCTCTCTTTCTCTGAGTGTTTGTGGCGTGAAGGTTCTTCTCACGGTTGTACACTCCTTGAAGGATTTTCAGGAAGGCTCTTCCTTTTTCTTCAGCAATGCTCCATCTTTTATATGAGCAGCTTGAATGGATCCGTTGAAGAGATCCGTTGGAGTTCTAGCCGTTGCTCATCTCTTGTCTTGATCACTCTTGTGGTCTTCGAAGTCTGTGAGCATGGAAGAAAGTGTTAGCATAAAAGAGTGTTTATAGGATATCAGTGCATGCTACTGTGTTTCTGCTAACATTCTGAAAATAGTAGTTCATATCTATTTGACAAGACTCTGAAATATACATGCAGTTTTTTGTCAGAAGATATTTGACTTTTCATTTAAGCGCCAAAAACACTTTCAAAATATTTCAAGAGAAATCTATGTGAATATGACTTATACAATCGTTGTTCATTTACAAGTAAATCGTTGCAAGTTTATGAACAAATCGATGTGAAAAATAAGTCGTTATGATCATGACTTATGAAATCGTTATGTGAAGAGTCATTGCTCATTTGTAAACAAATCGATGTGAGAGCAAATCGTTGTCTCACTTAAGAAATCGATGTGATCACTTATGAAATCGTTATGCAAGAAAATCGTTGTGATCACCTGAAGAAATCGATGTGATCACTTATGAAATCGTTACGAGACCCAAATCGATGTGAAACTTATCAAATCGTTATGAGAACGAAATCGATATGAGGGCAAATCGTTATGCTCACTTATGGAATCGTTATGGAATCGATTTCTTAGAAAATCATTGCGCTTACAAGACAAATCGTTATACGATAAAATCGATGTTTCACTTAACGAATCGTTACACGATCAAATCGTTGTGTAACTTATGAAATCGTTGTTAGTGAAATCGTTGTTAGTGAAATCGATGTGGCTCTTTTGAATAGAAATCGATGTATATTGAATGAACATCGATTTAGCATTTTAGTGCGTCATATTGCATCAATGTGAGACTCAACATTTTGCTATGAGATTGATGCAACACAGATGAAACAAAATATTCAATTTAAGTTACATCATAAATTTTATTATCACCAAAATATAAGAACAAATAGAGAGTGGTTCAACAATCTCCCCATTTTTGGTGATGACAAAATTTATGAGAATTTTCTGACAAGAATATATATAAAGCATAGAAGTTTCAGAAAATTCATACAAACTCTCTCCCTTTTTGTCACTAATCAAAAAGGAAGGATCTTACCATGGATTTCTCTCCCCCTTTGAGAGAATTCTTACCATTGAGGGGTTCAACAATTGTTAGTAATAAAGACAAAAATGAATAACTCCCCCTTAGTATGTGCTCCCCCTGAATGAGAGACTCCACCTGAATGAAACTTGCAAATAATTGTTAGTTATAAAGACCAATTCAATTTTTGTGACTACTCTTTCTTCAGATGAGATTTGAATGAAGAGTCTGTAGTCACTCCTGTCTTGAGCATCCTTGGTTTTTGATGCTCCAAGGCTAACCTGCAAGAAAATTACTCAAAGTTAGGTACCCAAATTTTTTGGGTCCTTGATGGTTAGAAGCATGAAAATATCCTTTAGGGATCCAAACTAAGTGCCTTGTTGTGCAGGTGTTTACAGTGTGTCCTAGTTTATTGCAATGAGAACAACAATGAATAGAATTTATTTTGCAGTTCTTATTGTTTTTATGATGTCTATTTAGAACACAATTTTTAGAAACCTTTTGCGTTTGATGATGCTTGTTCATTTCAGGGGGCCTTTTTCTGAGGCATTTTGATTTCTTTTACAAATTTTGGTAAAGGATATTTACCTAAAATTGTGGCTTGTTTTTCCTTTTCTGAGGTATGTATCCAAGTCCTTGTTTGTTATTTTCCAGATTTTGACCCTCTTAGACATAGAGCTAAAGAAGTTTTTCCTTTTGTTAATTTTCTAACCAATTCTTTTAGGTAGAGATTTTCTTTAGTTAGAGTTTTAAATTTTTCTTCTAACTCTAACTTTTTGTTGTCCTTATTTTTTAAATTTTCATTCAAAAGATAAATATTATCTTTATTGTTCTTTAATTGTTTTTCTAGTTGCTCCAGTTCGGATTTAAGATCAGAATTGGTGTTTTCTAAGCAAGTAGAGTTGTTTTTCAGATTTTTTAGTTCTTTTACAACCCCCTTATGTTTTTCATATAGTTCATTAAAGACTTCTTCTAAGTCTTCTGATTCTGACCCTGAATCTGTGCAAGAATTAAAAAATGAGTCAGAATGTACCTCATCTAGTCCCACCATGAGGGCTAGATTTACCTGTTCCTTTTCGGAATCTGAGCTTGATGATTCTGAGCTTGTGACCTCATCATTTTCCCAAGCAGCCGCCATGACTTTTCTTTTAAATTTCTTGTGTTGTTTCTTGGGCTTATCAGTTTGACCAATCTTCTTGAGCCTTGGACAATCTGGTCTCAGATGTCCAGGTTTTCTGCATTTCATAGCAGACTGGTTCTTTCTCCTTTTTCTCTTTTCTTTGGATCCTTCTTGATCCGTTTTTCTTCTTCTTCAAAATCTTCTGAAGCTTGGACAATACTTCATCCATATTACAGTCTTCAGAATCTGCATCCTGGGAACTAGAAGAAGAGGTGGAAGGAGCAGCTACAACTTTAAGAGCATTAGTACATTTCTTCTTAGATGAGCTTTCAGATAATCGCTCCATATTTATTTCATGTGCCATGAGAGAACCTATTAAATTATCAATTGATAATTTAGTTAAATCATGGGCCTCTTCAATATCAGTTACTTTAGGAGTCCATGAAATAGTCAAAGACCTAAGTATCTTCCTAACAGTTTCTTCATTGGAAAGAGTTTTACCAAGAGAATTTAAACCTACTACTATGCTTGAAAATCTATTATACATAGTAGTAATGTTTTCGTTTGTAAGCATTTTAAATTGTTCGTATTGTGAAACAAGAATATCTATTCTAGTTTGTTTCACTTTATCCGTTCCTTCATAGGTTATTTACAGTTTGTCCCAAATTTCTTTAGCAGATTTGCATGCAGAGACTCTACTAAATTCCTTTTTAGATAAAGCACAACATAAATAATTTTTTGCTTTAAAATTTAAGGATAGTTTACTCTTATCAGCAGGTGTAATGGCAGTTGTACCTTCAATAGGAACAATAACAAAGTCACCTACCTCAATTACCTGCCACAGATCAAAGTCTGTGTCTCGAATGAAGCATTACATTCTCATCTTCCAATATTGATAGTCTTCTCCATCAAAGAATGGAGGTCTGGTGACTGATTGACCTTCAGCATATCCTTGAGCTGCCATGGATCTTTGCTATAAGATCGTTGGATCTTCTTTGAATGTTCAGAGACCCGCTCTGATACCACTTGTTGGCCCTTTATGTACGGCAGCAAGGTAACCTAGAAGGGGAGTGAATAGGTTTTTCTGAAATCTGAAATCAAAACGTGAATACTTAAAAGTTTGGTTAGTGTTAGTGTGATGAAGAGTGGCAGTGCGGAAGCAAGAGAACAATCACACAAAAGGACACAGGAGATTTATCTTGGTTCGGCCCTTCCCACATAGAAGTCCTACGCCCAGTCCCTAAGCAAACTCTTGGGATTTCACTAACCGAAGGTACAGTCCCCTTCAAGGACACTACAACACCTTGGATACCTCACCAGGTCTTCTTCTCTTTCCCGGGCAAGAAGGCAGCCCACTTCTTTTCTAGGCTCAGAAGTAAACCTACTTCTTTTACAGGTTCAGAAGAAAACCTCCTGGAACAAACACCAGTGCGGTTCTACTAAACTTAAACCCCCAGCTAGGTCCTGTAGGTACAAACCCCAACAAGGTTCTGTTAGACGCTAACCTCTAGCTAGGTTACACACTGTATACAGTCCTACAGCTTGACAGAAATCTTTCTTAGAAAAGAAAGATCAGATTGAGAGCTATTACAAGATGAACACTCAGGACTTAGCTCACAGTCACAGACTCTCCCCCAAGATTACAATGAGCACAGGGAGAATGGAAGAGAAGAAGGCTTGAAGGCGATGAAGACTTCTGCTTTGAAAGCTTCTGTAGATTTTTGGCTCGAGCTCTTCTCTCTTTCTCTGAGTGTTTGTGGTGTGAAGGTTCTTCTCACGGTTGTACACTCCTTGAAGGATTTTCAGGAAGGCTCTTCCTTTTTCTTTAGCAATGCTCCATCTTTTATATGAGCAGCTTGAATGGATCCGTTGAAGAGATCCGTTGGAGTTCTAGTCGTTGCTCATCTCTTGTTTTGATCACTCTTGTGGTCTTCGAGGTCTGTGAGCATGGAAGAAAGTGTTAGCATAAAAGAGTGTTTATAGAATATCAGTGCATACTACTGTATTTCTGCTAACATTCTGAAAATAGTAGTTCATATCTATTTGACAAGACTCTGAAATATGCATGCAGCTTTTTGTCAGAAGATATTTGACTTTTCATTTAAGCACCAAAAACACTTTCAAAATATTTCAAGAGAAATCTATGTGAATATGACTTATACAATCGTTATTCATTTACAAGTAAATCGTTACAAGTTTATAAACAAATCAATGCGAAAGATAAGTCGTTATGATCATGACTTATGAAATCGTTATGTGAAGAGTCGTTGCTCATTTGTAAACAAATCGATGTGAGAGCAAATCGTTCTCACTTAAGAAATCGATGTGATCACTTATGAAATCGTTATGCAAGGAAATCGTTGTGATCACCTGAAGAAATCGATGTGATCACTTATGAAATCGTTACGAGACCCAAATCGATGTGAAACTTATCAAATCGTTATGAGAACGAAATTGATATGAGGGCAAATCGTTATGCTCACTTATGGAATCGTTATGGAATAGATTTCTTAGAAAATCATTGCGCTTACAAGACAAATCGTTATACGATAAAATCGATGTTTCATTTAACGAATCGTTACACGATCAAATCGTTGTGTAACTTATGAAATCGTTGTTAGTGAAATCGATGTTGCACTTTTGAATAGAAATCGATGTATATTGAATGAACATCGATTTAGCATTTTAGTGCGTCATATTGCATCAATGTGAGACTCAGCATGTTGTTATGAAATTGATGCGACACAGATAAAATAAAATATTCAATTTAAGTTACATCATAAATTTTATTATCACCAAAATATAAGAACAAATAGAGAGTGATTCAACACTTACGAGATGAGTTAAAAAGGATATGAATTGTACTTTCTGTAGAATAACTTACTATAACGGTTGGGAAATGAATATACTCTCGAATCTTCAATTTCTCAAACGACTATTAATCAGAGGGGTTATTTATTAAGGGTCAAGAGATTTTGGATGTTTATTAATAAATAGACAGATTACAAGGGCTTTGTCCTAATTATTAAATTTTAGAGGGGCCTAAAACTAAAAGTCCCTAAAAAATATATAGCCGTTGTAAGCTGCAGGGAGGCGGACGGCGACCTTCCCCTCTGGGCCTCCTCTTCCTCCATCCTCCTCCTTCCTCTCGCTTGCCGCTCGCCCACCAACACATCCTCCCCATCCTCCTCCTTCCTCTCGCTCGCCTCTCTGCCTCATGGCTCCCCTTGCTGTCCAGAGGGCTGGGCGCAGACATCTTCGGCCTTCAGAAGTGGCGGCGGCTGCGGCGGCGGCAAGATCGCGCCTCCGCGTCTTCAAGATGGCGCCCCCCGTCTGCATCTTCTGGTTGCGGGGGCAGTGCACCCGCCGCCCCTGCCATTTCCTCCACCAGCAGGATCCTCGGCGTCCGCCTTCCTTCTTCGCCATGGCGCAGGTGGGAAACCAGCGGACGCAGCCCCGCCAGAAGAACGTGTGGAGCAGACCCCATAGCTTTGCCGAGGACGCCGCTCTCTCTTCTCCTCCAGGCAACGGCGACGACAGAAGAACGATCTTGCTAGATGGAGGGATCAAGAACAAGAGTGCTACCTGGGTTCGCGGCGACGACAACCCCTCACCTCTGGTTCGCCCTGCTCCGGACCTCGTCGTCGACGGCAATGCAGGTAGGAAGAAGAACTTGTGGTAATGGTCTTTCTGGGGCGTTTGGGATCAGAATCGCTTCTCACATCCTTCTCCTCATCTTCCAGGCAGAGGCGTCGGCCAAATTCTTGATAGGGAAGGTGTGTCCCGCCCTCAATGTCTCTTACCTCCGCCACCCCCCTACTACGAGTCTTGGCGTCGATGTCTACGCCAGAAAGAAGAAGAGTTAGTAGTCGGCGATTGTGGCAACCAGGATCTCTTCTCACATCCTTCTTCCCTTCTTGCACGAGACGACCTCAAAGACACAGAAATTCTTGACGAAAAAAATGCGTCCGGCAAGAAGGGTCCTCCTTTAACTCCGGCTTCCCCTGCCACGGGACTTGGCATCGACGGCGATGCAGGTAAGAATAAGATCTGGTACACGGGCCTTGGTACTGTGTGGTGACCAAAATCTCTTCTCACATACTTCTTCCCGTTTTGTAGGAGGCGGCAGCAACTGCCGAAAGAGAAAGATAGCTCCCCCTGCTGCAGGCGTTGACAAGGATGGCGATGCATCCTACAAGAAGGGTCGTCCGGCTTCCCCTGCAACACATGCTCAAATCAACGGCGATGTCGGTAAGAAGGAGCGGCGGTAGTCTGGACTTGGTATCGCGTGAACAAGAATCGGTTCCTCACATCCGCTTATCACCATCTTGCAGGTAGCATCGAGGACCAGAGTTTGGCGACTTCAGGTGGAGGTCCTCCGGCTCCCCCTGCTTCAGGCGTTGACATGGACGGCGATGCATCCCACCAGAAGGGTCGTCCGGCTTCCCCTGCTACAAATGCTCAAATCAACGGCGATGTCGGTAAGAAGGAGAGCTGGTAATCTGGACTTGGTATCGCGTGACCAAGAATCAGTTCCTCACATCGGTTATCACTATCTTTCAGGTGGCATCGAGGACCAGAGTTTGGTGACTTTAGGTGGAGGTCCTCCGGCTCCCCCTGCCGGTAAGAAAGATAGCTTGTAATTTGTGTGTGTGTGTGTGTGTGTGTGTGTGTTGGAGTTTCGCTGTGGCGTGGAGACCAGGATCAGTTTCTAACATACCTTGTCACCCTCCACCTTTGCAGGAGGCGATGGCAGCAACGAGGACACAAATGTGGCATCTTTAGGAGGGCCATCCCCCTCTTTCTGCTTGCTTACCATCCTCGAAGGCCACCAGCAAGCCATCACCGGCATCGTCATTCATCCTCACGTCTCCAGCAAGCTCTTCTCCGGTTGCTGCGACGGCACCATCCGCATCTGGGACGCCATCACTTGGCAGTGCGTCCAGGTCATAGATTTGGGGGTGCCAATTGCTAGTCTCATCAGCGAATGCCGCTTCGTCTTCGCCGGAGCACGGAGCGGCGTCTACGGCTGCCATGTCCAGACAGGAGCCAGGATCATCATCTCCGGGTCCGCCAGGCAGGTCCGCTCCCTGGAGATGTCAGACAACACGCTCTTTGCCGGCGTCGAGGACGGCACGGTACTGGCCTGGAAAGCATCTATTGCCGACGGCTGCTGCCTCTTTGGTCCCGCCACCGCCATGCTCGGCCACACCTCAGCAGTCGTCTCGCTTGTGGTGGGGAAGAAGCGACTTTACTCGGGCTCCGTGGACTGCACAATCAGAGCTTGGGACCTCGGGACCCTGCAGTGCAACTTCACCGTCCCGGGACACACGGATGCCGTCACCGCGGTCCTCTGTTGGGACGAGTTCTTGCTGTCGGGGTCTCTCGATGGCACCGTCAGAGTCTGGGGATGTGCAGCAGAGGGCATCGGCAGCGGTTTGGTAGAAATATACAGGCACCAGGAGCAGCACGGCGTGCTGGTGCTCGCGGCCATGGAGGACCCGGCGGGGAATGCCGGTGCTGATGTGCTCCCTGGTTGGCGACGGCGTCCGGCTGTACGACCTGCCATCGTTCAACGGCAGAGGGATGATACGCTCCAAGGGGGAGGTTACGGCCATCCACGTCGGGAGTAAAGGCGGCCTCTTCTTCACCGGCGACGCCGCGGGCGAACTCAGAACTTGGAGATGGTTGTCTCCACCGGAGCATCAGAATCCTTGCATTGAAGCATGTTGGTCCTCTAAAAAATTTGTGCCCTTTCTCCTCTTTCTTTGTGCGGTGCTACAGAATCTTACCTACATACTTTCTAGTGCGGTCTCATGTTCATGTGCAGAGACAGATTCAATGGTTGACGATATTAAGATACTCTTTAAAAATTTTGATCTTATTATGTATGCCAACGTTTCATTTGGCCGGATGGATTTTTCCGTTTATGTGTATGCCAATGCCGTTTGTTCATGTGGGATTGGTCCAGCTATGGTTGAGTTAGTGAGGCAAAGAAGACTAATATGCCCTCTCCTCCTATTAAATTCTATTAAGATAATTTGTCTTGTTATCTTCGAGAGGTAATAGTAGTTTTTATCCGATTATCCATGTCTCTATCTTTAAGGAAATATTTCTTGGTTTCTTGACGGCTTACTAATTTTCCGAGGGATATAAACCACAAATTCTTATGAAATCTGGGGTATGAGTGATGAGGTCACAATTTTAACAACTAATCCTATTACAGATATTCTGATTATACGATGACATGTGCACTAATTTGACATGCATATACGATGAAGATAAATATTCATTTCAGAGCTAATCATAGATGATATGCAGATATATTGTCCATATGTATATGTGTATATGCGAAATTTTAAGATTATATAATTTTCACAACATTTAATCATAGATGGTATGCAGAAATATTATTATGTGATCTGTGCAGTGGTGGTTCTCATGGGTTGTCGTTTTGTGCATACAGAGTTCAAATGGATATGGGGATGCTCTCTAGCTCTATGTGCTTTTTAGCCCATTCATCTTGTGTAAGATTCTAAAACTCTGTGCTTGGACATAATTATAGCTATGGTTTCACGTTACCTTAATCTGTTTTTTTTTTTTTTTTGGGTTCAGATTGCTTTTGAAATGGAAGTATTCTTTCAGCCACCAGATTGTGTGAGCACTCGGATCTGAAGTATAATGCTATTAACTTCAGGACTTCAGAGGTTCTGTCATGATCAAATGGATTTGTGTACTTCCAACATCTTTCTCCTCAAGTGAAGTGAGAGTTTTGACTTCTCATTATGTAAGAAGGAAAGGATACTTTTCCTAGATGGATGGTGTAAATGTGAAAGAGAAAATTTAGAAATGGAATTTGCTCAAAGTTGGGTACTTTCACCAACTTTCATTTAACACTTCTTTTATTTACCAGTTGTGAACATTTCATTTCATGGACCGATGGAGATATATACCTTGTCATGTCAGTTCAGTGCGCATTAATCTAAACCCAAGATTGAATCCATTTATACTATATAAAACTAATATCCGATGCAACATTTTCCCGTACTACACTGATTTCTTCTTTTTTCTTTTGGACCAATGAAGACAATTTTAACTGTTCAAAAATATAATGTCAGAGACTCGGACGGTGTTAATAATTAGAACGACGTTTAACGTCAACACGCTGATATATGAATATGGTTGTTACGTTAACACGTCATATAGCTATAGCTAGCCCGTTAACACGTCAATAATTTATCAACATTCTAACGTGCTAACCTTTATAGATTTTAACATACCAGCACATTAACGCAATAATATCTTAACACTCTTGGGTACATATTACTACCGTGTCAATGTGTCGAAGTATTAAAGTATTCATAGGAAACGTGTTAATATGTTAATTTCTTAAAATCTGAACACATCAACCTGCAGATATCTTACTATATATGATAATTTGAATACTAAAAAAACAAAAAATCCAAAATAAGGTCCTATCCAATACACCCCTTAGACTTAGAGAGGAACAAGACACGTTCTTGAAGAGCGGAGGCAGTCTCATCTGGGCTGTTGGCGACGCAGCTGACTGAAACCTGGCATGCATATATCCATTGTCCTCTTTTCCATCCTCAAATTGTGACGTAAAGAAGACGAAGGGGTCGTTCACACAAACGAACAAACATCAAACATGCATATGCCCCCGACTGGAGAGAAACAACCCGCACAACTAATAACTGTTGAAGATATGTGAGATTTTAATGTCTCCCTCAAGACATATTATCCTCTATTCAGGGTCTTAATCCTTTTCCTTAAAAAAGAGCTCTCCTGATAGAAGAGACAAAAACATTGCTTATAAACACATTAATTTTTACTATTTCTAATGAAAGACTAAACTATGCCTCTGCAGCTGCAAACACTACATATGAGAAATACCCAATTGAAAGAGTGGTCTTACACTAACTTGATGTGGATTCCATGAATAGCAATTCTATTGGTTGAGAATGAGAGAGGGGGAGGGGGGGTTGACAAAACCTCTCAACCAATGGGATTGGTAGTCTTGCATTCTACATCAACTTTATTGCAAGACTACTGTCTCCAATACATACTATTGTAGGTCTTAAACACATTTGGTAAAAAAAACAAACTAGGTGGCATTTGATCAACGTGGCAAATACAACCAACACCGGGTCGCATTTGATCAAACGGACAAATACACTTTCTTCTCACACAATTCCAGCACTTGAATAGGGAGCGAGTGAGATAAAGAAAGATCTGGGTTCCTTTAATATGACCATCAACAAACCCTGTCCTCTATCAAGACGGTCATGATTATTTGAGAAAAGTTTACTGCACTGACCTCAATATCGTAATGCCAATTTTAAATACACTTTGGGAAGTTCATTTGTCCACCTCATGTGATTCATTACGCCGCACTATACCACCTTTTTTTAATTTAGAATCTAACTTTTCATTTTGAAGCACAACTCTTTATTTTCTCGACCAAGTTTCTAATTTGGCACCCAAACTTTTCTCTTTTGATGGAATGAGCTGAATTGGGCAATAGAAACTTAGATGCCAAAATAAAAAGTTGGTCTTCAAAATAAAAAGTTAGGCTTCAAAAAAAAAAAAAATGATGGCACAATGCGATGCAATGAATTACATGAGGTGGATCAATGAGCTTCTCGAAGTGCATCTAAAGTTGACATTATTGCGTTGAGGTCAGTGCAGTAAGTCTTTCTCGCACTAGTTAGATGAGATGAAACCCGGACAGCCAAGGTCAACCATCCGGAAGGATATCAAGAGATTTGTCACCACATATCTTCACATCTCTGTGAGACCAGCATAGTTATGACAGAGTTAATTCAATGAAATTACACTTTTATTTGCTTTCCACAGTGATGTTCATGACTGCTTCCTTTTCCTGTACCAGAGGAGATTAAAAGAAATGCGTATAACTAATGAGATCGTGGATTAAGAATTGTGTAATCTATCATTCTCTTCTACCTTGTGAAGGAGCCTAGATATACAAAGCCAGAAAGTCTCTGGTATCTTGTGCAAAGAATGTATCGTCAAGGCTGAAAAGATGTCAAGAATGAAGTGATGGACCTCAGGTTTCAGCGACATTCGAATTAGCATCACAGTCCAAACCTCAGGAGCTGACTTTACAGCTAGTCTCAGTGATGACAGCCCATTGGTGACCCTCCTTATCATTGGATCTGTCTGCACAAGGACAAAAGGCATTGAGTTAAAGGTAGAAACAACAAGATCATCTCAAGGACCTACAAAATATAGCTTGCGGATATAATGCATTTTCTTCAACATATACTTAGCATTCCAATCATTCAGCAAGTGGAGATTTGATATGTTTGACGTTAAAAAGATCAGGAGGAATAAAAAGTTTAGCATGACATGACACATTCTGTGCTGTCAACGGACCTCGGGAGTAGATTTTATTTCTTCCTGGTCATGAAAAATGCAGGAAAAGCTTCCTCCTGCAGAAATGCGTCTGCAGCTTTGATGATGTCCCGAACCAGGAAAACACGAACCCTCCGGCCCTTCTCTGACAGAATAAAGTGGAAAAGGTCTTCAGTGGCTGCAACCACTGCTCTCATGTCAAAGGATTTCCAGCCTGGGACATCTGATGTGTTTCCCTTATTACTGCTAGGTAGTTCACCAACTGATTCAGATGCTTGTTCAGAAATTGCTACCACCTGTCAAAGGAAGTCCGTGCCAATACTTGTTAGCACAGACCAAAGCAACTGAAATTAAGTCCAAGCAAAATCCTACAATATTTAGGATGAGGTCTCTAAGTGATTTATTTGAATCTAGGGTTAGTCCGCGAAGGATGTTGATACTGTGACCTTACGGTTACCCTTGAATCACTTACCCAACTTTCTCACCCTTTGAGACAACCTTTATAAATTTTTCCACTGCCTTACAAGTTATGATTTGCCATAAATATTCCACGGAAGTAATAATTTAACAGAAACAACCTTGGTTTCAAGAAATTGAATATCTGAACTGAAAAACATTTTTACATACTAATATAAGTATCACAAATGAATAATGTTCTGATACTTTCTAGTTTCTTCTATATATAATATACCTTTTTCCCTCTAGGATTACAGGGATGCACTTCCTCAGTCAACTAATCACACAATTACTAGTTTCCTTGGGTATTTTGTATTTGAGAGACTAGTTTACGAACAAAAGTGTCCCTGTGCACCTGGATGTGCTTATGTATGAACTTTTATTATTTATCCCTTACATGTTTCGTATTAAAGGTTCAAAACCCCCTCCCCTCAAACCACCACTACCACCACCCAAAAAAGTGAATCCTAACATACATTCATTATAAGCACCTAGAATGACATATTAATCAGTAAACACCTTCTTAGTTCTTGTTCCAAAAGTTTGTCCTGGGTTATCTTAATAACTTGAGATGGAGGAGTTATAAATATCGGGATTGTACAAGCTGATCCATGAGACTAAAAATCCCTACAGATTCACATGCATAAGTTTTTATGTATACATATCGTACATGTACATATATGTATATATATATATGATTTTTCCATGCCTTACAAGTTATGATTTGCCATGAATATTCCATGGAAGTATTAATTTAACAGAAACAACCTTGGTTTCAAGAAATTGAATATATGAACTGAAGCAACATTTTTGCATACTAATATAAATATCACAAATGAATAATTTTCTGATACTTTCTTCTATATATAATATAACATGATTATCCATGAGACTAAAAATCCCTATACATTCACATGCAAGATGTTTAGATGTATGTGTGTGTATATAAAGGCAAGGGCATGAGAGAGCCACTGAATCTGAGAGCACTAGCAGCTCCATATCATGGCCACTGGAATTTTATTCAGATGCCAGCTAAGGAGAGAGGCTGCAGCACATGGGACAGTATCGACATCCTTTCAGCGGCCCATATCCAAATCTAGCCAAGCTTCAAGATTTAACATTGACACATTTTCTTTTCTTTCTTAAAGGAGAACAATGAGCCATCTCATTAAAATTGGGTGCTCCGATACCACTACAGATGCAGCTCCCTGAATAGCTCTGAAAGTTTTACTACATGTATGTTAGTTACATCAAGGCTCAGTCTGGAATCCAGTAGCAAGACTGCATTAGTATAGCCTCTAAAACTTTGTCAAAAACTCAAAGCCCTTTAAACATTAATCATTTAGCAGGAAAAGTGTAGACCTCTATGTCCTGCATTTAGACAATAGCTGGTTTAAAAGCCAATAGAAAGGCTCAGAGACCAGCTGTAATAATGAGTTATTTTGTTACATGATGAAGTGAATCTCAAGTAGAGTGCTTTTATGTCAGAAAGCTCCTGCAGACTATAGAAGAAGACTATTGACACTAAGCCCTCTTAGTGAGACTCTTGTTTGCATGTTTCTGATTGAAATGCAAAATCAGGACTCCGAACCTGGAGTAGCAATATGAGTTATTTCCTAAGACACACCAAGTGAAACACAAATATGTGTCAACGTATGCAGCAAAGATCCTACTTCCACTGGTTTCAAGTGGTCTTGATAAATCCATCGCCACCCCAACTTCATCCCAGAGTTATCAGAACAAAGCATATATCTTTTACTTTCATGGAGAGTGTCTGCGTCTCAACCAGGACCTCAATGCAGCTAATGGAAATTATAAAACAAAAAAGAGTGAAAAATGAACAGTTCCAAAAATTGTACTGAAGACATCTTTTAAATAAAAGAAAAGATAGGATCAATACCAAGCGTTCAAGCCTATTCCATCGAACAGAACCATCATTACGAATAAGAAGCTCCCTCAGTATTTTCCTCATGTCTGCATTTGGATCTGATAGAAGCCTTCCAATGACAAAAGGATATGCACTTTCAACTACCTTGAAATCAGGATCCAGAGCTTTTGCAGTCCCTTCTAATGATCCCAATGCTCTTACAACCAATGCATAATCAGGAGGCAAAGAGATGTCGAACTCATACATGACATCATATAACTGGCTCATTATGCTCTGAAATAATCCACAAGAAGAAGTTACAACATCCTCAGCCTTGAGCACATCAAAAACAAACTGTAATTAACTGACACAGAAGTCAACACATATGGTTGCAACTTGCAACAAGGGAAATGATGTCAGAAGAGAAGAGTTTATCAGAATATCAACAGCACATACTGTCGTTCCCTGCATGTAAAATTGGAGTAGGAACATTCGTGAATAGAAATTGTAGTAGAAACTATTGTGATATTCACAGATACTAACAGCCTCATAGTAGAATAAAGCATGGATGGCAGAGTCGGCCGACTCCGCTCCGAGTCGGCCGACTCTGAGTCGGGTCGGCCCCTGGCGACCCGACTCTGGGGGGGGAACACCGACCCACCCACGGGACAGTCGGGACTGGTTTACCAGGCCGACTCAGGCCGACTCCGCCCGACTCAGGCCGAGTCTGGCCCGACTCAGGGTCGGGATCGGCTGGGGCCGACCCAGCCACCCGACCCGACTCTGCCATCCTTGGAATAAAGAGAATTGCCAACCTCTACAATCTTTTGAATTTAGCAATAGCTCCCCTAGTCCTACTATTTATTATAGCCCCTACAAATTATAAATTTATCTGATACAGACCCTTTTCAGGGCTTCTTCATATATTCTTGAAAAACTTAATCCTATTTTTCTGGGGTGTTTCACTAAGTAATTGAAGTTCTGAGTTATAAATATCTAGATTGGAGGAGTTAATTCCTAAATATGACAAGATATTATTCAACAAAACCTTAATACCCAAAACCATCATTTACTTTCTTTCCTGTTTAACAGGTTGTTTTCAAGGGACTGGACTAAAAGGATCCTTAGATCAAGGATTTCCCTCTCTAGAAATTTCTAGAGAGAGAAGCTCTGGGTTTTGGATTCTTCGTGGGTCCAATGGCCCGGGGGTGGGGGGTGCCCGGCAACCAGCTGACACCTTCCTGCGGGGGCGGACTCCGCGAGAGGTTGCGGATGGGGTCCAAGCGATGGGAGGCTGTGGGTGCCTTTCCGGAGGATCTGCTTGAGTCCAGGATGAGGAGGTTGTCACGAAGCCTCGCCATGACCATTCTGGAAGGTTCTACTCAGGTGGCAACTCTGCAGCAGCGGCCGGGGGAAACAGTGGGAGGAGGATGGCGGGTGGCTCAGACGGCTGCTGGATGCTTCTTGGCAGTGACTCAAGCAGTGTCAAAGCTAGGAGCTGGGGGTGATTAGAGCAGGAGAGGTGGTCCTTAGGTTGCAGCAGTGGGAGATCTATTATGGGACCTTCCCTTGTCTAGGCCGGAGGAGAGTTAAGGTGGTGCTTGAGGGAGTCCCATTAGCTTTGTGTGATGATGAAGGTATCCAGTTCTTGGTTAAGGGATTTGGGAGGCTTGAGCAAGGATGGTTGGGGTTTATGGATCTGGGAACCAGACTGGCGGTCATCGCGGTCTTTCAGGTTGCTTCTTCGGTAGCCTTGCTGGGAGTGATCACCGCTGACGTCGGAGGAGAAGAGTTCGCTATTCACCTGTGGATCTTGGAGGGCCTCCATGGAATTCCGGATGATCCCGATCCCGATCTGGCCAGAATCGGCTGTTCTGGCCGATTTTGCATTCCATGAGGTCCTCAAAGAGCAAAATTCACTGGACCTAGGGTTTTGAGGGTCTTTTCTGCAGGAAGAAGACGATTGAACGGTGGGCGGGGTGGGCTTTTTGAATTTGAAAGGCAAACTGGCTCCCCCTGACCGGTCTACCTCACCGTTCAAGATGTCTCCAGGTCATTTGCGGGTGGCGGGCTATTGGGTGGGGGGGGGGGGGGGGTGCTCGCACAGTGTCGTCCCCTCCCCACCCATTGCTTCGCCCTCGCCCTCTCTCGCCCCCCACGGTGTTCTGCTTCGCTCCAGAAGTTTGTTTCTGCTGCTTCGCCACCTCGGCCGACCACACAAGGGGCCAGCCAAGAGCAGACGGCTGCCTCCTCTAGTCACCTTGACCCGAGAGAGCCTTCCTCCCGCAGGGCATTGGGGAGGGCTTTTCCTTCACTAGTGTCGATGTCAGGGACGGTTCTCTCAGTCCTTGGAGTTGAAGGGGAGGACCCACCAGGCCCCAAGGGTAGGGGCATTTGCCTCCTCTCTCTGCAGCCCCCCCCCCCCCCCCCCCCCCCCCCCCCCCCCCCCCGTGATCATCCCCAGGTAAGCCAGGTTTTCCCCTGTACTGTCCTCCATTCCTAAGCTCGTCAGTCCATTGCCAATAGTCTCCATCCCAGAGGCCGTGGAAGGTGGGACTGCAACGGAGGCTCCATCAAGTAGTCTAGGGGATCTCTCTCCTCTGGGACTCCGACAGCAGGCAAAGCTTTTAGGCACAAAGATTTCGTTGGTCTGGTGCTTGTGGAGGAGTCAGAGAATGGTGCTATATTGCTAGATGGGGGAGAGAGGGGGATGAAGGAGGTTGTCGGGCCAAGGCTAGAAACAGGGTGGGGATTGATGAGATTAGGGAGATGCTCAGTGATGTGGAGTTCCTGGTGATGGACAAGCAAAAGGGGTGGCAGAACAGGTGGAGATTCCTTTCGAGGTGGCGGAAAAAGACTTGAGGGATACGTTCTCTAAGATTAACAAAAGATGGAGTGTGAGCATCAGAGAGGGAGAGATCCCGCTCCAGAGTGGGGAGGCTCAGTGAGGAGGGGGAGGGTAAGCAAAAGGGTCCACTTCATAATCATCTATGAGGATCATCTCTTGGAATGTGGAGGGTTAGGAGGGGCTGAGAAGAGGAGGGCTGTAATGGAGCTCATCAGGAGATGCAAGATTGATATTTTATATCTGCAAGAACGAACTGGGAAGGTGATGGTAGTGATCTCATTAGGGACATTGGAGGTGCAGGACATTCTTAGGGCGTGCTCTCCCCTACAGTGGGCAGGGTTGGGGGATTATGGTCGTTTGAAATTGAGGTGGATGAGGTGTCTCAAGAGAGGGTCATTATCAGGTGGGTTGTTTCTTTACATTTCAGGAGTATTTGAGATGGCTTTCTTTGGGACTTCACTGAAGTTTATGGCCCTCAACCTAGGGAAGAGAAGCATCTGTTGTGGGAAGAGTTGATCCAGTTGCATAGTTCTTCAGGTCGTCTATGGTGCCTCGGAGGGGATTTTAAAGTGGTTGCAGTTGCTTGGGAGAGAACAGGGGACAACGCTCTAGCGAGTGATGTGGATGATTTCTCTTATTTTATCTAGGAGGTTGCTTTGATGAATTTACGTATGTCCAATGGGACATACTTGGTCCAACATGAGGATTGATGCTGCTTGTTCTAGACCAGACAGGTTCTTGGCCTTCATTGATTGGGAGGACCATTTCCACTCAGGTGCAGGTGTTGTATCTGGCAAGATCATCTTCTGATCATAAACCATTCTCTTGAAGATTTCTAGGCAGTTTGGCAGATCACTTGGGCTTAAGTTTGAGCAGGTCTGGTTTAGGAAGCCTGACTTCTTGGGGAAGGTTGCAGTGGCTTGGAATGGCCCGATTGCCAACTATTCAGCATGGGTACACTTGTCAAGAGGTTGAAGCATACTACATCTATACTCCAATGCTGGGAGGCAGGCAAATCCCTTCCTAGAAAGGTGGCTAAGGATAGGATTTTGCATCATCTTGTGGCATGGACAGTTTGGAGGAAGCTAGTTTTATGGAGGAGGAAGACAATTCCATAAGGAACTCCTTGAGATGTCAGTCTGATGGGGCATCTGGCCAGGGAGAAGATTTATTCGAGACAGAGATCTAAAGATAGATGAATTAAATAGGGTGATAGAGACATTGCCTACTTCTAGCAGATTGCCTCTAGAAGGAAAAATGTTAACTCCATCTCTACCCTCAAGGTGGGGGATCGCAGCTTCACCTTTCAAGTGGAGATTAAAGACCCAACGAGAGTCTTCTATTCCTCCTTGTTCTTAGAGGATACTGACCTACTTCCAAGCCTCTCCTATGAGGAGAGGAGGCTATTTCACTCCCTTTCTCGGAGGAGGAGGTTCACCAAATTGTTTTCTCCCTGTCCTCTGGTCCTGATGGCTTCCCCTTATTACCCTTTCAGATGTGTTGGGTACCATTAAGGCGGACCTCATTACATCATTGAAGGAATTTCAGGAAGGTAGAGCTCACTTGGGTGGTATGAATAAGACTATTTTGGTGCTCATTCCTAAGAAGGCATGTGCTTAGGATTGATTTTCAGCCTATCAACTTGTTTAACGGCACTTACAAGATCATCACCAAGGTCTTAGTAGGGAGATTGGTATCTGTGATGGACTCTTTGGTCAGTAATTTTTAGGGAGCTTTCATTAGAGGGAGACATTTTGGATAACTTTTTGGTGGCGCATGAGTTTATTTATGCTTTCAAGCAACAGAGGAGGACAAGTGTGGTTTTGAAGCTAGATTTTGAGAAGACTTATGACAAGGTCAACAGGCAGTGTCTCTTTGATGCCTAGTAGAGGATGAGGTTCGGAGCCGCCTGGATTGAGTGGGTTAGAGCTTGGGTCACTTCATCCTCCTTCGCTGTTCTTATTAATGGGAAGATGACGACATGGTTCCGTAGCAGTCAGGGCCTGCGTCAAAGGGACCCTCTTTCCCATGATCCCATCTTCTATTTGTGCTCGTGGTGAGTGTTGTTAATAAGGTGTGGTAGAAGGCTGAAGCTTTAGGGCTGATCATGGTTTTTTTTTCGTAAATAGAGTCTCATCTTTAGTATGTCGATGTCTGGAGGATGAGGGCCAAACCCTATGCTATGGTAAGACTTTTGTTGGAGCTTTTGAAGGAGGTCACTAGTTTAAAGGTTAATTTCCATAAGAGTCTATTGGTTGTGGTGAACATGGAAGACAGATATTTATGGAGGGCTGCTACAATGTTGGGTTGTGCCATTAGGGAGTTTCCCATCTCATACCTAGGCCTCCCTCTTTTCCACGGGACCCTTTGTTGTGCTGATTGGCACCCCATTATTCAGTGGTACAAGTCTAGGCTTGCAAGTTGGAAGGCTCGGCTGTTGTCTTATGGGGCCTGTCTTACCTTGTGCAGTTCAGTTTTGGATAGTCTACCCATCTATTTTCTCTCGATGTTTTGCATTCCGAGCTTTGTGGCCAGAAAGCTTCAGTCTATTCAAAGCAAATTCTTTTGGCATGGTTTTGCTGACAGGTGCATAGGATGGCATGACATTTCTCAAGAAGCTTCAATCTAGCTCTTGTTGGCAAATGGCTTTAGCAGTTGGGGATGGGGATAAAGGGCTATGAATCGATGTTATCAGGTGCTGCTATTTTTCTCCTCCAGAGTTTGTTGCCACAGGACCTCCCCTCTTTGGAGGGATATCTCCTCATGCAAAGACCTTATTGTTTCTGGAGTCCGGGTGAAGCTGCAAAGTGTCTCTTTTGGAAGGATAGATGGTGCAATGACTTCACTTTGAAGTCTTTATTCCCTTGACCCATTGCTATTTCGGCTGACCTCGATGGTTCTGTAGCACAAGCTTTAAACTAGCAGGTCTCAGGGGATTCGTGCCCCTGACTTTTAGGCATGATTTCCATCAGGAGGAGTTGGAACAGCTCTAGTCTTTGTTGAGCCTACTCTCTACTTATCACCTACAAGTTGGGAGGATGCTTGGATCTGCAGATGGGGGAAGGAAGGTAGTTATTTAGTCAAATCAGCCTATGATGTATGCTTGCATGGGGGTGTGTTTTTTGGTTTTTTCCAAGAAGTGTGGAGGCCGATCAGCCCTCCCAAGGTTAATGGGGTGTTTGGATGCATTTTTTTAACAATTTTTTCTCTTAAATTTAAAAAGAAGAAGGACAGACATCTTAACACGTTTGGTAAGTATTTTTTTTTAAAGTAAAAATTATATCCTATAAAAATCTCTCTCAAATAAAAACAAGTACTAATCAGTTTTTTTTTTTAAATACACACAGCTCTCTCTTTTCTCTCCTAGACCCCCCACCCCCCCCACCGGAACCCCCACCCCGGCGGCTCCCCCTGCCCCACCCCCCGTGCGCCCTCCCCCCCCCCCCCCCCCCCCTCCCCCCCGCTGCTCCCTCCTACCCCCGCGCCTGCACATCCCCCTCTCCCCCCCCCCCCCTCAGCCCCTTCCCCCGCCCTGCGCCGCCCCCCTCGTTCCTGTACAACCTCCTCCGCCGCCCCCTCCTTCCCCGCCTTCCCCTCCTCCCTTCCCACCCCGCCCCCTCCCCCCCCCCCCCTCCTCCCCCACCCCCCGTCTCTGTACAACTCCCTTCGCCGCCCCCTCCTTCCCCCGCGCAGTCCCCGCCTCCCCCTCCTCCCTTCCCACCCCACCCCACCCCACGCCGCCCCCTCCTCCCCCACCCCCCCCCGCGACCCCCGCCTCCCCCCCCCCCAACGACCCCCCCCCCCCCCCCCCCCCCCCCCCCCCCCCCCCCCCCCCCCCCCCCCCCCCCCCCCCACCCCCCCCCCCCCCCCCCCCCCCGCGCCCACCCCACCCCGTCGGAATCCCCACCCCACCTTGCACCCTTCTCCCCGCCCCCCTACCCCCACCAAACACATCTCCATAAATTTTAAAAATTGTGATATTTTTGCCAAACAAATAATATCACATTATCATAATCTTAAATTTAAAGTTAAAAACGAATCCAACATCATTTTTTAGGTAGAAATAGATTTTTTTTAAAAATTGCTCCCAAACACCCTATAAGATTTTGGCATGGAGGATTATGGGAGACTTCCTCCTAGAGACAAATTGGTCTGCTTCTTGCCAGATGTGATTCCTACCTACAGTCTTTGTGGTGCTGAGGAGGAATCGTTCGATCATCTTTTTATGGGCTGCTCCTATTCTTAGGGGTGAACACGGTTCGGTTCGATCCGGGTTGGCTCTTTTTTTGGTCAAACTGAACCGAATCCCGAGGTCAAACCGAACCGAACCGGTTCGGTTTAAACCGAAGTTTAATATCCTTTATATCACAAGCTCGCGCATGCCTCAGTGGCTAAGGCGCGCATGCTTCCTGTTGGCGGTCAAGGGTTCGAATCCCTGCTCCGCCAACTTTTGCTACAGTAATTCTCGATTTTTGACCAAAAAATCGCGCCGGAGGAGATGGGTTTCGAACCCGCGCCAGCGCAGGCGTCTTTGTTGCATACGCTATCCAACTGCGCTACAGTTTGTTTGTGTATATATTATACTTCTAATATATATATTCGATTTATTCGGTTTCAGAAAGTGAAACCGAACTGAACTGTGCAAGATCCCAAACCGAACCGAACCGAACCGGTCGATTCGGTTCGGTTTTTCGGTTTGAACCAAATTCTGAACAGCCCTACCTATTCTTAGGAGGTATGGAGGGGGATTGCTTGGAGAATTGGTTGTTCTATCACCTTGTGGGGTGATGTCTCCTCTTTGCTTTGGAATTGGCATAGGCCTTGGCCCCTCAAGTTAGACAGGTTGGTATAGTGGCTTATTCTTCATGCCACCTTATTAGCAATGTAAGGGGAACGTAAACACCATATCTTCAAGCATGGAAGGCAAAATTGGTGGGATCAGCCCAGAATCGGCCGATCCAAGATCGGATCGCAGCATGAGGATCCGAGTCTGGGAGAAAGTCCCTAAATCGGCAAGACTTCCAACTGGATCGGCCAGAATCGAGTTGGATGATCGAGTAGGGATCGGCCGATTCCAGACTGATCCAGGCCGATTCTCTTACTTATTTACTTGAATATCGTTTAAGTAAATGTTAGAATTTGTAGTTTTATTTACTTAAGATATTACATGTAAATAAAGAAATACCCCACATTTGAATCCAATAAAAATATCAGAAAAATCATATCTCTTACCAATAAAAAGTCAACTCTCCCATCCAAAAAGAAAACTACGATTTTGGTGATTCCATCAAAATAGCGACTTTCTAATCCTTCATATTTTGGTCTATCTAAAAATTTCATAATTCAAATAAACTCAATAGAATACTAAAAATCTAAAGTTCGGTAAAAAAAGTTAAACGTGCATATGACTTCTCCAAGGGAGCCACTCTCCTACTGACAACACAGTCTGCTTGAGACCTCTTAGGATTTGGTCAAACCTAAGTTATCATCACCAAACCTCTCAGGATTGGTCAAACTTAAGCTATCATCACCCAAACTCATGACACTCATAAGTTTGGGTGATGATAGCTTAGTTTGACCAAATCCTGAGAGGTCTCAAGTAGACTAAGTGCTGTCAGTAAGAGAGTGGCTCCCTTGGAGAAATCATATGCACGTTTGACCTTTTTTTTTACCGGACTTTAGATTTTTAGTATTCTATTAGGTTTATTTGAATTATGAAATTTTTAAATATGTTAAATTATAAGAGATTAGAAAGTCGTTATTTTGATGGAATCACCAAAATCGTGATTTTCTTTTTGAATGGGAGAGTTGACTTTTATTGGTAAGAGATGTGATTTTTATATTTTTATTTGATTCAAATGGAGGGTACTTCATTATTTACATGTAATATCTTAAGTAAATGAAACTACAAATTCTAACATTTACTTAAATGGTATTCAGGTAAATAATACACAAAATCTTTAATATTTTATGCTTTTCTTGTATTATTATAGTAGTAATAATACACAAAGTCTTATGTTTCATATACTATGAATGTATGTATGATTGATTTTTTTATATTTTTGATGCAAATGTTAGTTCTTTCAATTTATCAGATTTTCCCTCATTTTTGCTGTTCTTTTCTGAATTTTTCTTAATTTTTTCAAAAAAAAATCCTATTTTGTAGACTGGCCGATCCAGAATCGGCCAGACTTCCCTTGGATCCGTGGAATCTTGCGATCCGATCCCGATACGGATCGAATCAGTGCCTAGCAATCCTAATCCGATTTCGATCCTGCCTTCCATGCCATCAGGAGGGAGTCACAAGGAGGATGTGTTGTTACATTTTGTTTGGGACAGGGTAAATGAGTGGGCAACCACACTCTCCAATGTAAATTCATCTGTATCTCCTCGTTTTGGTTCCTTGGAAGATTAGATTTCTTTCACCACCTTGGTGTGCTTTTGTTGTATAGGTGTTTTGGGGTTGACTTCTTTTTAGGTTTGGGCCCACCTATACTTGTAAATTCTCTTTCTTTTAATATACATGTGGAACTATCCACTTTCAAAAAAAAAAGAATCCTTAGATCATTAGATTCCCAAACCCAAAATTTCAAGATATTGTAGGCAACAAAAAACTGACTAGAAATTCCACTTTGTAACAAACATGAAGACACTGCAAATTGAGGAAGCATCTGTAAACTAAAGAGCACTAAACATAACAAAAAAAATAAGCTAAGACAAAAGGCAAGCTTTCCATTGATCAGATGACTTCAAAAATACTCTCTGGGTTTCTTTGGTCAAGTTTTCATTGCAACTGAAGCATAATGTTACTTTCTTGTCTGCCACTCGTTTAAAGGTGAGGAATGCTAATTTTAGAAAAATGGGTAAGACTCATATGTGAGGGAGGTGCACAGAACTGTTAAAATGGGGCCAGCATGAAACCATCATGTCAAGCTGTTCACATGTGCAACGGAGATTCTCTTCTATAGCTTTGAAGAAAATTCAGAATTCATTTAAAATGCCTGGAATGGTCAATCTGAAAACTTCATATGAAAGAAAAGGATGATAATGTACACCTGAAAATCATTTGACTGCCTGGTACCATCACCAAAGGATGCTTGCAATGCATCTGCAATTGTCTGCATATCAGCTCCATCAGGAAGAAACCCCAGTGAAAGAAAGTCATGTGCTAAACCCAAGGAATCACGGTTGACAAAATGCACTAGCTGGAAAAAAGCAAATCAGTCATCGGAATACCAATGGATCAGAATTAAGAATGGAGAGATTAAATTAAAAGAGAAACAAAGTCAAAGGAAGACATGAGATGAATAATGTAACCCAGAAAGAAGCAAAAACTTAACTAATTAAAGCAACATAAATAAGAATTCAGTCTCTCCACATCTGGGCACCGAGAAAATAGATATATTGACACAGATTAAAGTCATGCTCAAAATCATGGTTTACAAGGATGTTATGAATGTACATTCCATAACCAGCACTCTCTACCACTTAAAGTCATGATTTACATCGATGTTACATTATCTATGGATCCCAACAAAAGAATTAAGGGTGACCAACAAGACCATTGGCAATGAGCAAATATACCATAAAATAATCGAAATGCAGAAGTATTGCTCAGATCCACAGTGCAAAAGAAGCTAACCACTTGGATAAGGCCTACGCGATAATGGCGAGGAATATCCCCCATCATACCAAAATCAAAATATGCAAGCGACCCATCTTTTGTAGCAACGAGATTTCCAGGATGTGGATCAGCATGAAAAAAGCCTTCTTCCAAAAGTTGCCTCAGCGAGCAGTACAAACCCTATAAGTGAAAAAGAGAACAGAGCTCAATTCTGCGGTATGCTAAAAGCAGATTTCTGTCATAAAAAAATGAAGATATACCTGCCAAAAAATATTTGATCATGCATTTGTAAGAGAAAGGAAAAATGAAGTCATGCAGACAATTCAATAAAGATCAATAGACAAATGGTATTGTCCTTTTGCCCCCTCCAAGCTGCTCCTGCTTCCCCTTCCCCTTTCTCCTCCCTGACCAAGTGACCATCACCACCACCACCATCACCTCCTTGCCACTCTTCTTGATCCCCATCTCAAATGAAAGCAGTTGAGGTTACTAGTCCGGGGACATAGCTGATCAAACATGATTTGATCATCTTTTAAGCCCCCAAAGAATCTGGCAAACTTTAACTGTTGAATGTCTAAAATATTCAGTGATATTAAAAAGAACAAAAATTGACAGAGGCAAAATTCATTAAAGGAACTGCGATCATACAGAAGCATGTAAAAAGAGAAAGCAAGAGGAGAGAAAATCCACTAACGCAACCCAAAGACACCCCAAAAGCAGCAGACCGGAAAGGACCCATCCCACAATTACAAGAGGACTCTATAAGAATAACTCACATGAAAATTCTCTCTCTACCAACATGTTACTTCCTGTTTTCACCCACCTGAAACCCTACTTTGGGAACATTTTTTCTTCTCATTTTTCCTGGGTTGGGTGAAGTTGAGGGGGTTCAACTGCCAAGATAGAAGTGAGCATCATGCACTTGATCAATGATTTTTTCGGTTTTGGACAGGTTTCATTGAGAAAAAAAGACCTGGTCAATTAACTGTTTCTTGTTGAGATTGGCTTCATTAACACGGTGAATATCTGTGAGCTTGATCCCATCTATCCATTCCATTGTCAGTACTGCCTTACGAGTGAACTCCCAATATATCTTGGGCACCTTGATTGCTGTTCCTTTGTTGTAACTATTCTCGCCATTACCTGTCCAAAGTTGAAAATTATTGATCAAATGCTTATAAATCAAATTTCCCAAGAAAACAAAGATAGCAGTTGTCGTGACCACTTTCTGGTAAATGGAAAGTCCCAAAGGAGACGGTAATGGTTTGGTTTCTAAGCATAGTCCCTTTTAGCAGAAAAAAGCATTGTTAGAATGAATACGATTGGGCTCTTCGACCCAAAACCTCAAGGCAATGAGTGCAGAGGGCTCCATTATTATAAGTACATTAATGATTCTGTCCCTTTCCAATGTGAGACTTCTTATAGTGAGAAAACCAGAGATTGTGCAGGAAGCTTCAACTACCGGAGAAGAGAGGATTGTCATAATAGTTTGTACAGTAATAGCGGTAATAAGCAGTAGAGAAAGTATACGAGTGTTGGTACATAAAAATATTCAACCCAAAAAACCCAGAAAAATACCCAAACCTCCGTAAAAAGCCAAAATCCCATAAATACACCCAAAAAATCACTAAATCTCCATTTCCCAAACCCAAAAACACCAATATTTTCAAACCCAAAAAACACCGGAAATTCCCAAAAATTCCTCCAGAAAATCCCCCCAAAAAATCCTCTAGGAAATCCCAAAAAATCCGCAAAATTCCCTGAAATCACAGAAATTCCCAAAACCCCAGAAAATTCCCAGAAATCACAAAATTCCAAAAATCCCACAAAAAATACCAAAACCCCCACCAAAAAAAACCCAAATGGGGGACCTCCGGTTGGAGTTCCAACCAGAGGTACCTCCGGTTGGAACTCCAACCGGAGGTGGGTGCCTCCGGTTGCACCCAACCGAAGGCACCCCCCCCTCCCAACCGGAAGGAGTCCCGACCCCCTCCTCTTCAAACCCCCACCTCCGGTCCTCCTATTCACCCCCCTCACTTCTATAAAAGGAGGGGGGGGGGGTGTTAGCTTGGAGGCGGTCTTGGACCCTCTCTCCCTCTCCTTGGGGGTGGGAGCTCCCCCTTGGCCCCTTTGGGATCCTTGGACCCTCTCTTAGGAGGGGTCTTTTTGACCCTCTCTCCTTTGGCCCCTTGGGGTCCTTGGCACTTAGCCCCCATCTCCCTTGGGCCCTTTGGAAGGGGAAAATTGCAAGTATACCCCTGTTTGGAGAAAATTGCAGAAATACCCCCAAAATGTGAGGAAATTGCAGAAATGTCACAGCGAAGGGGAAAAATGACAGAAATATCCCTACTGTCCGGGAAATTGCACAGAAGTCTCCGGATTGTGGGAAATGTCACAAAGGCTCCAGGAAGAGCAGAAAATTGCAGAAATACCTCCGGGATGGGAAAATTACAGAAAAACCCCCGAAAGATGTAGAAGTTGCAGAAAACCCACGAGAAGGTAAAAAAAATTGCAAAAGAACCCCTGCTGCCCTGAGAAGTTGCATAGAAGCCCCCAATTTGTGAGAAATTGCAGAAAAACCCTTGAAGAGTAGAAAATTGCAGAAATACCCCAGTTTGCGGGGAAAAGTACAGAAACACCCATGGAGGGTTGGAAATTGCAGAAAAGTCCTCGGAGGGTGTAAAATTGCAAGGAGGTCCCTCTGCTGCCCAGAAAGTTGCAGAAAGACCCCTGAAAGGTGCAGAAATTGCATAAATGTCCCAGTTGCGGGGAAATTTGCAGGAATGCCCCTGCCAATAAAAAAATAGCAGAAATACTCCGGCTTAGGGGAAAACCACATGTAAACCCTCACGGAGTTCAAGAATTGCATGGAAGCCTTTGGTCGGACCAGAAAATGGCATGAAGCCCCTGGCAAGCTCCAAAGGCAACGGAACTCAAGGCGGGAATGCCGTTGGCACGACTCGGTGGAGCGGTACCCACGTCACTTCTCTGAAGCGGCGTGCGCTCTCCTGGGTCGGGCCTGGGCTAACCCCACTTGCCAAAGAGGCTCGAAAGAGTCAGTTAATGATGGGAATGTCCGTGAAAGCCAGGAAATGGCAGCAACATCCGAGAAAGCTAGAAAATGGCAGGGATGTTTGAGAAAGCCAGGAAATGGCAGGAACGTCCGAGAAAGCCAAGAAATGGCAAGGATGTCGCAGAAATCCAGGAAATGGCAGGGATGTCCGAGAAAGCCAGGAAATGGCAGAGATGTCCGAGAAAGCCAGAAAATGGCAGAGATGTCCTAGAAAGCCAAGAAATGGCAGGAACGTCCGAGAAAGTCAATAAATGGCAGGGATGTCCCAGAAAGTCAGGAAATGGCAGGGATGTCCCAGAAAGCCAGAAAATGGCAGGGATGTCCAAAAAAGCCAGGAAATGGCAGGAATGTCCCAGAAAGCCAGGAAATGGCAAGAACGTCCGAGAAAGCCAAGAAATGGGAGGGATGTCCGAGAAAGCTAGAAAATGGCAGGGATGTCCCAGACAGCCAAGAAATGGCAGGGATGTCCGAGAAAGTCAGGAAATTGCAGGGATGTCCGAAAAAGTCAGGAAATGGCAGGGATGTCTGAAAAAGCCAGGAAATGGCAGGAACGTCCGAAAAAGCCAGGAAATGGCAAGGATGTCCCAGGAAATGGCAGGAACGTCTGAGAAAGCCAGGAAATGGCAGGAACGTCCGAGAAAGCCAAGAAATGTCTCAGAAAGCCAAGAAATGGCAGGGATGTCCGAGAAAGCCAAGAAATGGCAGGAACGTCCGAGAAAGCTAAGAAATGGCAAGGATGTCCGAGAAAACCAGAAAATGACAGGGATGTCCGAGAAAGCCAGGAAATGGCAGGAACGTCCGAGAAAGCCAGGAAATGGCAGGGATGTCCGAGAAAGCCAGGAAATGGCAGGAACGTCCGAGAAAGCCAAAAAATGGCAGGGATGTCTGAAAAAGCCAGGAAATGGCAGGAACGTCTGAGAAAGCCAGAAAATGGCAGGGATGTCCTAGAAAGCCAGAAAATTGCAGGGATGTCCAAGAAAGCCAGGAAATGGCAGGGATATCCGGGAAAGCCAAGAAATGGCAGGGATGTCCGAGAAAGCCAGGAAATGGCAGGGATGTCTGAGAAAGCCAAGAAAAGGCAAGGATGTCCTAGTCCCAGAAAGCTAGGAAATTGCAGGAATGTCCGGGAAAGCCAGGAAATGACAGGGATGTCCAAGAAAGCCAAGAAATGGCAGGAATGTTCGAGAAAGTCAAGAAATGGCAGGGATCTTCGAGAAAGCCAAGAAGTGGCAGGGATGTCCGAGCAAGCCAAGAAATGGCAAGGATGCCCAAGCAGACCAAGAAACGGCAGAAGCAGTTGGAAAAGTCAATCAATGAAGGGGATGTCGGGAACTACTCGGGGGAGTCAAGAAATGACGGAAAGAACCCGAAGATGTCAACTAATGGCAGAAGGTCAGGAAAGGCCAGAAAATGGCAGAAGTACCTGGAAATGTTAGTAAATGACAAGGGGCCCCCAGGACAGTTATGAATATAATGTCGTCCATGTCTCCTCCAAATTTCTTCTTCAAAAGACAACATTGGCCAAGTTTTTCATTCTCTGATCATGGCGGCCGATGCTTGCAGAAATATCCTGATAAGGAAAAGTTGCAGAAATCCCAGAAAAGGTAGAGAGTTGCAGCAAAATCCTTCAAAGGGCGGAGAACTGCGGAAAAGTCCTTGCAGGGTCAGAAACTGCAGTAAACTCCTCAAAAGTAAGAAATAGCAGAAAAATCCCTTTAAAGGGAGGAAATCATATGGTGTATGCTGTTTGCATGGCTCGGTGGAGCGGTACCCACATCACTTCCCTGAAGCGGTGTGCGCTCTCCTGGGCTCAGCTTATGGCTAGCCATCCCTGACCTTGGGATCGCCAAGAAATGGCAAGAACCCCTGTTAAAGGTCAGGAAGTGGCTGAAAAGCCTTGGGAGGTCAAGAAATGATCCTAAAGCCCCAGGGAGCCAAGAAATGACAAGTGTATCCCGAGAAGTCAGTGAATGACCGAAAAGACCTCGAGATACCAAAAATAACAGAAGCACTCAGAAAGGGTACAAGTTGGCAGAAACCCGGCAAGACCCCTCAAAGGTCTCGTCACAATCAAATGATGATGGTGGCCATGAAGCAAACACAATGGACTTGCAGTGATCATCTTGGCGATCCAACAGTCTCATTGTGATGAAATCCAAGTCAACGGTCTGATCTTGGCTGAAGCAAATTCAGAAGAATCGGATCATGACCAAATGAAGTGTTGAAGACCCGATTATATAATCGGGACCCCTTGTACAGGTCTTCAAAGACCAATTATAATTTAAATTACATGTGTACAAATATTAAAGTTTTCAATTTTCTTTGCAAGAGTGTGTACCCATAAAGAGCGACCATTAAGGTCATTGTTGTCACAACAAACAGAGACAAAAGGCTTTCTTTGACAGAGAATCAAAAGTGTTCGAGTTCGACTCGATGTAAATCAACACCGACTTCGGTCGGTGGGGAAAGGTCCAAAACACGAAACTCTAATCGTCTGATAAAATAAATGCGCGGAATAAATGTTGTCCAATAAATGGACACCCCAAATTTGTCTGTTGTACAGACTGGCACGCCTGCAAAACAAAATAAAAAAGAAAGAAAGAAAAAGAAAAGGAAAGAAAGAGAAAAGAGAGGGTAAATATTATTTTGCGTCTGACAATCTAGCACGCCAGGTGGGACCATTCCCACCTTTCATCTCTCTGTCAAAGAAATAGCCTTGTCTCTAGGAAAAGTTGCGACTCCTTCATACTCTTGTAAGAAATTCAAGGGGGAAGATCCTTGCTGCTGAAGCTGCTCCGAGAAAAGCTGATGTTGGGGGCATCAAAGAAAGGTTATCTCCTGAAGTTGGAATGTTGGCACAAAGCTCCTCTAAACTTGTTCCTGCTGAAAGAGGCAATGCCGCTCCAGCCGATACTGCTGCTGTCGGGGGCATCAAGCCCACTGCCACAAAGGGCAACAAGCCCATCACTGGGGGCATCAAGCCCACGGCTACAAAGGACAACAAGCCTGCACTGGAAGCACCGAACCTGCAACCACACACGGGGCACAAACCCACCCCTGCGGGGTGACGAGTTTGCTGATGCCGAATGCAGTGGATCCATCACCGCCAATGCTGTTGGGGGCATCAAGCCCCATGCTTCCTAAAGCCGAGTTTACTCCGTCAAGAAACGTCCTTTGGTGTCGCCCTTACTCAACGAGGGCAACCCAAAGGCCACAAAAGCAAAAAGCTGATGGCGATCACTTCAACATCTAGTAAAACGATCACCATCAACTATCTGCATGTCCAACTTGGCAAAGGTGTCAGCAACAACACCAAAGTATGCTGCTGCTGGGGGCATCAAGCCCCGCCAAACCCAAGGCCGAGTTTTCTCGGTGAATGCAGTCTTCCACATAGCCGTCCCCACAAAGAGGGGGCAGCATCAGGGCCATAAGGGCACAAAGCCCAGGGCGGACGTCACCAACCCCTTCAAGGGAGGCGACAAGACAGAGGGCATCAAGCCATGCTAAACCCAAGGCCAAGTTTTTCTCGGTAAACATAGTCTTCCGTATTGCCGTCCCCACAAAGAGGGGGCAGCACCAGGGCTGTCGTCACCGACCCCTTCAAAGGAGGCGACAAGATGGAGGGCACCAAGCCTCGCCAAATCCAAGGCCGAGTTTTCTCGGTAAACATCATCTCCTGCACCGCCGTCTCCAAAAAGAGGGGGTAGCGTCGGGCCCGCAAAGGCATCAAGCCTGAGGCGGCAACTTCCAGCCCCAAACCAAGCTCCAAGCAAAGCCAGAAAGGCAAGCCCGACAAAGGGTGACGTCGGAGTCGCGAAAGCAAAAAGGCCCGCGATAGTCGTCTCCAATTCCGGCAAGACTGTACTTGCCGACAATCTTTGCATTTGGCCTGGTGGGAGCGAACCGATCGTGCTGAGGAACGAGCATGTGACTCCAGAAAGGGGTCGCAGTCCAAGAAAGCGGGCAGTTCAATACAACGATGGTCTCGCAACATGAAGCAAACCTGGGTCACTAAAAAAATGAGGCCCACAAGACAAAAGAAGGAAGCGTGGGTGAACCCCCACAAAACCAAAAGAACAACAATCTAAGCCACTGTGAGAATATTTTTTTTGACACTTTAAAATTTTTAATTTTAACTTTGGATTTGATTTAATTTATTTAGATTTTTATTTATTTACAAGGACATGGTCTTGTTTAGTTCATTGACCTCCCCCACTAACCGCAGTTAGTGTTAATTATATCAGCGCAAAAGGCTGAACACCCTTGATTAACCATCAGACAAATCTTTTGAAATGAAAGAACATAACTCACATTTGAATGAAATGAATTACACACGAGAGAGAACATGGTTGCAAACATGCAATCTATTTTTTTGAAATTTTCTGATATTTATTTCATTTTTAATGATTTTTAAATGCATTTTTTCATTTTTTGGTATTTTAGGATTATTAATTCCATTTATTTAAACATTTTCGTTATTTATTTATTTACATTATGATTATGTGAATTAAATTAACATTTTCATTTATTTATTTGATTTAAAAGGTGTTTAACTTAAGGTGGATTAAAATTGATGTGAAACATAACTTGTTTGTTGATTTTATGTTATTGAAAATTAAATAATAATGTTTGGAAAATATTTCGTTAACGTTTGTCGAAAACTTGGTTGATTTTGGTTAAGAAATTAAGTAGTGCAGTGTTTAAAATAAACGTGACACTACCCTCAGGCACATGATCTTGGGTGAGAGGATTGAGGCTCCCTCAGGCTCGTAATTTGGGTGAGAGGATTGAGGCTCCCTCGGACACGTATTTGGGTGAGAGGATTGAGGCTCCCTCGGGCACGCTTTTTTTTTTGGTTGAGAGGATTGAGGCTCCCTCGGGCACGTAATTTGGGTGAGAGGATTGAGGCTCCCTCGAGCACGCTTTTTTTTGGGTTGAGAGGATTGAGGCTCCATCGGGCACGTAATTTGGGTGAGAGGATTGAGGCTCCCTCGGGCACGTAATTTGAATGAGCGGATTGAGGCTCCCTCGGGCACGTGATTTTGAGTGAGAGGATTGAGGCTCCCTCGGGCATGTGACTTTGGGTGAGAGGATTGAGGCTCCCTCGGACACGTGATTTGGGGTGAGAGGATTGAGGCTCCCTCGGGCACGTGATTTGGGTGAGAGGATTGAGGCTCCCTCGGGCACGTAATTTTGGGTGAGAGGATTGAGGCTCCCTCAGGCACGTATTTTGGTTGAGAGGAATGAGGCTCCTTCGGGCACGTATTTTAACTTTTGGCTGGTCTTGACGACTTGTTAGCCAAAAGATGTAAATTTTGACTTGGCCGGCCATCATGGATAGGGAATGTCCATAACAGTACGGCTGACAGATTTTGCTCTTTCTTTTTTTTTTTTTTCTTCTTCTTCTTCTTTTTTTTTTGTTCACATTACCAACCTCAAAGCCCTTTCGGGTTTTCGCCAAGATTGGCCCCCTCTAGCTTTTTCCAACACGCTTTTGCAAGTTTTCGCATTGAGGGGTTTACCCATTTTTGCCTGAGGCGCTTCGGGTTTTCACCTCAGCCGGGCTTTAGACCTTTTTGCCCTTGATCCATCACGATGAAGTGGTAGACCAAGTCCGTCGGGGCACCTCCTTTTGAAGCCTCTATTTATTCTATTTATTTTCTTTTCTTCTTTTTTTTCCTTTTTTTTGTAAGAAATTAAAGGCTTCCCTGAGAGCCATGAGAATTTGGATTTAGATTTTGGCTGACTTGGCCGACTTTGATGGTGTGTTGGCCAAGGGTTTGAGTTTTATGTGTGGTAGAGAATTAAAGGCTTCCCCGAAAGCCGTAGGATTTGAATTTGGATTTTAACTGGATTGGCCAACCTTGATGGTGTATTGGCCAGAAGCTTGGGTTTATAGTCGGTAGGGAATTAGAGGCTTCCCTGAGAGCCATGGACTGAGAGTTTGGATTTGTGTATGGTAGGGAATTAGAGGTTACCCTGAGAACCATGGATTGAGAATTTGGATTTATGTATGGTAGGGAATTAGAGGCTTCCCTGAGAACCATGGAATTTGAATTTGTTTCTTAGGTTTTAATTGGGCTGGCCGACCTTGACAGTGTGTTGGCCAAAAGTTTGGGTTTAATAGTCGGTAGGGAATTAAAGGCTTCCCTAAGAGCCACGGATTTAGAGTTTGGATTTATGTATGGTAGGGAATTAGAGGCTTCCCTGAGAGCCGTGGGTTGAGAATTTGAGTTTATGAATGGTAGGGAATTAGAGGCTTCCCTGTGGGCCATGGATTGAGAATCTAGATTTGTTTATGGTAGGGAATTAGAGGCTTCCCTGAGAGCCGTGAATTGAGAAGTTAGATTTGTGTATGGTAGGGAATTAGAGGCTTCACTGAGAGCCGTGAATATGTTTAGAGGATTGAGGCTCCTCTAGGGCTCGTAATTTGACTTCTGACTGGCCTTGGCGGCTTGTTAGCCAAAAGGTCTGAATTTTGAGTTTTTTGACTGGCCTTGACGGCTTGTTAGCCAAAAAAGTTTGAGATTTGACTTTTGGCTAGCCTTGACGGCTTGTTAGCCAAAAGACATGGGTTTTGACCTTTGACTGGCCTTGGCGGCTTGTTAGCCAAGAGGTCTGGATTTTGAGCTTTTTGACTAGCCTTGACGGCTTGTTAGCCAAAGAAGCTTGAGATTTGACTTTTGGCTGGCCTTGACGGCATGTTAGCCAAACGACATGGGTTTCGACCTTTGACTGGCCTTGACGGCTTGTTAGTCAAGAGTCTAAATTTTGAGCTTTTTGACTAGCCTTGACGGCTTGTTAGCCAAAGAAGCTTGAGATTTGACTTTTGGCTGGCCTTGACGGCTTGTTAGCCAAAAGACATGGGTTTCGACCTTTGACTGGCCTTGGCGGCTTGTTAGCCAAGAGGTCTGGATTTTGAGCTTTTTTTTTTTTTTGACTGGCCTTGACGGCTTGTTAGCCAAAGAAGCTTGAGATTTGACTTTTGGCTGGCCTTAACGGCTTGTTAGCCAAAAGACATGGGTTTCGACCTTTGACTGGCCTTGACGGCTTGTTAGCCAAGAGGTCTGGATTTTGAGTT
Source organism: Colocasia esculenta (assembly GCA_014218235.1). Classification (NCBI taxonomy): domain Eukaryota; kingdom Viridiplantae; phylum Streptophyta; class Magnoliopsida; order Alismatales; family Araceae; genus Colocasia; species Colocasia esculenta. Next base: position 20,645,983 of record CM024755.1, on the reverse strand, counting down.
TTTTGACTGGCCATGCTGGCTTGTTAGCCAAAGAAGCTCGAGATTTGACTTTTGGCTGGCCTTGACGGCTTGTTAGCCAAAAGACATAGGTTTCGACTTTTGACTGGCCTTGACGGCTTGTTAGCCAAGAGGTCTGGATTTTGAGCTTTTTGACTGGCCTTGACGGCTTGTTAGCCAAAGAAGCTCGGATCTTGACTTTTGACTGGCCTTGATGGCTTGTTAGCCAAGAGACATGGATTTTGACCTTTGACTGGCCTTGACGGCTTGTTAGCCAAGAGCTCTGGATTTTAAGCTTTTTGACCGGCCATGACGGCTTGTTAGCCAAAGAAGCTCGGGATTTGACTTTTGACTGGCCTTGACGACTTGTTAGTCAAAAGACGTGGATTTTGAGCTTTTTGACTGGCCATGGCGGCTTGTTAGCCAAAGAAGCTCAGGATTTGACTTTTGGCTGGCCTTGACGGCGTGTTAGCCAAAAGACATGGGTTTGTCTTTCTTCTTTCTTTTTTTTTTTTTTTGAAATGAGAACTTCCTCTTTTGTTTGGGTTCCTCTCCTCTCTCTTCCTTTGAGCAAAGTTCGAGTTTCCCACACTTCTTATAAGGGCGGAAAGACACAATCATCGTTGTCTCGGTTGTAGTCCCTGAATTTGATTATTCTTTTGAATGAACTTAGGGGTTGTTTCGTCATTGACAACTCTTGTGTCTTGCGGGATAACTCAATCTCGCTCTAAGAAAGGTCAAGAGAGTACCCTCCTTCTTCTTTTTTCCTTTTTTTTTTATGTACCAATTGTGATGCCCTTTTTTGGGTCTTCACCACAATTAGCCTCTTTTTTCTTTCTCCTGCACACCCTTTCGGGTTTTAATGCAGCAGGGTTTCCCATTTTTACCTGAGGCGCCCTTTCGGGTTTTCACCTCAGCTGAGTTTTAGGCCTTTTTGCCCTTGATCCATTTTAAAAGAGTAATGGATCAAGTCTGCCGGGACACCTCATTTTTAAGCCCCTTTCTTCTTCTTCTTCTTTTTTTTTTTTTTTTTTTGAGGATCTTACAGTGAGATCACTTCTATATTTTCAGTGTACCAAAGTCGGATCCACCTGTTGTATTGTGTAGACGTACTCACACTCGGGAGTATGGTACAATTTCATGTGTCTGCCATTTAAAGGCGGGAACATAACATTTCCCTTTTAGTCGACTATTGTGTAGGCGCCGCCTTCAAACACTTTGTCGACCACAAATGGGCCAAACCAATTGGCTATGAATTTGCTTTTGGGACGAGAGGCCATGACGTCTTTTTGCTTGACCATGACAAGATCTCCCTTTTTAAAAGCTCTTTCTTTCACTAGCTTGTCAAAAGCGCGAGACATCCGTGCTTGATAATTTTGAAGACGTTGGTATGTAACCAAACATTTTTCCTCCAAATTTGACAACTCTTCAAGCCGTCTTTCAATTTTGCTCCCCTCGTTAGTAGTGGAGAGCTATCCTATAAGAAGAGAGCTCAATTTCAACAGGAATAGCTGCTTCGGTCCTATAAACTAGCGAAAATGGCGAGCATCCCGTAGGAATTTTGTAGACGATGCAATAGGCCCATAGAGCTTCATGCATCTTTTCGTCTCAATCGCGTTTTTGGCCATTTACCAACTTGACCATGAGCTTGCATAAAGTTTTGTTGAAGGCTTTCTTGGCACGGACCCATACGCCTGGCATTGGAGGCAGGTTCGAGCAAACCGCTCGCAATTTGTAAACATGGTTGGCCAATAAAAGCCTTTGCTTTTATGTTGATTTTCATTTCTTTTTGAGCCAGATTGGTGGGCTCCACACAGTTCTGTATGTACCTCCCGCATGACCATTTTGACTTTTTTCGGAGAGAGGCATCTCAGCAGTACCGACTTGTCCTTTTCAGGTGTAAACTTATATAATGTGTCATTCATCAACTTGTAGGAAGCAACTCTCCGCAGCAATTGCACTCGCTCCCCTCTTTTGTCTGGTAGCCAACCATTTTTTTTTTATCTTGATAATGGGAATACGTCAATCATCTTCTTCTTGACTTTCATTTTCTTCCAATTCATTTGCCTCGAAGGTTGTCAAACCATCATGGCGATTTAGGGTGCTTAGAAGCAATCTTCTATTTGTTATGGTAATTCCCAGTTCACCTTCCAAGGAAAGTTTAAGGCAGATGCGAGTTCAGTCAATGCATCAGCCTGAGAGTTTTGACTTCTTCTGACATGTTCTACTTTGAAGTGGTAGAACTTGTCGCTGAGTCTTGTGGCTGCCTCAAAATAGGCTTTCAATTCTTCTTTTCGGACTTCAAAAATGCCCAACATTTGTCTGACGACTAGCAATGAATCGCCAAACATTTCAATGCATCTTATGCCCATTTCCAGAGCGATTTCCAAGCCAAGTATAAGGGCTTCATATTTTGCTTCATTATTTGAGAGGGATTCCATTAGAGCACATGAGTAGTGCAATATTCCTTTTTCTGGGGTCACAAAGACAATTCCCACCCCTGCCATATTTGTTGATGTGCCATCAGCCTTGAGAGAAGCTCGGGCAGCCCCATCAAAATATAATTGTCAATATTCAAGTTGAGTTTCTTGTGCTTCATAAGTTTCTTGAGCAGGGAGCACCTTCTCATCAATCAATTCTATATTCAGAGGGGAGTGTTCTGACACTGGATGGGTTGTTAAGCATTCTGCCATGCGTTGCCCCCCCTTTTTTTCTTCATTTCTTTTTTTCCTTTTCTTTCTTCTCCCTTTTTTTTTCATTTTAAAGCTAGTAATGCCCCCAGTGATGCACACATAGCCGCAATTAAAGGCTTGCCCTTGATAGGTGCCCCCAGCATAGGAGGATTAAGCAAATATTGATTTTGTTAAGGATTTTCTGACATTCATCGTCCCATATGAATGAGAAGGATAAGTCTTTTCTTGAATTTTCTTTGGGGTTTTGAACGACTCTTATTTCATTTGTGGAGAGATCCTCGTCCATCTGGGCATCATTCTCATCCATCCTTGTTTCAATTATTGGAAGCTTTATGTTGACAATATTTGCAACATAGCAGACTGCAGGACCTTCCCGTGTCTCCCATCTGGGACCTCTTGTGTCGTTGTGGGGGAATGGCGGTTGCCCCCAGACATTGGTAGGGGTACCACATTGCTTGATGTAGCTTGGCTTTCGTTCGACTTTGAACTTGAGTATTTTGCTTTTGACATATAGCCTTTATTTGCTCTGGCATGTCTTTCAGATCTTTGACCATTTCATTCAATTTAATAGTGGCATCTTTTAGCCAAAATCATCTGAAGGTTGTTTAGGTACATGCTTCCCTTTAGAGAACACTATTGGCTGTCCTTCAGTATGGTAGGCCACAAAAGAATTTTTAGAGGCTCCAGTGTGTAGACCTCCTGTGGATTGTCGTTTGTATATGATTTAATGGCAGTGGTATGCCAACTTCTATTACTTGGCTGATGGCATTAGTTCCAAGCTTGACAATGGGCCTATGCAGCTGTAATGGCCTTCGCTCAGGATCCTCCAACTGCATGCTGAGCTTTAATGTCATTGTTGCTTCTTTATTGACAGTGAATTTTCCTTTTCTTTTTGGAGATGCCCCCACTATTTCTTTGCCTTTGTTTGCCTTGTTAAGGGGGCATCATTTTTGCTGAACCCTTGCATGGCTGTGGTGGAGGGAGGATTGCGGCATTGTTACCCATTTCCTGCTCTCATTTTTTTTCTAGAGGAAGTTGTTCAGCTCCGAGGGGTACCAAACCTTTTGCCCCCTCCTTAATTGGTGTTTGAGATGGTTTCTCATTTATTGCCACTACGGGCATTGACTTATTTATTTCAACAGCAGATTCTTCCTCTTCTCATTCTTCTTTTGATTTTTTTATTTTCCTTCTCAAGACTGCCAATTCTTGGAGGATTGCTTCTTTTGCTATTTCCTTAGGAGGGGCGACGCCACCGAGGTATGACTTTCTAGGTTGTTCTTTCTTTTGGAGTTTCTTAGGGGCTAGCCTCTTGTTTGTATTCATCAGGGCCCAGCTAGCTTCTTCTTGCTCATGGTGGAATGTTGCTTGTATAGGGTCTTCCACTACCTCCCTCGGGAGTGATATGTAGCGACTCTGGACAGCTCATCTAGCTATCTAGCCTGCATCATTTGTGTTTGGCCTTCATTGGGACCTAGGCTGAGCCATAACATGGATCACGTTGGCAGAGAACGTGAGTTTTGGTTGTCGGTGTGGCTTTGGTGGATTTACCAAGTGCTCAGCCATGTCAATAATTCCTGCTTGGATTAGCTTTTCTACTCGATTTTTGAATAGATAGCAATTTTCTAGAGTGTGACCAAGCACGCGATGATATGGGCAATAATTGGGCTTGTCCACCATTGTTGCTTCTTCTGGACGCTTAGGTTCTGGGAGTGTCATGAGATTCTCTTGGAGACATATGTCCAACAATTCTTTTGTGTGCTCCCTGGTAAATGAATAAGGAGTGTTGAGCCTCTCACTTAGGGTGGGGGCTGATCTCCTTTCTTCTTTCTTTGAATTTGAAGAGGCGGGGGTATCTCCCTTGCCCCCAGCTTTCTCCAGGGCTGCCGAAAAGTCCACGGTATTTACTTCTCGTGACCTGGTGTTTTCGTCTTTAGGAGATTTACCCCTTCCATATAAAGCAGTGGAATTTTCGGCAAAGAAGATTTCTATCTCTGCCACTGTGTTGTTGAGATGTTCAAATGTCCGGATATTGGCCCCTAGGAGCTTTTCCTTAATTTTTGGCTTCAGACTTCTTTGACATAGTTTCACCGCATCTTCACGTGCCGGTGGTTGCTCGCATTTCATGCTCATGTCACGCTATCTTTTGATGAAGTCCAGAGCATACTCATTTTTATTTTGCTTTAGAGATATAAGCTCTGCCAGGGTGACTCTTCTTTCTGTCACTCGGAAGCGTTCAAAAAACTTTCTTTGCATATCTTCCCAACCAACTATTGAGTTGGGCTTCAGTCGGGCATACCATTGAAAGGCTGGCCCAATAAGGGATGTTGGAAAATACCTCAAGAGGTATGACTCTTCAGTTGCCAATTCTCCCATGATGCTCATATAATGAGCTATATGTTCATGAGGTGACCCGTCCCCATTGAATTTTGAGAATTTTGGGACCTTTGGGTGTTCTGCTGGGAGCTTTTTAAAGAGGTGGTATACAGGGTATGGTACCCTATACAGGTCATAGATGGCAGACCCCTCATTCTGCTCAGCCATCTTTGCTTCAATTATTTGTTCAATCATGGCCCTCTGAGAGACCATTGTTCCTTCAAATGAAGTATTTAATTGTGGTGCATCATGCCTTTGTTTTGCGACATGCACTTCTTGAGTTTCCCCATGGCTTGAATTTGGATTTTCAATTGGTTGTTCGACCAGAGGTTCTGTGCATGGAATATTTGGCGGCAAATTTCCCAGGGCTAGTGTCGTTGTGGGCAATGCTGGCTGGCTTGCTTGTTGAAGTTGTTGAGGTTGCAATATCTGTTGTGCCTGTTCTGGAGGCTGTACTGGTGGTGATTGTTGTGGTGGCAGTGGCGCCGCCATCCCCAATTGTTGCATAAGGCTTTCTAACATGGCTTTTAGCTTCTGATTTTCTTGTATTACTGTTTCTAAATTTGGTAATGATGGTACCCTGATATTAGGGTCTTCAGCAGACCGACTCTGATCCAGAGGGTGATTTGATGTGGTGGCAATGTCAGCAGCCACCATGCCTCCTTCATTTTGGTGTGGTAAGTCAGGCTCGAGCTTGCTCCCTTCTGCGATTAGATATCGTGGGATGCTGCTCCATATTTGAGGTTTCTGCCTGGTCAGCTATTGCAGGCAAGTTGATATTAGAGGCATAGCATGTGTATATGCGCATGCCTTCTTCAGTGATTTGCACTGTTCTTCTTTTCTTCTGCCTAGGGCGTACAGTGGCACCCAGGCGTTGGAAGACTGATTTTCTAGGGACATCATCATCCCTCTTGTGTTCTTCTGACTTGAAATTTTGCCCTGTCTCCGGGCTTGCTTGTCTTCTTTCTTGATATACCCCTTTCCTTTTAGATCCTCTTTGCAGATCAACCGGTAAAGAAGGGGTGCATTCTTTAGTTCGAGACTCTTGGGAAGACTCCCTTTGTCTTTCTTGGACTTTTCTTCTCCCGAAGGTTTGCCAGTTTGTTGGGTCCTGCTCCATGACCATTCTTACATTCTTTCGCCCTATTAGAGACTCTAGGGCCCTTGTCCTTCTGAGTTCTTGAGCTTTTTCTTTAGTAACCCACACCTGCTTAACACGAGGCGGGCTATATATCTCATCATTTCCAGCATTGGCTTTGTATTTCTTGAAGCCAATGTCGTCAAATTTGTGGTTCTTGGTTTCAGCTTTCCTCCATTATTTCTTCATATCTTTTACTTTAAAGTTTGGCTTGTCCTGCCGCACTTTAGGCAGTATGCCGAATTTGTTCCTTACCGGAATGGTAGCCACATGCCGCTCCGGTATCATCATGGTTTCACTGCCGTCCAGGCGGATCCGGAGCTCGCCAATGCGGACAGTCTTTCGAGAACTTGAAATGCCACGAATTGTGGGCTTCTTGCCAGTCTTGCGCTTTCTGTTCTTTCTAGTAGTTGGAGTGTTGGTGAAGTTGATAGCATAAGTGGTGAACATCTGCATCAAGTTAGCCTCCTGAGCTTGAGGCTCTTCTTTTGCTTTGCTTGTTTCATGGACTTTGGCAGTAGTAGGTAATACGGCCGGTATCACGCCCAAGAAGTATGAAGATTCCACCACAGGGGAAAAAGCTCCAAACTTGGTCGGTGTTGTGAGATAGCCATTCCTTATGTGGTCCTGGACCACAAGCGGGCCGAAGACCACCCCCGGAGTATGAGCAAGAGCTGCCATTGCAGAGTTATGACCTGCACAAACAAATTAAAATGTGAGCACATCTTATTGTTAGGGTGTTGTCTGATGGAGAGATGAAGGGAAGGGAGGTCCTGAAGCGGGACGGATCTACGGGTGACGCAACCAACACGACCTACTAGAGAGATCAGCGACGAACATGACTAATTGACGTAAGCGCACACAAACGTACGAAGTAGAGTGAACGAGACACGTCCTAAACAGAAGCTACGTCCGAGGTCCGTCCCTTCGCAGCGGGAACGAGGGACCGTGGGTAGTTGGGGAACTACCGCCGTCTAGGGTGTAGGCTACCAACAAGCTCGCTTGAGCCGTCGGAACTTGGGTCCTCGCACTCACATTGCCCGGCAGTGACGAATGTCACGGGCTAGATGTCCTACCTCACACCGGCGGCAAATAAAACCGAATACTAAAAGAGCAACAAGGGAGAGGGGTGAGCACGTACCACCACGCGGCTGCGTGGGAGAAGAACGCCCGGCGACCGAGTCCAAGGGGTAAGGAAAAGAGGAGTACAACAGAATGGCCCACCCTTCGCAGAGGGGTAAAGGGCACTGGGGGAACTCGGGGAAGCACTCGGTCGGGTGGCGGGCCCGCAGGTGCACTGTGTGGTAGTCGCAGCGGCTAACTGTGGCGGCATCCATCCTCGTCCGTCAACCCCAACGTCATTGCTGCGAACGCGATGACGATTGGCTCCACGGGGCGGCTACGCGGGGGCGAGACAACCGGTCGACGAGGCGGTTGACGCGGGGGTGTTCGCGGGCAACGTGGCTGTTGGAACTCGTGCGGATAGAACGGCGGGTAGAGGTGCACTTGCGCTGCTTCGTCTTGGGCGTCTGCACGGAGCATGTTCCTCCACGCTGGCGGGGTGACGGTGTCGCGGCGGCACGGCGGCGACGGGGTCTCTGCGAGGGGAGAGAGAGAGGGGGAGGCGGTGGCGCCAGAAGAGAGAGAGAGAGGGTGCGACAGTGGGGTGAGAGAGAGAGTGGGCCGGGAGAGAGAGAGAGTGCAACTGGGGGAGAGAGAGTGCTGCGCGAGAGGGAGAGAGGCTGCTGGAGAGAGAGAGAGTAGGCGACGGGAGAGAGAGAGAGTGTGGAGCCGCGAGAGAGGGAGAGAGGGGGGGCGGCGCGAGTGAGAGAGGGAGAGGGGCGCGGGGTGGGTGGCAGCGCGAGGGAGAGAGAGAGGGGGCGAGACAGGAGAGAGGGGGAGACGCGCGGAGAGGGAGAGGGAAACAGGGGTGAGCGAGAGGGGGGGGGGCGCGCCGGAAGAGAGAGAGAGAGAGTGCAGACGGGAGGAGAGAGAGAGAGAGACCGGAGGGAGGGGAGAGAGCAGGGGGAGGGGAGGATGCAGCAGCGGGGTGGGAGAGGGAGAGAGAGGCGCTGGAGGGAGAGGAGAGAGAGAGAGAGGGGCTGCAGGGAGCAGGGGGGGTGGTGCGGCCTGGCGGGAGGGAGGCGCAGCGGCGCCGGAAGAGAGAGAGAGAGACGGACGAGAGGGAGAGAGAGCGAGACAGGAGAGAGGGGGGAGAGAGCAGGGGGGGGCGGCCGGGAGTGGGGTGGAAGAGAGGGAGGGGCGGCGCAGCGGTGGCGGGGAAGAGAGAGAGGGGTCTGAGATGGGGGGCGCAGCAGCAGGGAAGAGTGAGGGAGAGAGAGAAACCGGAGAGGGGGGGGGGATATGCAGCAGCGGGAGGGAGGAGAAGCTGCAGCCGCAGCCGCGGGAGAGGGGAGAGAGACACTAGAGAGGGAGAGAGAAACCGGAGAAGGGGGAGACAGGGAGACAAGAGAAAGAGGGAGGTGAGAGGGAGAGAGAGAGAGAGAAACCGGAGGGGGGGGGGATGCAGCAGCGGGAGGGAGGAGAAGTTGCAGCCGCAGCCGCGAGGAGAGGGGAGAGAGACACTAGAGAGGGAGAGAGAAACCGGAGAAGGGGGAGACAGGGAGACAAGAGAAAGAGGGAGGTGAGAGGGAGAGAGAGAACGCAGGTGGGAGAGGGAGGTGCAGAGGAGGAAGACGAAGGGAGGAGGAAATCCGGGAGAGAGAGAGAGCAAATCTTTTTCTGTCAAATTTTCTGCATTGCATGGATGGGAGGGGTGTCACCCCATACATATAGGGGATGTAAGTCCCAAGGCCTAGACAAGAGGGAGCTAGGCCTCTCCCCAAAAGTTGGTCCAATGGACCACACAAAACATAAAATATACACATCACCTAAATGGGCCTAAATAGTCTAAAAGAGTGGCCCAAAGCAAAACTAACTAATATCAAGAGGCTCCTCGCCCAACCATAACGAAACGGGCGGGACTGGCGTCATGCCCCGACGGCGGTACACGTACGCGGGATCAAATCGGGCTCGGGCCCTACTGTCCCCACCAGGTCCCCAGTGGAGTCGCCATCTTTGTGAGAATATTTTTTTTTGACACTTTAAAATTTTTAATTTTAACTTTGGATTTGATTTAATTTATATAGATTTTTATTTATTTACAAGGACATGGTCTTGTTTAGTTCATTGACCTCCCCCACTAACCGCAGTTAGTGTTAATTATATCAGCGCAAAAGGCTGAACACCCTTGATTAACCATCAGACAAATCCTTTGAAATGAAAGAACATAACTCACATTTGAATGAAATGAATTACACACGAGAGAGAACATGGTTGCAAACATGCAATCTATTTTTTTAAAATTTTCTGATATTTATTTCATTTTTATTGATTTTTAAATGCATTTTTTCATTTTTTGGTATTTTAGGATTATTAATTCCATTTATTTAAACATTTCGTTATTTATTTATTTACATTATGATTATGTGAATTAAATTAACATTTTCATTTATTTATTTGATTTAAAAGGTGTTTAACTTAAGGTGGATTAAAATTGATGTGAAACATAACTTGTTTGTTGATTTTATGTTATTGAAAATTAAATAATAATGTTTGGAAAATATTTCGTTAACGTTTGTCGAAAACTTGGTTGATTTTGGTTAAGAAATTAAGTAGTGCAGTGTTTAAAATAAACGTGACACTACGTGTGATTATTCGTATAACATATGATTAAATGATTAAAAATAGCCCAATAGGCCCATTAAATTTCACACATGAGAATTTATCAAATGTCGGCCCAATAAGCACAAAACGTCTCAATTAACTGTATGGAAATACAAGTCTGGCCCAATAAGCAGTCCCAGGCCCAATAAGAAATCTGGCACAATAAAAGGCTTAATGCTTGAGAAAATTAAATCGTGCCTTGCACGATATTCTTTAGGGCTGCTGATGCGGGACCAAGTGGGGAAGGAGGGGACAGGCCTCACGCCTAGGGAGTCTCACCCGAGAAAGAAGGAGAGGAAGGAGGCAGCTCTCACAGCGGCGGCACACACAACAAGGGTTTTTTTACTTTTCATCTTCGTTGCCTCTCCCCAAGGGATGTACAAGCATATAAATAGGGGAGGGGACACAAAACCCTAGGGTACCTTTTACAAAAAGAAGGACCAAAGTACCCCAAGGACCAAAAAGGGGTAAAATCGCATCCCAAAATACATAGAAAATGGAAAATGCCCTATTAGGCCCTAATCGGCCAAACAACCCCCAACTAAGGTACCAAATAAAAGAAAATACATCAACAAAGCAATAACTCGTCCTCTAGCCAAATGGAAGCCGAAGTCGTAGGCGAACACCTCCTCCGTTGATAAACACGGATCGGGTCGAATTGTACCTGTGCTCGAGTGTACAGCTTTTCATTTCCCATCATTCTCCCCTGGTTCGAGAAAACTCGTCCTCGAGTTTTGAAGTGGGACAATATCCAAGAGGAGAAGAGGGAAGGAGTAAACATAAAACACATCTTGAAAATATGTAGGTTCATCAAGCAAAGAAGAACTGCATCTCGAATTGAGAAATGTGTCTTGATTTCACTCCATATGTGATCAAAATCATCCAATCTAATGATATCCTGCATATCCGTCGACTGTTCAACCACAACTTCAATTATTTCTTCCACTATCAACTCATTCTCTTTAATGAAATTATCTGCTGCAAACATCTCATATTCAACCTCTGCATAATACTCTTCTATTAACGCTGGGCTGGTCTCGTAGACAATCTCTTGTAGGGGTTGACATTCAGAACCATGATGTTCAACCAGTACGTTAGGAACAGACAGCAATGCATTATAGAAAACAAACTTGTCCTGTAAATGACCAGGGCTCAAAGTGCAAGTTCGTCGTTCCGAATCAATGATAGCATGTCTCTCCTCCAGCCATTGTCTTCCCAATAAAATGCATGCTTCTGCCATGGTGCCGACGTAACACCAAGCTCCGTCAGAATAAGTAACAGTGTCGAAGACCTTACGAAATTCAACAAATACTTGATCACCTTCACAAATTATTTCTCCAGTTCGTGATAGAGACTCAACAACATGAGATGAAATCCAATTTTCATGTTCCATATCAATGAAATCAATCTCTATATGTTTCCCATTTGGCAGTGATGCCGTGAATATGATTGGAAGAGGGAGCATATCAAATATAAAAATTTGAGACCTCACTGTGCCTTTCTGTTGTGTTGGCAGGTGTTGTGTTGGGCGGTGCTGCTGTCACTGTAGCTCGTGGGCCGGTCTGGGCCTATAGCGTGGCACTGTAGCAGGTGGCCCGGTCTGGGCACTGTAGAGGCACTGTAGCAGGCAACTGGGACCGGACGCTTTGCTTGACCGGTTAAGAGGGGGGGGGTAACTAGGAGGACCGGTCACTGGTTTGACCGGTTCCCCACAAGCAACCTGCCCCTCCCTTCTTTAAGTTCTCCTTGGTCGGTCTCCTTTCCCAACCTTCGCGTTGGGTGAAACAGCAGGAAGGAGGCGAAGGCGGCTGGGCGATGGGGAGAAGAGCTCGTGGCGGAGGTGCCGGACGGCTCCGGCAGTCGATCGGCCAGGAACCGCGGCGGTGGTGCTGGGGTCGAGCAGGGGGGGGGGGTGCAGCGCCGGCGCCGCTGGGGACCGGCCGCAACGAAGGGGCGAGGTGGCCGGCCGCGGAGGTGCGACGGGTTGGACGGCTCCGGCGAAGGGGGGCCGCGACGACGGGGAACCGCTGTAGCGCGAGGTGCCGGAGTGGTCGAGCAGGGACGCTCGCAGCTCCGGCGCCCACCACGGTCCGGCCGCGGTCGGGTGAGCCGTGCACAGGCGTGGAAGAGGAAGAAGACGAGGTGACGTGGCAGGAGAGAGAAAGAGAGAGACAAGAGGAAGGTGGGTCGGGGTCGCGTGGTGGGGTGGAGGCGCGGTGGACGAGGGAACTGTGGCTGTGCTACAGTGAGGCGAGAATGTGGAGGGAGAAGAGATGGAAAGCGGGGAACTCGCTTCTGCGGCGGACGACGTGTTCTCCTCACACGCTCTGATACCAGATGATGCGGGACCAAGTGGGGAAGGAGGGGACAGGCCTCACGCCTAGGGAGTCTCACCCGAGAAAGAAGGAGAGGAAGGAGGCAGCTCTCACAGCGGCGGCACACACAACAAGGGTTTTTTTTACCTTTTCATCTTCGTTGCCTCTCCCCAAGGGATGTACAAGCATATAAATAGGGGAGGGGACACAAAACCCTAGGGTACCTTTTACAAAAAGAAGGACCAAAGTACCCCAAGGACCAAAAAGGGGTAAAATCGCATCCCAAAATACATAGAAAATGGAAAAGGCCCTATTGGGCCCTAATGGGCCAAACAACCCCCAACTAAGGTACCAAATAAAAGAAAATACATCAACAAAGCAATAACTCGTCCTCTAGCCAAATGGAAGCCGAAGTCGTAGGCGAACACCTCCTCCGTTGATAAACACGGATCGGGTCGAATTGTACCTGTGCTCGAGTGTACAGCTTTTCATTTCCCATCAGCTGCCTTACAGACCCTTTTCCCAGACTGCCTTGCAGTCTCTTCCCAGAGCCTTGCTCTGGTTTTCAGCCTTCAAAAATTCACCCTTCTAGCTTGGCCGCCCCCTCCTTTTATAGGGAGTGGAGAAGACATCGTCCCGGTCATTTGAAGACTCGTCCCGGTCATTTGAAGTCCCGTCCCGGTCATTTGAAGTCCCTTCCCGATCATTTAGCTTTGGATTTTTTCACATTTCCCCTTATTTTCTTTTTTCTTTTCACCCCTCTTCTTTTTTGCGATTATGTCCTTTTGGGCATCGGGAGAGAGACAGAGGAAGCGAGAGAGAGAGAGGCGATCGGGAGGGAGGAGGTGCGCGACCTCCTCCTCCTCTCTTCTTCCTTGCTTGACCGGCAGCGACGGGGCTTCCTCCTGCGGCGGCGGCGGGGGCATACGGCGGCGGCGTCTTCCTCCTGCGGCGACGGTCTCCTCCTGCGGCGACGACGGGCAGAGCAGCGGCGGCGGGGTAGCAGGGCGACAGCGGTAGCCAGGGAGGCCCTCCCTTCTGGTGATGGCAGGAGGGGCAGGGGGACTGATGGCGAGGCCAACAGGGGAACTCCCCTACGCCGGCAGCCCCTGCTGGGAGAAGTTGCAGTAGCGGTGGCAGAGGAAGCCACCAACGGTGGCGGTGGCCTGACAGAGGTAAGGTTTTCCCTTCTTTTTTTTCTCTTACTTTTTCCTCTTCTGTTTTCTTTTCTTCTTCTTTTCTTTAGGCAAAGACCGGTGCAACAGCCACATAAAGCTTAGAACCCTGAGTTCCTTCATCCTCGCCCATAGAAGAGGAGGGATGCGTATCGCAAGCCCAATTTTGTCTCCTCTCAGGCGGAATCAATCCTAGGGAGAGACAAGGGTTGCCATAAAGACCCAGTATTGCAATTTCCGATCTCCGACAGGCTGAACAGCTCGGTCTTCGAAAAGTTGGGGGCAATACTTCACCCAAGCATTCAAAAGCTGAAAAAAATGAAGGGTGCTGCAAACTCCTAAAGAAGGTAGCGGTATGAAAATCTTCCCTCGCTAAAACTCTAGAAAGGACCCAAAGGATTAGTGGTCAAGCCCGGACATCAAGTCAGGCCGAGCCTCCAATCAGCTACAGGAACGTGGCCATGTGCAATTTCTGGAGCCCATCTCAAATGATCAGCAAGGAAATGCTGATGAGGGTGAAGTTGCAAGCCTTCATGGCAGGGTGGACATCTTCCTATCGACATGGAGCACATCAATCCAACCTTCATAACACCGATTAGGGCCACCTTCCAGGCAACGTCACATGACGTCGAATATAAAGTCATGCAGTGTTGACATGCCAAGATGACCAATCCCATGCTAGATATGAGGCAGTAAATGGGCACAAATGCTCAATGCTCCACCAAGCCAGCACCAGAAGCCAAAGTGTTCAGAAAGAGCAGCAGCCTGGTGATGCACCGATGGTCAACCAACAAATGGTTGTACCAAATGTTCGTGTTGCTAAACCAGGGGCGGTCATATTAGGGTCCAAACTCCCACTCCCCTCAAGCTTCAGCAGTTGAAGACATCGTACTGCAAGTAAAAATTTTTGAAAGAAGGCTGAAGAAACGGGATGAACAATTGGCCTCCGCAGGGGGAATCAAGGCTAAGTACTGCCTTTCAAAGCCAAAATGTCAACATGGCATGTGTCCGAATCCACTCTTGCCGACAAGACACAACAACACCACAACGTTGGTTGTGGTTGCCCGAAATATCAAAGTGAAGGCGTCTTCATGAAGCTAGGCGCCAACAAAATGCAGGGGTTGTTCCTGTTGAGCGGAGGCAAGGCTACCGCCAAGATAGAAAACCTGTCACAGCCATGCCCAAGCATAACAAAGCACATCCTCGTCAAAAACAAAAGGAGGATACGCATATGGCTCAATGGAGGCCTGCCAATCTTGTCATGGGACCGTTATGTCCCTACCGTGCAAACACATCAACATACTCCGCCAATTACGTCAAGTTACGGAGGCAATAAAAGAACGTCAGTGCCTAAGTCTCGAATCTCGAAGCTAGTGCATCGGTGGAAATCCAAAGCCTTTAAGCTCAAGCAAAGGGGGCAACCCTATTATTGCCTGCATCAAGTCAAGGTAAAAATGAAAAGAGATGGCGCCCAAGTCTCGCACAGAAAAGGCGTTGTGGCGAGAAGCCAAGGCCTTAAAGTCCAAGCACAGAGTCCCCAAGAAGGAGGCATGTATAATCAGAAAAGCACAGGTAGACAAACCCACCAAAGTGCCAGGGTAGCAACAAGTTGCATTCCGACGCACCAACCCTCTGTGTCCGTGAGGATTAAAGGGAAAGGTCATGTACTGTAAGCCCAACTTCATGCCCCAAACCTCGGAACCAATCCGAGTAGAAGAGGGGAATCAAGCGTGGGTCTCAACGACGCGTGTCTCGGTCTTTAATAGACTGGGGGCACCGTCCCACCCAGATGCACAACCACCAAAGAAGTAGCAGATCGTCTAAAGGTCTGCCAAATCCAAAAGACCCGCAGACGTCTGCAAGTCAAAGGGTCCCAAGGGCTGAAGAAGCAATCTTCCGTCAACAATGTTCACGACAGAGTTCTGGAGCAAGCTAGGAAGGCCAGCTCCGGAAGCGTATGTCATCTCAAGTTCTGGACTAAGCCCGGAAGGCCAACTCCAGAAAGAAAATGTTAAAGCCAAAATCTGAACCAAGCCAAGAAGGCCAGCTCAAAAAGCAAATGTCATTTCAAGCTTCGGACCAAGCCAGAAAGGCTAGCTCTAGAAGCAAAATGTCAATCCAAGCTCTGGACCAAACCAGGAAGGCTAGCTCCAGAAACCCAAATGTCAAGCCAAGTTCTGGACCATGTCAGAAAGACAAGCTCCAGAAAATCAAATGTCAAGCCAAGTTCTGAACCATGTCAGAAAGATAAGCTCCAGAAAATCAAATATCAAATCAAGCTCTGGACCAAGCCAAGAAGGCCAATTCCGGAAGCAAATGTCAAACCAAGCTCTAAGCCAGAAAGGCCAGCTCCGGAAACCCAAATGTTAAGTCAAGATTTGGACCAAGCCAGAAAGGCAAGTTCCGGAAGCAAAATGTCAATCCAAGCTCTGGATCAAGCCAGGAAGACCAACTCCATAAACGAATATCAATCCAAGCTCTGGACCACGTCAGAAAGGTCAGTTCTAGGAGCAAATGTTGAATCCTAAGTCAAGCTCTGGACGAAGCCAAAAAGGCCAGTGCCAACAAAAAAATGTCAACTCAAGCCCCAGATTAAACCATAAAGGTGGGCTTAGAAATGAAATGTCAAACTAATTTCTGAATGAAGTCTGTCAAGCCAGCGTCAGTAAGTGGTGACCAAGGGACGAATCAAGCTCTGGACCGAGCCAGAAAGGCCAGCGCCAAGATTAAATATCAAGTCAAACTGCGAGCCAGCCCGAAAAAGCAAGACTAAGGAAAAAGGGGTCTCAAGCCAAATGTCAAGCAAGGCCAGAAAGGTAAGTCTCGACAGGAGGATGTCAAATCAATCCTCATGAAAAGGAAAGAAGGCTAGCTCAACACAAACACACCAGGCCTGATGTCAGGCGAACCCAACAAGGTGGGGCTAGAAACCATCCCTGAAGCCAAGTTCTGGATAAACCAGGGGAAGAGCAAAACAAAAAGTCGGTGGCAAAATCAGCCCTCCGACACTTTGGCCAGTTTATGGCCAAATTTGAAGACTTGTTGCTCGAAGCAATCGAGCGAGCAATGAATGTTGCGGTCCAAATACACCAAAAGGAAGTTGACTGGGTCGATGCGACTTTGAAAAGCGTCGTCAACCTAAGCTCCTCGAAAAGGGAGCCCGACATGGCAACCTCAATCTGGAGGTACTCAGCCCGAAAGCAAGAGTCCCTTCACCAACAAAGTCAACATAGGGCCGCAAAGGTCAAGGGTAGAACCACCGTAGCGACACATTGACGCTGCAATGTGGGAAAGCAACGCCTTCACCAATTCTTGATAAAGATATCAACTCCTAATGAGAAAAAAGAAGAAAATAAAAATGAGGCTTAAAATAGAGGTGCCCCTGCGGACTTAGCCGCCCCTATTTTAGGGGTGGCTAAAGGCAAAAAAGCCTTAAAAACTCGACTGAGATGAAAACTCGAAAAGACATCTCAGGCAAAAATGAGTAACCTCTCAACGCGAAAACCTGCGAGGGCGCGTTGGAAAAAGCTAGAGGGGGCCAACCTCAGTGAAAACTCGAAAGGGCACTGGGATTGGTAATATGAAAAAAAAAAAAAAGAGAAAAAAAGAGATATTTACCAAGTCCTTGGCTAACAAGCCCTCATGACCGTCCAAATAAAAAAAAACAAAATCCAAATCCTTAGCAAACAAACCACAAAGGTAGGCTAAACCATAACCAAATTCCCTCATTAACCAGCAAACCACAAAGGTAGGCTAAGCCCAAACCAAGTTCACATTTAGCCAATAAACCACAAAGGTAGGCTAATTCAAAACCAAAATCCAAATCCTTAACCAGCAAACCACAAAGGTAGGCTAATTCAGAACCAAAATCCAAATCCTTAACCAGCAAATCACAAAGGTAGGCTAAACCATAACCAAAATCCTCTCCCTTTAGCCAGTAAACCACAAAGGTAGACTAAGCCCAAACCAAATCTTCAAATCCTTAGCCAGTAAACCACAAAGGTAGGCTAAACCCAAACCAAATCTCCTCCTTAGCCAGCAAACCAGAAAGGTAGGCTAAACCAAACTCAAAACTCTAAACCTTGGCTATCAAACCACAAAGGTCAGCCAAACCCCAAACCCGAAATTTAAACATTTGGCTATCAAACCATAAAGGTTAACTGAATCTTAAATCTCAAATCCAAAACTCCATACTTCCTCAACCTTAAAGTTCAAGACATTCACTCCTACGCCATGAAAGGCCAACTAGTCATCACCTTTTCAAAAAAAAAAAGGAAGAAGAAGTTTTTTTTTAAAAAAATAAGGCTTAAAATAGAGGTGCCCCGGAGGACTTAGCCGCAGGGCAAAAAGGCCTAAAAACTCGGTTGAGACGAAAACCTGAAAGGGCGTCTCAATCAAAAATGAGTAACCCCCCAACGCGAAAACCCGCAAAGGCGTGTTGGAAAAACCTAAAGGGGGTCAGTTTTAGTGAAAACCCGAAAGGGCATTGGGATTGGTAACGTGAAAAAAAAAATTTATTATTTATGAGTCCTTTTATTGTGGGCTTGTCCCACTGTGGCTGATAAACCATAAAGGTAGGTCACACCCAAAACCAAAATCTCAAATCCTTAGCCACTAAACCACAAAGGTAGGCTAAACCCCAAAACCAATCCCAACCATTAACCAACAAACCACAAAGGTAGGTCAAGGCAAAACCCCAAAACCTTAGCCGACAAACCATAAAGGTAGGCTAAGCCAAATCCAATCTCAAACCCTAGACCAACAAACCACGAAGGTAGGTCAAGGCAAAATCCCAAGTCCTTAGCCAGTAAACCACAAACGTAGGCTGAGCCAAAAACAAAAAAATCAAAAGTCAAACCTTTGACCAACAAACCATCATGGTAGGTCAAGACAATATCCAAATTCCAAAAAAAATCTCGACTCCAGAGCCATAAAGACTAGCCGAGCCAAGGCAATTCCCGAATCACAAACCCAAATTTCAAACCTGAGAATCCAAACATATAGTTCCTCCACTCAAAAAAAAAAATGGGGCTTAAAATAGAGGTGCCCTGACAAACTTGAATGCACGATTCCTGTGTACTTAAGGGTAAAAATGTGAGAAAAAAAAAATCCAGCTGAGGTGAAAATTCCGAAAGGGCGCCTCAGGTAAAATTGGATAACCCCTCAGTGCGAAAATTTGAAAGAGAGCACTGAAAAAAGTTAAAGGGGGCCAATTTTTGGTGAAAACCCGAAAGGGCACTGAAGCTGGTAATGTGAAAAAAAAAAAGAGAGAGAAGAAGAAAAATGAAGAGGGTCAATCTCC
The DNA here is from genome assembly GCA_014218235.1 of Colocasia esculenta. Lineage (NCBI taxonomy): Eukaryota > Viridiplantae > Streptophyta > Magnoliopsida > Alismatales > Araceae > Colocasia > Colocasia esculenta. Next base: position 20,627,264 of record CM024755.1, on the reverse strand, counting down.
CGCTTCAAAGTTCTCCCTGACACAAACCACCAGGGTCAGCCACCTCTAAACTTGCAAATCCCGGCACAAACCATCAAGGTAAGCCAAATACCAAATCCCAAATTTTAAACCCAAAATCCAAACCTTGGCCAACAAACCATCAAGGTAGGCCAAATCAAAACTCGAAATCCAAACCTTAGCCAGGAAACCATAAAGGTAGGCTAAACTAAAAACTCAAACCCTAGCCAGCAAACCATTAAGGTAGACTAAACCAAAAACCCAAACCCTAGCCAGCAAACCATCAAAGTAGGCTAAACTAAAACCTAAACCAAAAACCCAAACCCTAGCCAACAAACCATAAAAGTAGGCTAAACCAAAATCCAAAATATGAAACCCTAGTCAGCAAACCATCAAGGTAGGCTAAACCAAACCCAAAAATATCAAACCTCAGCCAGCAAACCACAAAGGTAGGCTAACCAAAATTTCCAAGTTCCGAACGTTAAAACCCTCGGCTCCTAAGCTACAAAAGTCGACCGAGTAAAACAATCCCTCCAACTATATACCCATACGGCAAACCTCGAAACCCAAATACTCGGCCACCAAGCCACCAAAAATAGCCAAAATAACCAAATACTCCAAAACCCCAAAATCAAACGACCAATTTCAAAAAAAAAAAGGCTTAAAATAGAGGTGCCCCGACAAACTTGAGTGCACAATTCCCGTGTACTTAAGGGTAAAAAGGTCAAGAAACCCGACAAAGGTGAAAACTCGAAAAGGCGCCTCCAATAAAAATGGTTAACCCCTAGGCGTGAAAACCCGCAAGGGCGCGCCGGAAAAAGCTAAAGGGGGCTAGTATTAGTGAAAACCCGAAAGGGCACTAATGCTAGTAAAGAGAAAAAAAAAAAGAATGAGATAATTAAAAAAATGAAAAAATGATGAGAGAAGAAAAGAAAGAAAAAGAAAAAGATGGTGACTCCACAAATCCCCCAAAGGAAAGGGAGTCATTCATATTGAAGAAAAAACCAAGCAGCAAACGGGCCACCCCTGTCAAGCAATTCGAATATGAAGCAGTTGTAAAGCGAAGCCAAGAAGGTCAGTCTCAACAGTAGAATTCCACATCAAATCTTGGATAAAACCAGAAAGGCAAGATTCAAGAGGAAGATGTCAAATAAATCTCGAGCAAAGCTAGGAAGACAAGTCTCAAGAGAAAGATATCAAATCGGGTCAAAGGGCAAAGCCAGAAAAAACAGGCTTTATCGACCAAATGTCAAAGACAAACTGTTGAGCAAAGCCAAGAAGATTAGCCTCAGCAACAAAATCTACCATTGAATACTGAATAAAGCCAGAAAGGCAAGATTCAGGAGGAAGATGTCAAGTTGAATCTCGAGAAAAGCCAAAAAGGCAAATCTTGGAAAGAAAGTACTAGATCAGGTCGAAGAGCAAAGCCAGAAAGGCAGGCCTCATCGACTGAATGGTAAGCCGTTGAGCGAAGCCAGAAAGACACGGCTCAGCAACCGAGCTCCAACCTAGCTTTGAGCAAAGTCAGAAAGACATGTCTCAGGAGGAAATCCCAAATCAAGCCGTTGAGCAGAGTCAGGAAGGTAAGCCTCACCGGTCGAATCTCCAATCAATTCAAGTCCTCGAGCGAAGCCAGGAAGGCAAGTCTCGGAAGGAGGATATTAAAATCAAGTCCCTGAGCAAAGTCAAAAAGACAAGACTCAGACGAAGAAGGCCGAAGTCAGCTCCGAGGTTTGCCATGGAGCGACTCTTCAATGAAACTCACCCGTAGAGTTGACTTGGTGGAGCGGGTCTATGTCACTTCTCTGAAGCGATGTGCATTCTCCTAGGTCCTCTTCTGGGAACACCTCAGTTGAAAAAAATGTACAAGCAATAGGAGCTAATGGTTCAGCGAAAGAAGCACGGCGGATTAGTTGTCGGCCCAAACTACAACAACGAATCATTGTCCAAGTTGCTGGCGACACTGCATAAATGCTAAAACGCAATGTGGTTTTCAACCCAATTCCCCGCCAAGTCATTAAGACCAAGAGGTAAAGCTTGAAAATCGCATGGGACGTCCGCCTTCGCCTTCGACGCACATCCCGTGAGATGCATTTGTTGGTACATAAAAATATTCAACCCAAAAAAATACCCAAACCTCCATAAAAAACCAAAATCCCATAAATACACCAAAAAAATCACTAAACCTTCATTTCCCAAACCCAAAAACACCAATATTTTCAAACCCAAAAAACACCGAAAATTCCAAAAAATTCCTCCAGAAAATCCCCAAAAAATTCCTCCAAGACATTTCAAAAAATCCCCAAAATTCCCTGAAATTTCAGAAATTCTCAAAACCCCAAAAAATACCGAGAAATCCCAAAATTCCAAAAATCCAACAAAACAATACCAAAAATACCAAAACCCCCACCAAAAAAAACTCAAAAAACCCAAATGGGGCACCTCCGGTTGGAGCCCAACCGGAGGTGGGTACCTCTGGTTGGAGCCCAACCAGAGGTATGCCTCCGGTTGCCACCCAACCGGAGGCACCCCCCCTCCGGTTGCTACCCAACCGGAGGGGGTCCCGACCCCCTCCTCTTCAAACCCCCACCTCTGGTCCTCCTCTTCACCCCCCTCACTTCTATAAAAGGAGGGGGGGTGTTAGCTTGGAGGCGGTCTTGGACCCTCTCTCCCTCTCCTTGGGGGTGGGAGCTCCCCCTTGGCCCCTTTGGGGTCCTTAGACCCTCTCTTAGGAGGGGTCTTTTTGACCCTCTCTCCTTTGGCCCCTTGGGGTCTTTGGCCCTTAGCTCCCATCTCCCTTGGGCCCTTTGGAAGGGGAAAATTGCAAGTATACCCCATGTTTGGAGAAAATTGCAGAAATACCCCCAAAATGTGACGAAATTGCAAAAATGTCCCAGCGAAGGAGAAAAATGACAGAAATATCCCTACTGTCCGGGAAATTGCACAGAAGTCTCCGGCTCGTGGAAAATGTCACAAAGGCCCCAGAAAGCGCAGAAAATTGCAGAAATATCTCCGGGATGAGAAAATTGCAGAAAAACCCTGAAAGATGTAGAAATTGCAAAAAAAAACCCTGGGAAGGTAAAAAAAATTGCAAAAGAACCCCTGCTGCCCTAAGAAGTTGCATAGAAGCCCCCAATTTGTGAGAAATGGCAGAAAAACCCTTGAACAGCAAAAAATTGCAGAAATACCCCAGTTTGCGGGGAAAAGTGCAGAAACGCCCATGGAGGGTTGGAAATTGCAGAAAAGTCCCCGGAGGGTGTAAAATTGCAAGGAGGTCCCTCTGCTGCCCAGAAAGTTGCAGAAAGACCCCTGAAAGGTGCAGAAATTGCATAAATGTCCCAGTTGTGGGGAAATTTGCAGGAATGCCCCTGCCGTTGGAAAAATAGCAGAAATACTCTGGTTTAGGGGAAAACCACATGTAAACCCTCACGGAGTTCAAGAATTGCATGGAAGCCTTTGGTCGGACCAGAAAATGGCACGAAGCCCCTAGCAAGCTCCAAAGGCGACGGAACTCAAGGCGGGAATGCCGTTGGCACGACTCGGTGGAGCGGTACCCACGTCACTTCTCTGAAACAGCGTGCGCTCTCCTGGGTCGGGCCTGGGCTAACCCCACTTGCCAGAGAGGCAAGAAAGAGTTAGTTAATGATGGGAATGTCCGAGAAAGCCAGGAAATGGCAGCAACATCCGAGAAAGCCAGAAAATAACAGGGATGTCTGAGAAAGCCAAGAAATGGCAGGAACGTCCGAGAAAGCCAGGAAATGGCAAGGATGTCCCAGAAAACCAGCAAATGACAGGGATGTCCGAGAAAGCCAGGAAATGGCAGGGATGTCTGAGAAAGCCAGAAAATGGCAAAGATGTCCTAGAAAGCCAGGAAATGGCAGGAACGTCTGAGAAAGCCAATAAATGGGAGGCATATCCCAGAAAGCCAGGAAATGGCAGGGATGTCCCAGAAAGCCAGGAAATGGCAGGGAAGTCCCAGAAAGCCAGGAAATGGCAGGGATGTCCCAGAAAGCCAGGAAATGGCAAGAACGTCCGAGAAAGCCAAGAAATGGCAGGGATGTCAGAGAAAGCTAGAAAATGGCAGGGATGTCCCAGAAAGCCAGGAAATGGCAGGGATGTCCGAGAAAGTCAGAAAATGGCAGGGATGTCCGAGAAAGCCAGGAAATGGCAGGGATGTCCGAAAAAGCCAGGAAATGCCAGGAACGTCCAAAAAATCCAGGAAATGGCAGGGATGTCCCAAGAAAGCCAAGAAATGGCAGAAACGTCCGAGAAATCCAGGAAATGTCCCAGAAAGCCAGGAAATGGCAGGGATGTCTGAGAAAGTCAGGAAATGGCAGGAACGCCCGAGAAAGCTAGGAAATGGCAAGGATCTCCGAGAAAGCCAGAAAATGGCAGGGATGTCCGAGAAAGCCAGGAAATGGCAGGAACGTCCGAGAAAGCCAGGAAATGGCAGGGATGTCCGAGAAAGCCAGGAAATGGCAGGAACGTCCGAGAAAGCCAAAAAATGGCAGGGATGTCTGATAAAGCCAGGAAATGGCAGGAACGTCTGAGAAAGCCAAAAAATGGCAGGGATGTCTTAGAAAGCCAGAAAATTGCAGGGATGTCCAAGAAAGCCAGGAAATGGCAGAGATATCCGAGAAAGCCAGGAAATGGCAGGGATGTTCGAGAAAGCCAGGAAATGGCAGGGATGTCCGAGAAAGCCAAGAAAAGGCAGGGATGTCCCAAAAAGCCAGGAAATGGCAGGAATGTCCGGGAAAGCCAGGAAATGGTAGGGATGTCCAAGAAAGGCAGGAAATGGCAGGAATGTTCGAGAAAGCCAAGAAATGGCAGGGATGTCCGAGAAAGCCAAGAAGTGGCAGGGATGTCCGAGCAAGCCAAGAAATGGCAAGGATGCCCAAGCAGACCAAGAAACGGCAGAAGCAGTTGGAAAAGTCAATCAATGACGGGGATGTCGGGAACTACTCGGGGGAGTCAAGAAATGACGGAAAGAACCCGAAGATGTCAACTAATGGCAGAAGGTTAGGAAAGGCCAAGAAATGGCAAAAGTACCTGGAAATGTTAGTAAATGACAAGGGGCCCCCAGAACAGTTATGAATATAATGTCGTCCATGTCTCCTCCAAATCTCTTCTTCAAAAGACAACATTGGCCAAGTTTTTCATTCTCTGATCATGGCGGCCGATGCTTGCAGAAATATCCTGATAAGGAAAAGTTGCAGAAATCCCAGAAAAGGCAGAGAGTTGCAGCAAAATCCTTCAAAGGGCGGAGAACTGCGGAAAAGTCCTTGCAGGGCCAGAAACTGCAGTAAACTCCTCAAAAGTAAGAAATAGCATAAAAATCCCTTTAAAGAGAGGAAATCATATGGTGCATGCTGTTTGCATGGCTCGGTGGAGCGGTACCCACATCACTTCCCTGAAGCGGTGTGCGCTCTCCTAGGCTCAGCTTATGGCTGGCCATCCCCGACTTTGGGATCGCCAAGAAATGGCAGGAACCCCTGTTAAAGGTCAGGAAGTGACTGAAAAGCCCTGGGAGGTCAAGAAATGATCCTAAAGCCCCAGGGAGCCAAGAAATGACAAGTGTATCTCGAGAAGTCAGTGAATGACCGAAAAGAACTCGGGATACCAAAAATAACAGAAGCACTCATAAAGAGTACAAGTTGGCAGAAACCCGGCAAGACCCCTCAAAGGTTCCGTCACAATCAAATGATGATGGTGGCCATGAAGTAAACACAATGGACTTGCAGTGATCATCTTGGCGATCCAACAGTCTCATTGTGATGAAATCCAAGTCAACGGTCTGATCGTGGCTGAAGCAAATTTAGAAGAATCGGATCGTGACCAAATGAAGTGTTGAAGACCCGATTATATAATCGGGACCCCTTGTACAGGTCTTGAAAGACCAATTATATATTAAATTACATGTGTACAAATATTAAAGTTTTCAATTTTCTTTGCACAAGTGTGTACCCATAAAGGGCGACCATTAAGATCATTGTGGTCACAACAAACAGAGACAAAAGGCTTTCTTTGAGAAAGAATCAAAGGTGTTCGAGTTCGACTCGATGTAAATCAACACCAACTTCGGTCGGTGGGGAAAGGTCCAGAACATGAAACTCTAATCGTCTGATAAAATAAATGCGCGGAATAAATGTTGTCCAATAAATGGACACCCCAAATTTGTCTGTTGTACAGACTGGCAAGCCCGCAAAACAAAACAGAAAAGAAAGAAAGAAAAAGAAAAGGAAAAAAAGAGAAAAGAGAGGGTGAATATTTTTCCGCGTTCGACAACGAGTTACGAGAGAACAAGAGGAGTAAATAAAGAGTTACAAGAATACAAGACTAAGTATGAGATGAAGAGATATTCAACTGCTGTTTTTTGTAACTGACACTCATTTTAAAGGCAAAGTGGATGCTTCCACATATTCACAAAAAAAAAAATGAAGTATACAAATAATGTCTATACATTCAATGTCCTTCCATACAGGAAGGATATAAAATGAAAGTCCCTCTTCCAACTCCAGGACCAAGGTGGCTTATCACCCTACCTGTAATGCACATGCCCATTCTACATCTCACTTGCAAAAAGGCTCCATCAATAAATGACCTATGCTCCCCCTGTGATTTCAGAAATCTGACAGTGCAGAGTACTAACCTAGAACCATGGAGAAAAAAACTCAGATCAGCCAAGGAATCGGCCATGGCCATTCCCAATCCAGTCCCGATCAAAGAAAAGAGAATTGGATGGGCCCAAGGCGATCGCTGGGCCGCTACTGATACCGATCCTGATCAGATTAGCCAGACAGTCTGGCCGATCCTGGGTCGGCCATATTAAAAAGTGTCTTTTTTGAAAAACATAAGGAAAAATCAGAAAAAAGTTGGGAAAAAATGTGTTCAACATTTACATATATATTTACGATATATGTAATCTACATATAAATTTACACTATATATATATATATGTATATATACAATATACATGTAATCATATACATGTACACATCATATTAATGTACAAACATAATTGATATGCATATCCTTATAAATTAATACATTATACGCAAATATATATGTGTTAATGTATATAGTCATATATTATACATAATATACTATATATATATATGTATGTATACAATACTTACATAGGTATTTATGATATATAAAAAAATATATACACAATATAATATATATATACAGATTCATATATGTATACAATATATATGTAATCATATACATATCTCTTGATGTACAGACATAATTACTATTATATGTTTATAGTGTATATATCATATTAATGAACAATTTATACATATATATGTGTGTTGTGTTAATGTACATGTTGTGGTTTCCTTTAACATTGGATCTTCTCCTTGTATGTGGATATTTGTCCCTACTTGTGTTGTGCACCCCAAACTAGTTGGTTTGACGTGCGCGGGTGGGGCCCGTAGGGGTGAACACAGGTCGGTTCGGTCCGGTTCACCCCCAATTTTTCAGGAACCGAACCGATCCTCCCCAGCGAACCGAACCGAACCGAATCGGTTCGGTTCAAACCGAAATCAAATAAAAAGATTATAAATGGCGTTTGCGGAGGTCGCGCGTCCCCACCGCGGCGGACCAACTGCGCTACAGGCGCTTTTGGTTATATATCTATTATTAATTATTATTTTTTTTCGGTTCATTTCGGTTCCCCAATTTGAAACCGAACTGAACTGTGAGACATTCCGAACCGAACTGGTCGGTTCGGTTCGGTTTTACGGTTTGGACCATATTATGAACACCCCTAGGTGGGGGGGGGGGGGTGTTGTGGTTTAGTCCCATATTGGAAATTTATGAGAGTTGTGGAGAATTCCCTCAACTCAGTCTCTAGGTTTTAGGTTAGAGTTCAAGCCCTTAACAGTACATACAATCGTACCTTAATGTAAATATAATAGTAATATGTACATATATAGTTAGTGTTTTATATATATATGGCAATGGATGTATACATATACGTAATACATATATATTTGAATATGTAATCATATATATACATGTATGTCTGCCAAATATGATATATAATACAAATATCATAAGTCATATATCTGTCTATTTGTGTTTGTGTACTTATATACACAAAAATTAATGTACACAATCATATTAAGCATATTAATTTGTGTATACATATACATATGTAAGTGGAATGATGGTTTAATGCATGTAAAATGATGGTTGAATCAGACTGACAAACTGCTGATTATGATTCGGATATGGACTGGCCGATTCTGCATAGCATGCCTAGCGAGTCTCTTGTAAAGACAAGGAACCACTTGGAAGTAATAATATTAGAAACATTTCTTTCCCAAGAAGACAACCACCAAGACATTTGTGTCATTTGGCATGAGGGTTCCATAACATTATCACTGGAAAATGAACACTTGCAGCAAAGTGCCAATGTCCGATAGGTATGACCATGTTCAGTGTAAGGGTTCTCCATGAGACATGATATTGCACTCTGGATAACATCTGAAGTGTTAGGCAAGATCGCATCTCAATGCAGATCCATGTCTCTTAACAGATTCTACTTGCAACTAGCTAGCATGGGTTTGAAGGTTCTAGATATTCAGGCACAGAAAATCATGGTAAGCAATCTCGCAAGAATCTTGGTCTCGGCCTCTTCCCAAGAAACGAGAAGGCCGAGATGAGTAGTCAAGGTTAGGATCCTCTTCAGGCAGGGTTGTCAGGATCCCCTTATTTACAAGTAAATGTTAGTATTTGTAGTTTTATAACTTATTTACTTAAGATATTACATGTAAATAAGGAAGTACACCCCATTTGAATCCACTAAAAATATCAAAAAAATCACATCTCTTACCAATAAAAAGTCAACTCTCTCATCCAAAAGAAGAAAATCAGGATTTTGATGATTTCATCAAAATAACGTCTTTCTAATCCCTCATAATTTGACCTATTTAAAAATTTTATAATTCAAATAAACTTAATAAAACACTAAAAAACAAAAGTCCGGTGAAAAAAGTTAAACATATATATGAGTATGACTTCTCCAAGGAGCCACTGTCCTACTGACAACAAGTCTTAGTCATGGTAAGATATTTTGCCATGGGTTTCCATGTCATGAATTAAATGTTTTTATGCTTAAAGTAAAATCCTACGGAGAGAAAAATGAAAATGCACATCCCGAATTCCAATTCTCAGACTCTTGTTGTATGATATATGTGAACCTATGTCATCCATGGTTGAGACTTGAGAATGTATGCAATTATCTATGTTCCTTAAGAAATTATCTATGTGAACCTATGTGATCCACACTTTTATATTATCCTGATCTCCTGAGATCTTACCGAGATCTCTTCTCTTTGACCCTCCCGAGACGAAGCGAGATCCGATATGGCAAACCTTACAGCAAATTAGTCTTGACTATAGATTTATATCTCATGGTCTAGAGGTTTTATGCATAGTAACAATCAAGCAGCTGTACTTTGCGACCTGCAGGTGAACATTGATGCCACTGATGCGCAAGAAGAAGAGGGGGCAGTCAAAAGACAAGAAAAGAAGAAAAAAAGAGTTTCAAAAGAAAAAGGCAGCAGAGAATCCACATAGAGAGAGGAAGAGGCCCAAAACAAAGAAAATAAAAAGGAGATGGAAAAATAGGGGAAGAAGCAGTTCCAGAAAAACCAATATAGCTGAGATCCAAATGGAGTTCATAAACTTTTAGCTACACCAATTCCTGCAAATTACACCTGTCTCAACTAGTGGTGACTATACCTGTACCTAAACATAGAAGAAGAAAAGCTGCTGCTATCTATGTGGGGAAATACAGTTAAATAGTTCCTCAATATTTTTAAGAAGCTTGTTTCTAAAACAAATAAAGAAAATGAGCTTAGTTATTCTAATGGCAAGAAACAGAGACAAAAAGAATGAAAGAGTACATAAATGCCAAAAACATACTTGCATAAAGAGAATGAAATCGCTCAGCATTTTCTGCCTCCAGGATGTAATCAATTTCCTCAAACATATGCCGGACCTGTATGTATGTAGAAGAGTTAATTTAGACAAAACCATGACAAAGCGACAAACTAGTCATGAATCTTAGAAAGTCCAAAATAGTGGGGAAAAGTGAAGACGTGCCAAAATATTGGGAAAAAAAGTTCTAAAACATGAGCAGATAACAATTCTGACAGTTCCTCTACACTTGTACGTCCTTTTCTTCTATCAATATAATATGTGGTACCATCCACATTTCAAAAAAAAAAAACAATTCTAACAGTTCCAGAAGTTATTTCAAGATTTCCAAGTTGGTTGAGTTGTGACTGCACTGATAAGAACATTAGCACTTAGGTGTAACTCTTAGAATTTGGTTTCTAATATCATTCAAGTGAGTGCGAGAAAAATTCTAGAGGCATGATAAATACAAAAGCAGTCACTGACATGTTTGTGTGGAATTACCCAAGAATGTACACCGATCATAAGATTCATAACACATGGAATACTTTTTGACTGCTGTAACATTGTTCCTTAAACAATTCCAGCTATTTGAAATCAGGCATTTTTATCTTAAGCTAAGCATATGCAGCATCTCTAACATAATCTGCATGGATCTTTAAATGTGTTTTTGCACCAGTTGTAAATTGAAAGTGGTGATTAAGAAATACAAAGATTCTGAGCATGAAAGTTACTGAAGAAGGTGGGGGAGAAAAGAAGATGTTGGCTAGCCTTGCACCATTTATTAAAAAATTATGCAATTAATCAAGTGTCCATCCTTCACAACACAAGAAAACAATTGGTCCCAGACAGTCATAAGATTAGTTTATCTTCCGAACATCAATGAAACTACAGTCGCCAAGGACTTCTGGATCGGATCGGGGTCTGGGATCGGACCCTCTCGATCCCAACCCGGAATGGGATCGAATCGGCTGGGATCGGCAGGGATTGGGAAATGGATTGGGGGGATCGGCCAGAATTTTGTTAATTTACATGGGTTTACTGGACATGGCATGAGGAGATCCGGATCGGCCCGTTTGGGGCAGCATCGGATCGGCTATGGCCGATTCCGATCCGGATAGGCAGAATTGGAATCGGAATTGGCCGACTCCGCAATCCATGACAGTCGCTCAGTCAGTGAGATGTGAAAAAAGCCTTGTCTCAAGATGGGGCCAAATTGCAGACGAAAGCTGGTCCTAAATGAGGATTTGCAAACAAACTGAATAACCAAGTACCACAAAGCAGAAGTTGAAGGCAGGACAAATTTCAAGGTATCAAAAATCGTCCGGATCGGCCGATTCGGGTCAATTTTGGGCCCACTGATCCGATCCAGGATAACCCTGCTAAGGCTGAGTCCTGGCCGATTCCAGACTCAGGGCGATTCTAGGCCTTATTTACCTTAACATCATTTTAAATAAATGTTAGTATTTGTAGTTTCATTTACTTAAGATATTACGTGTAAATAAGGAAGTATCCCCCATTTGAATCCAATAAAAATATCAAAAAAATCATATCTCTTACCAATAAAAAGTCAATTCTCTCATCTAAGAAGAAAAATCGCAATTTTGATGATCTATCAAAATAGCGTCTTTCTAATTCTTCATAAATTGATCTATCTAAAAGTTTCAAAATTCAAATAAACCCAATAGAACACAAAAAAATTCAAAATCCGGTGAAAAAGGTCAAACGTGCATGTAACTTCTCCAAGGGAGTCACTCATTTTTTTCACCCGACTTTTGATTTTTAGTGTTCTATTGGGATTATTTGAATTATGAAATTTTTAGATAAGGTAAATTATGAGAGATTAGAAAGACGCTATTTTGATGGAATCATCAAAATTGCGATTTTCTTCTTGGATGGGAGAGTTGACTTTTTATTAGTAAGCGATATTTTTTTTTATATTTTTTTTATTCAAATGGAAGGTACTTCTTTATTTACATGTAATATCTTAAGTAAATGAAACTACAAATACTAACATTTACTTAAATGATGTTCAGGTAAATAAGGTATTGTACGCGAATATATGATTGTATGATTCATATACCTATTAATTATGTGTATATTTATACATTACTATCATTGTGCCATACACTTTATTTTCATATATTTCAGTTAATAAATGCAATCCTTATGTTTTTTATATTTTTTCTGTTTTTTACCAATTTTTATAGGGCGTCAATCCGGCACCGATCCCCTTGTTCTTGAACCTTGAGACAATGTTCTGAAGGCTAGGCCCACCGAGCTAGCAATCATACTTTATCCTCCTCATCTTGCAGCATTCAGGAAGAAATTTAGCAAACATCAGGGCTTTCCAATGCTTACTTGTCACACCAAGAGTGCCTAGTTGCCAACAGTGCCTCAGAAGTCAGAAATATAAGAAAGCATTTATAAACTGCTTTCTATCTTTGTGTTAATCAAAATAAAATGCAACATATACAAAGCTTCCAAAATAATTATAGCTTAAATCAAGGGAAAAAGATGATAGCCTCACCATTTCATTTACTGCTACAAGTAAATCTTTCCGGGCTTTAGCAAATCGTTTCAACTGCCCTCCAATCATATGAAACAACAGAGCATCAAGAGTTAACAACAGTGGCATACCAGGCCTCTGCACCTTGACGGCTACCAGCTCTCCAGAATGCAAATGACCTGCATGACTTGGAAGTAACAAAAGTCAGTAATTAAGAACTTGTTATTAAAACTATACACTCTTAAAAATCTTTATAAGAAAACTTGTATCCATCTCAGGGTTTGTCGTGGCGGAGCGCATCGGCCCGATCCGCCCGTATCGGAGCGGATCATGGGCGGGCCGATGCGTGATCCGCAAGGATCCGCCGGCCGGCCGCGTATCGGAAGGATCCGCTTCGATCCGCCCCGATACGCAGATCCGCCACGCTCCGCCCCCTTTAGATACGCCGATGCCCTGCGAATCGGGACTGTGCAGTCCCGATTCGCAGGAGTCTCACCGCCAGCCCCTTTCTCCCCCATTTTTCCCCCTTCTCCCTCAAGGAAACCCCAGATCTACACTCTAGGAGACCCAAGGAGGCTTCCTACGTGGATTGGAAGGTGCTTGGAGGTGTTCTTGGGCTTCTCTCATCCCTCTCTTCATCCTTTTGACTGTTTTGAAGGTAACCCTCCATGTATCTTCATTTTTTTTCTGTTTTATGTTGATGGATGGGAAGTATACTCTTGGGAGATGATGTTGCAAGTGATTAGTGTTCACTTGCAACCATTTCTCCCTTGAATCTTCCATTTTTTCACATAGATTTGCCCATTTTCTTCTAATTTCGAATTTCTGAAAATATTTTTTTTTAAATCAAAATAATTCAAACATGATATTGCAAGTGTTTAATGTTCACTTTCCATCATTTCTCCTTTGAATCTACATTTCTTACACATAGATTTGGCCATGTTCTTCCTTTTTTTATTTTCTGAAATTATTTAAAAAAACAGAAATTACAACGATATTATTTTTAAAAAAATCAAAATTTAGAACCATGATGTTGCAAGTGTTTAGTGTTCACTTGCAACCATTTCTCCCTTGAATGTTCAATTTTTCCACATAGATTTGCCCATTTTCTTTTAATTTTGAATTTCTGAAAAAAAAAATTTAAAAATCAGAAATAATTCAAACATGATGTTGCAAGTGTTTAATGTTTACTTTCCACCATTTCTCCTTTGAATCTATATTTCTTACACATAGATTTGGTCATGTTCATCTATGTGTAATTTTCTGAAATTATTTATAAAAAAAAACAGAAAATGTTTTTTTAGATGAAATTTAATGATTAATTATTTTATGTAGATGGCACCGAAGAAAGCTGATAGTGAGGACATTGGGTGGCAGCACGGGACTGTAATGGGCAACAGGCACAATTACAAGTGCAACTACTGCGGCCATACGAGGCAAGGAGGGGGCGTCTCCCGCCTCAAGAAGCACCTGGAAGGTGGGCAGCTTGCAGGGTACCATGATGTCCAAGGTTGTAAATTGGTGCCTGCTGAAGTGAAGCGGCTCATGATTGAACACTTGAAGGGTGTTCGTGCCGAGTCGCAAAGAAAGAAGGCGGACAGGGAGATGCAGGAGAGGATCATCTCGGGAAGGCCACAAGATGAAGATGACGATGAGGAACCTGATGTCCCTGAGCAGATAGGGAGCTTTGAGGTTGGGAGTGGTAGTGGTGGCAGTGGTAGTAGAGTTGGGGGTGAGACGCAATCCCGTCGGTACTCCAATGTGGGTGATTACTTCACTCATATTCCAACCGACGTACCAAACCCAGACCAACACCAAGGGCAAAGGAAGAGATCCACAGGTGTAACCTTAGAAGAGGTGGATCCGCATTTATATTCTCGAGAGCATGGAAAACAAACCAGAATTGATGATGCATACAACCAGCAAAGGCCTAGATATAAACTAGGCCGTGCAGTGGCAAAATGGTGGCATCATTCGGGCATTTCATTCAATGCAGCTAACAGCCCGTATTACAAAACTATGATCCAGGAGGTACAACGACAAGGGCTTCATGTGCAACCACCATCATCAAGAGACTTGGCAGGGAGATATCTAGATGAAAAAGTGCAGGAGATAAAGTCATATATCCAAGGCTTCAAAAAAAGTGGGAGAAATATGGCTGCACATTGATGTGTGATGGTTGGTCAGGTACGACCAAGAGTAGTCTTATCAACTTCCTTATGTATTGTGATAGGCAGGTGTTCTACCACAAATCTGTTGATGCATCCGATAGAGTGCACAATTCTGAATATATTCTAAGTTTGATGCGGGAGGTTGTGGACGAGATAGGAGAGCAATATATTGTGCAAGTGGTGACCGATAATGGCTCTGCATACAAGAAGGCAGGTGAGGAGTTGATGCTTCTTTATCCTCATCTTTACTGGACTCCTTGTGCAGCACACTGTGTAGATTTGATGTTGAAAGAGATTGGCACATTGCGACCTATCAGGACGGTGGTGGAGGCTGGGCAGAAAATCACAAGGTACATTTATAATCATCATGTTGTGTTGGCGTGGATGAGAGAGTCCACCGGTGGAGAGTTGTTGAAACCGGCTATCACCCGTTTTGCAACTAATTTCATTGCCTTACAAAGTCTCCTAAAGCACAAAGATGGTCTAAAACACATGTTTAGGACAGAC
This sequence comes from Colocasia esculenta, assembly GCA_014218235.1. Classification (NCBI taxonomy): domain Eukaryota; kingdom Viridiplantae; phylum Streptophyta; class Magnoliopsida; order Alismatales; family Araceae; genus Colocasia; species Colocasia esculenta. The sequence goes on along the minus strand of CM024755.1, from coordinate 20,612,147 downwards.
AGATGGATGCAGAGCACTTTTGCAGGGACTACTGATGGTAAAGATGTTGAAGGGATAGTCTGCAACGCTAATTTCTGGGACCGAGTATTCAAGCTGGTGCAAATCATTGAACCTCTTTATGAGGTTTTGAGGGTGGTTGATGGGGATAGGAGACCAAGCATAGGGTTGGTTTATGCAAAAATTGAAGCTGCAAAGAAAAAGATCCACGACATGTCCCCTCGTTATGCACACTTGGTCTTAGACGTTGTTGAGGATCGGTGGGACCGACAAATGAGTCGGGATCTACATATGGCGGGTGAGAAAATTTTACTTCAACTTGGTTTATAACTTTCATTTTTAGTACAATCAAACTAATTCATTTTATACCCTCATTGCAGCTTACTATCTCCATCCTGCGTACCATTATGCGTTCGAGCTATCGTACGAGGATCATTTGATTGCCGCCTTTACACGGGTTGTTGAAAGACTGTCAAGGAGTCCATTGGATGTAGCAGATGCTATTGATCAGGAGAGCATTAATCTACCTACATTATGTTTATGTCAATTATTCACAAAAAGTTTTATCTAATGGACTTCATTGCGGCAGATGAAGAGCTTTCGAGAAGAGGTTGGGAGTTTTATCTAATGGACTTCATTGGATGCACGGTGTATGTGTATTACAATATGAGGTTGAGGGTGAAGCATTTAACAGATGATCCAAAGAGGGGGGAGGTGGAGTATGATCCAGTTGACATTGGGTTCTTACGAGATGATGAAGACCCAATGGTTGCATGGGTTGCACGAGCGACCACAGAGCGGGGAGAATACGAGTTAGATGAGGAGGCAGATGATCCAGAAGATCCACCTCGTCCAAACACATTTTTAGCTAGAGCTGTCGAAGCTGCAGAAGAGGAGGGAGGTGATGGAGATGTGGGAGGAGGGAGACAACCACATTCTTGTCAATTTCGGGGCGATCCAGAAGAGGAGGTAGATCTTCTTGGCGACTTATCAATAAGTGCAGGAGGTGAGACAGTAGTTATAATTTGTTAAACATGTTCATTCATTGTTTTGTCATTGTCTGTTGCATAATTTGTGATGTTGGGGACTATTGCAGGTGGTGCAATTGTTGATGATGATGCAGAGTTTGAAAGATTGATGAATTTAGGCCCTTCAGCCCACTCACAGTTTATGAGAGAAGCACGTGCAATTTCTTCCGCACAACCAAGAAGGAAGGGGTCGCACAACCAAGAAGGAAGGGGTCGCATACGCAAACTGCTGCTCCATCCCAACCAACGAAAGGAAAGGGGGTGGCGACATCCCAACCAACGAAAGGAAAGGGGAAGGACATAGGTCAAGCAAGTGGCCCAGCCAAAGGCATTGTCATTAGAGAGCCAACCGCCCCAACACAAAAGAAGAAGAGTTGGTTATCCTGGGGATCCAAGGCAAAGAAAAAAATGGCTGCCCCTAATTTAGATCCACTTGATATTGCAGATTTAGAAACATTGGATCCAAATGCAGAAGAAACACCTCCAGAGGAATCGCCATGATTACCCAACAGCCGCTCCCATGACTCCATGACAACTAGTTCACCGGGTGGGTCTGTAGGGGGAGGTGATGGAGATGGGGGAGGGGGAGATGGGGAGGGGGCGGGGGTGGTGGGATAGAATTCACAGCGGAGCAGCATTATGGTGGCCATTGCACCCAAGATACTGATCATGGCGGCCCAGTGCGGTACAATAGAAGGCGGAAGTTTAGGGAAGGTGGTCGTGCAGAAGGTTCAGCAGTGGATAGTGATAGCTATAACACTATGATATCTGATTTTGAGAGAATGAGCACACATGAGTCTGTGGGATCCTATGGCTATGGGGGACATAGTTATCAGCCAGAGACCGACACAGGCTACTCCAGTGGCTATAGTGGCTACGCCACCACAGGCTACCCTGCACCATATTTTGATCCACCTCCGTTTATTCATGTTCATGTTCCTGTTCCTGTTCAGCAGATTGATGCTTCTGCAGAGGATGTGCAAATGGCGAGTTTGAGGATAGTCCGTCCTGGATGCGAGGTGTGGGACCACTTTGTGAGGGAGTTTCGGAGAAGATACAACACCATGATGACTTGGGATGAGTTCCGTTCATTTGTGTCTCGAACCAAAAGTTATCATCTTATTGGGGAGCTGCTCTCAGAGTCGGATGAGTCTGTCCAGCCCTAGTGGGGTACATATGATCCATATCAGCAGGGATATTGGGGATACTAGACTCAGTGTACTTTGTATTTGGATTTGAATTTCAGGTTTGTACTTTTTAGTTGATATGAGTCTCATTGTATTTTTCAATTGGAATTGAGTTTCATGTTTCACGTTTCATGTTTATACTTTGAAGTTTGTACTCAATTTCCAATACAATTGAATGAAAATGGATGTTTGTGTAGTATTACATGGCATAAATATCATCAGTTATACATGATGTTCTTCACAAGAGGTTGTAAACATAGAATCAGCCAAAGAAACATCAAAACCATGCGTATCTGGCCAAACTGGGGCAGAACCAACACTGCCCAGCAGGTTCCAGGCGAATCGACCCGATTCGCCACGATTCAGGGCGAATCCGATTCGCCCCGAATCGGCGCACCAGCAAACCATGATCCATCTGATACAAAAATATACCCATGCTTCATTCTATATGGACAGTAATGTATTTTATGATCCAATTTACAGGCATGGTGAAGTCAAATAGAGAGAGGAGACAAAACAGAAACGGAAAAAACATGAGGAACGGAGACGAACGCGAAGAGCAGAAAAGATATGAGGGAGCAATATGAACTCTTCATTTGTGGTAAAGCATAACTTCCTGCCAAAAATGGCCAAAGGAGAACCCACTGTTCAATGAACCGGGGGGGGGGGGGGGGGGGGGGTGTGTCTGTTCTCAGACTACAGAGAGTTTCAAACAATAAAGTAAGAATATAATTAAAAAAGGAGCCAGAATTTACGACGACAACAGGAGAGCATTCCAGCAAATAAAATAAGAGGAGAATGGTTCATTAATTAACAAAAGAAAATTAGCTCACCTTTATAAACCTGCCCCAAGGATGCAGATGCAATGGGCTTCGGACTAATATCAGCAAATATTCTCTCGATTGGAGCTCCCAATTGAGACTCAATTGATCTAACAGCAACATGAGTTGAGAATGGTGGTATTTGGTCCTACATGAGAGCAAACTCCATAAGAACAAAAGGGTTTTCTGATCAAACTCAAGCAAGCCAAAAGCTTCTTATGTCAAATAAAAGATAAGTTCCCAAACTCACATCAGATGTCAATTCAAGAAACTGCCGCTCTTGGTTCACCTTCACACCCCCCCCCTCCCCACAAAAAAAAAAAAAAACCTATTCCTGAATTCCTATGATCCCACCCAGCAGCAGAAGAAAAGTTCAAAGGTGCAAGGTGGCAGTGGCACAAATGTTTTCCAACATGCATCCTGGGGCTTACCAACTTGATACAGAGGATCCATAAATCTACAGCCAACGTTCTCCATCCACTTTTACATTTTGACTACCTGTAGATACAAGCTAGCTTCTAGCATGTTTCACCTAATGGCCTACTACCCCGTTCTAACATGATCGACAAACTCAAGCATTTGCATGTGTCAAAAGTTCATGATCCACTCTACTTTAAGAAACTGCCATGGCCTCACAGGCACTTCAACCACCTCTAAAACCTAAACTTTGCATAAACATCCCCAGTCCTTCATTACCCAATCCCTGATTTGAGTTATGTTTCCCTTCATCCATATGAACCGTAGAGCAACCACAAAGAGAAGGTCCATCCAATTATTCATATGCGCAAACTTCAGCCATTCAAATAAAAGGGGTTAAGGGCCTACCTTATGTCAATTGATACATGATAACATGAGTAAACACTCTTCACTTCAAATATAACAGCACTGAAGTTCAAAGTAAGAACAAACAATGTATAAATTGATTTCCCACAGTACCTAGATCCATAGAAAAATAAATTGCATACCATTTGGAAATCCATGCACTTGACATACCCTAGGTTTCTAGATAATAAGGCTTCTAAACAATGTTGCAGAAAAATTGATTATGCAAAACCCATACATAGAAAGCATGAGGTCCAATATGTTAAGGAAAAACAAATACCTGCAACTTAGAGAGCTCCTGGCAATATGCACTTGGCAATATATCTGGTCGAGTGCTCAGGGCCTGCCCTAGCTGTGAATGAATGGAAAAGGATATCATGATTGCAGATCAGCAGTAAGGACAAGAAAACTGAACTATCTTTCCAAGCCAAATTAACACCATGGCATCAATAACAAGGATTGCATCCACAGCAGTTAGTTGTGTAGCTATATGATCATTCTCAGCAAACTAAGATCCCAAAATATGTAAGAAGAATATCCTATACAGCCACCAACCAACCTTAGTTTCCTTATGGGCTTGCCCCTGAGTGAGAAAAGTCAGAATAGACTGGTTGGTGCAGAATAAAAGGATTGTCAGTTTGGTGGACTAGCATGTAAATGGATCAACTAGCAGAGAGTTCACAGGAAAACCAGCGTAGATATAGTGAATGTGCACTGAGTGGGGAGAAAAGCAGCTTAAAATATCCAGTCAATGTACCAGGGCAAGCTTAGACACAGCAGATGTCGGCTAATGTTGAAGAAGAAAAATAGATGTGGACAGAGTAAACGTTCTAGGCTTATAGCAGGTATTATCTCCTGGCTTATCTTGCGCCAATAGGATAAATCCTAGTAAGAGAGGAAGATGCTAATGTGACTAGTACTTGAAAGGTGCTTTTTTTATCCTCTCTCATTTCTTAATACTGTAAAATGAGAGCAACAGAGAAACTGCAGTGTCCAGGTCTTGAGTTTCAACTCTTCGTCTCACTCAGATACAATTCAGCCCCTCTAAGCCCCTTGACAATTGCCAATGATGATGCCCTTTATCCTACATTTGGCAGTCGGGACGGACTACTTTCAATGCCGCCATTTGTTCATCCTCCAAAGGAGCATAAATCGCAACAGGAACAAGTGGACAGGTGGTGTAAGGTCTCGGGTCTTTGCGGATCCTTATTGAGTCTTGTAGAGGTTCTGTGTGGTCGACGACAAACCATTGTCGTTGACTTGGGGTTGACAGCCAGGACTAGCCGTTGACTTAGAGTGAGCGTCCAGCGATGTGGACGTTTGAGGTTGAACTCAACGACCAGCGATGTGGACGTCAAGTCTTTGGCGGTTCTGTTGGCGGCTAGGGTTGTGGACGTCAACTGGTCGGACCTGTTGAAATAGGGCAGCTCGAGAGCAGAGCTCATTCTTCTCTTCTCCTCTCCTTCCCTCCACCTTTGTTTTTCTCTATTTCCACAGCTTCTGATGGTTGATGGGAGCTCGTGGGAAGGCTCTGGATCGCGTGGCGGTGCTTGATCGAGCGGGAAACGCGAGGTTTTGGTGCGATTCGCGCGGAGTCTTCGGGGGGTTCCGGCGCGATTAGTGGCTGTTTGAGGGTTTATAAAACGTTCTGAGGTAGGGACTTAACTCCTATAACCCTCCTTAACAAACCAGCATGCTAATTTGTGTGAATCAGTGTGCAAATCGTGGTTTAGGGTTGGGTTATAGCATGCCGGGATTTTTGGGTGTTTTGAGTGATTCAAGAGCTGAATCACTTGTTTCTGAAGTTCTGTTAGTATAAATTGATGAGAGGAAGTATTTCCCTCCATCAGTCGGAGTTCTGTTGGGTGATTCTACCCAATTGAACTGATTCGGCTCAGTTCTGGGTTTAGGGGACTGAAGAGCTTAACGTCCACATCTGTTGACGTTGAGATCTTCAGGGGTGATATTGACGACATGGTCGATGGCCGTTGAGTCAGGGTTAACGACATGATGAGTGTCGTTTACTTCACATTGGCGGCAATCGATATGGCCGTTAATCTCCTATGTCCCAGCGGATTTAAGTGTTGTGTTTCAAGGCGATCGACATGTGATGTCCGCCCTGTTTACACATGTGGGCCAGGCTTAAAGTGTGACTCTGCCTATGCATATGAGTAACTAGTTGTGACATGAGTGTTCACTTACTGTACGGAGTTTCAGGCGTTGAGTGTGTTCCGTCTGTTGTACGCGCGTTGCGTTACCGCGTGCCCGTTTCTGTTGTGTTACCTAGGCGTGGGTGCGACTCCGTCTAGACGACTAGCGTGTGGTTGTCCTCCGCTAGTGAGCCAGGACGCCGAGTGCGACTCTGTCCTGTGCGTACTCCTTGTGGTGGTTTTGAGTCGGTCTCCGTGGAGCCCCTTCTCTACCGCTAGGGTCAAGCGTAGGGGAAAAACCGGTCGTGGACCAGACGCGAGAGAGAGCGTCTGTAGTGTGCACACGTGGCTGGGGTTGAGAGCCTCTGTGGTGACGGGACGCCGAGCCACAGACCCTAGCTGAGCCTACTTACTGTGTGTGTGTGAGTGTGTGTTACTGAGCCGCGAGGTTTACAGTTTTGTGTTGTGGTGCGACGTGTACTTACTTTCAGTTCTTACTTTCCGCACTTTAGTTCTGTTGCCGGTGGGGTTACTTTTCCCTACTGGGTCTCTTTTCTTGAGACTCACTCCCCTCCCTTTCAGGTGGGTCTTCGTCGACTCCCGTTCCAGGCGAGTCTAGCCACTCCGGTGTTGGTGCTCCTTAGCTGCAGTGAGTAGTACTTTTTGTTGTACTTCTGTACTCTGTACCTTGCTCAGACTCTGAGTTGTACATATTATGTTCATATAGTGGAATTTTACAGCTTTACATGGTGTGTATCTTCTTACATATAGTCTCCTCGGACGTTCACTTCCTACCCTTCCGAGCTTGTCTCGTGGGTTAGCGGGTCAGAATTCGGGTTACTGGTTGTTACTGGTAATGCGGATTCTGGGTCGTTACAATTTGGTATCAGAGCCTGGTCTGATGAGATATATATAAGGAAATACCCATCATGTAGACTCAGAGCATAAATAGTACAGCTGCAGCTATTTAGCCCGGAGTTAGTTAGTGTATTTATGCGTGTATTTTTGCTCTGTGTATAGTACTATGGCACCTAGGCGACGTCCTAGAGAGGGAGTGGCTGAGCAGGCGACTCGTCAGGAGGCTGGAGACGCTCCGCCACCTCAGCAACACAGCCTTTGCCACAGGACGCACACAGTGGTATTGCTCCGCCGCCACCTCCACCTCAGGTAGCTCAGGGATTAGACATGACTCGATTTCTTGAGGGGATGGCTCAGTTTGTAGCGCAGCACCGTGATGCGCCGGTACCCCAGGGTGGTACTGGGAAGGTGTTGAGGGAGTTCTTGCAGTTTCAGCCTCCTCAGTTTTTGGGCCAGCCTGATCCAGATGCAGCGCGGGCGTGGTTAGATGCAGTGGAGCGGACTTTTCGTTCCATGGAGTGTGTTCCCGAGGAGCGAGTGTTGCTAGCCAGTTACCAGTTGCAGGCGCAGGCGTTGACTTGGTGGTCCTCTGAGTGGGAGACTACTTTTCAGTCTCGTCCACTTAGACAGATTCTGTGGCAGGAGTTTGTCGTTTCTTTTGAGAGAGCCTTCTGTCCTACTTACGTCCGGACGGAGAGGTTGTACCAGTTTCTGGACTTGCAGCAGAGGGACTTTACTGTAGTGCAGTACAGGGCCAGATTTGTAGAGCTAGGGTGTTATGCTCCGCAGATTATGGCAGATGAGGGTCTGAGGACTCAGCAGTTTGTGAGGGGCTTGAGGCCAGAGCTCAGGCAGGCGCTGATAGTTGCTCGTGTCACAGACTTGGATGCGGCCTATCAGACAGCGGCAGCGTTGGAGGCAGATACCTTGCGGACTCGTGCTTGGAGCGCAGAGGTTCAGACACAGGTAGTTCCTTCTCAGCCTCGTCAGCAGCAGGGTAGTGTGCAGACGACCCCGAGGACTGCGACTTCCTACGCGTCCACTTCTACTGGGACGACGGCGAAGTCGGGATCTCGGAGGAAGTTTCGGCGTGATAGGAGGCAGGCAGAGCAGAGGCAGCAGTCGGTTGGGAGTGTTCAGCAGCCGACAGGTCAGCCTTCGCAGCAGGTACAGTGTACTTTTGCTGGTCAGTGTTACCGGTGTGACCAGATGGGTCACATGGCGCAAGATTGTCCTTTGTTACCTCGTGTGCCGCAGCAGCAGACCCAGTCACAGCCCCGAGTGCAGCAGCAGCAGGCACCCGTACAGCAGCGTCAGCAGACCGGAGGTTCTGGTGGGTCGAGAGGTAGAGGTCGTGTTACTCACTTGACCCGTGCAGACGCGGAGGCAGCTCACCTAGTGGAAGGTACTGTTTCAGTTTTTGGTTGTACAGCTAGAGTTTTGTTTGATTCCGGTGCCTCTCACTCTTTTGTGTCTGAGAGTTTTTAGACTCCTTGGAGAGTTGAGTTCGGGAGAGTCTGTTGAGTTAGCAGTAGAGTTGCCGACAGGGGACTTTGTCCTTACGTCCTACTGTCTTGAGGAGGTACCTGTGCAGTTGCAGGATCAGTGGTTGTCAGCTCGTCTGTTTGCTTTGCAGTTACATGACTATGATGTGATTTTGGGTATGGACTGGTTAGAGCGGTATGGTGCAGTGATGGATTGCCAGAAGAAGAGGGTGCACTTGCGGATACCTGGGGAAGCGGCGTTCTACTTCCAGGGTATCGTACCTCTTACTTCTCGCTTTTTAGTTTCTGCTTTGAGGGCAGGGAGGTTACTTGCTTCTGGTTGTCAGGGTTTCCTAGTTTCTGCAGTGACTCTTGACCAGATTGCCTCGAGAGTGGGGGACATTCCCGTAGTGTGTGAGTTTCCGGATGTTTTTCCGGAAGAGTTGCCTGGTCTACCACCAGAGAGAGAGATTGAGTTTACTGTGGAGTTGGTTCCTGGCACTGTACCTTTTGCTCAGACACCGTACCGTATGGCACCAGCAGAGTTGAGGGAGTTGAAGAGGCAGCTTGAGGAGTTGTTGGAGAAGGGCTATATTCGTCCTAGCTTTTCTCCATGGGGGTCACCTGTTTTGTTTGTCCGGAAGAAGGATGGTAGCCTGAGATTGTGTATCGATTATAGGAAGCTAAATCAAGTGACCATCAAGAATAGGTATCCTTTGCCTAGGATTGATGATCTCTTTGATCAGCTTCAGTCTGCTCGTGTCTTTTCGAAGATTGACTTGAGGTCGGGCTACTATCAGTTGCGGATTAGAGATTCTGACATTGAGAGGACTGCTTTTCGGACCAGATATGGACACTTTGAGTTTTTGGTGATGCCGTTTGGGCTCACCAATGCTCCAGCGGCCTTCATGGATCTGATGCACCGGGTGTTCCACCAGTTCTTGGACCGGTTTGTCGTAGTGTTTGTTGACGACATTCTGGTGTACTCCGTTTCGGAGGAGGAGCACGCCGAGCACCTGAGGATCGTGTTGCAGACTTTGCGAGAGCACCAGTTGTATGCCAAACTTAGTAAGTGTGAGTTTTGGCTACAACAGGTTCACTTTTTGGGGCACGTGATCTCAGGTGAGGGAGTTTCTGTGGATCCAGCGAAGGTTGAGGCAGTTTTGCAGTGGGAGAGTCCCAGATCTGTGTCTGAGATTCGTAGCTTTCTGGGTTTGGCAGGTTACTACCGCAGGTTTGTTCGAGACTTTTCTCAGGTTGCTGCACCCTTGACTCGGTTGACGAGAAAGGGAGTTCCGTTTGTGTGGTCGGAGCAGTGTGAGCAGAGCTTCATAGAGTTGAAGCGACTGCTTACGTCGGCGCCAGTTCTTGCCTTACCTTCAGGTGAGGAGGGTTTTGAGGTTTGCACAGATGCTTCAGGTGTTGGTTTGGGTGCGGTTTTGATGCAGCAAGGCCGGGTGGTGGCTTATGCGTCTCGCCAGCTTAAGCCCCACGAGGAGAGTTACCCGACCCACGACCTAGAGCTTGCAGCTGTGGTGTTTGCTTTGCGGATTTGGCGTCTTTACCTGTACGGAGTGAGTTTTGTAGTCCGTACCGACCACCAGAGCTTGAGATATGTGTTTTCTCAGAGGGATCTGAATATGAGGCAGCGTCGATGGATGGAATATCTGAAAGACTATGATTTCAGCATTGAGTATAAGCCTGGAAAGGCGAATGTGGTTGCAGATGCCTTGAGTAGGAAAGCACAGATGAGTCATCTGATGCTTAGAGAGTGGCAGTTGTGGCAGTCTGCGACAGAGGGGTCTTTCAGAGTTTCGTCCAGTCGTCGACAGTTTGTGTTGGGCAGTTTGTTAGCGCTCCCGCCGTTGTGAGACAGGTTGCTGAGGCTCAGCAGGCAGATCCCGAGTTGCACAGTGTGTTGCTTCTCCCAGAGGTTGAGCTTTGCGAGGACGGACTGTTAGGTTCCGAGATAGACTCTATGTTCCTGTTGAGGAGTCTATCAGGAGAGTTGTGTTGCAGGAGGCACATGGTTCCAGGTACTCGATTCATCCAGGGTCGACCAAGATGTATCACAGGTTGAGACGTCAGTTTTGGTGGCCTGGAATGAAGAGAGACATAGCGGCTTTTGTTGCTAGGTGTTTGGTCTGTCAGCAGGTGAAGGCCGAACATCAGCGTCCAGGAGGACTTGTGCAGCCGTTAGAGATTCCGATGTGGAAGTGGGACCATGTGACGACTGACTTTGTTTGTGGTTTGCCGAGGACAGCTGGAGGTTTTGACAGCATTTGGGTTCTTGTGGACAGATTGACGAAGACTGCCAGATTCTTGCCTGTCAGGACTAGTTGGGGTGTGAGTAGGTTGGCCGCGTTGTACGTAGAGCGGATTGTTCCTTTGCATGGAGTGCCGATCTCTATTGTGTCAGACAGGGATCCTCGCTTCACTTCTGGATTCTGGCGCAGTTTCCAGAGAGCTTTGGGGACAGAGTTGGCTTTTAGTTCCGCCTACCACCCTCAGTCAGACGGTCAGTCAGAGCGGACTATCCAGACTTTGGAGGACATGCTTAGAGCTTGTTGTCTGGAGTGGCAGGGGTCGTGGACAGCTCACTTGCCGTTGGTCGAGTTCGCATATAATAATAGCTATCACTCCAGTATCGGTTTGGCACCATATGAGGCTTTGTACGGACGACCGTGTCGCACTCCTCTTGACTGGTTCGAGGTTGGCGAACGGGTTGTCACGGGGCCAGAGTTGGTTCAGCAGGCAGTTGAGGTAGTTCAGCTTGTGAGACAGAGGCTTCAGTCAGCTCAGAGTCGGCAGAAGAGTTATGCAGATCAGCGCAGACGACCGCTCGAGTTTCAGGTAGGGGACCAGGTGTTTGTCCGTGTGTCTCCTATGAAGGGAGTGGTGAGGTTTGGTAGGCGTGGAAAGTTGAGTCCTCGCTTTATTGGACCTTTCACCATTTCTGAGCGTGTCGGAGGTTTGGCGTACAGACTTGAGCTTCCGTCAGAGTTGGCAGCAGTCCACGATGTGTTCCACGTGTCGATGCTTCGGAGGTACCTTTCTGACGAGTCTCACGTTCTGCAGAGTGCAGAGTGGTCTGAGGTGACTCCAGTGTTGACTGTACCAGAGTTTCCGTTGCACATTGAGGATCGCCGAGTTCAGAGGTTGAGGAACAAGGCTATCCCGTTAGTTCGTGTTGCGTGGCAGCGGCACTCCGGTGGTGAGTCGACATGGGAGCGAGAGGACGAAATGCGCGAGCAGTTTCCGTACCTCTTTGGTGAGTCTTCTTTCCTTGTGTTGTTTGAATTTTGAGGGCAAAATTCCTTAAGGGGGAAGGGCTGTAAGGTCTCGGGTCTTTGCGGATCCTTATTGAGTCTTGTAGAGGTTCTATGTGGTCGACGACAAGACCATTGTCGTTGACTTGGGGTTGACGGCCAGGGCTAGCCGTTGACTTAGAGTGAGCGTCCAGCGATGTGGACGTTTGAGGTTAACTCAACGACCAGCGATGTGGACGTCAAGTCTTTGGCGGTTCAGTTGGCGGCTAGGGTTGGACGTCAACTGGTCGGACCTGTTGAAATAGGGCAGCCCGAGAGCAGAGCTCATTCTTCTCTTCTCCTCTCCTTCCCTCCACCTTTGTTTTTCTCTATTTCCACAGCTTCTGATGGTTGATGGGAGCTCGTGGGAAGGCTCTGGATCGCGTGGCGGTGCTTGATCGAGCGGGAAACGCGAGGTTTTGGTGCGATTCGCGCGGAGTCTTCGGGGGGTTCCGGCGCGATTAGTGGCTGTTTGGGGTTTATAAAGCGTTCTGAGGTAGGGACTTAACTCCTATAACCCTCCTTACAAACCAGCATGCTAATTTGTGTGAATCAGTGTGCAAATCGTGGTTTAGGGTTGGGTTATAGCATGCCGGGATTTTGGGTGTTTTGAGTGATTCAAGAGCTGAATCACTTGTTTCTGAAGTTCTGTTAGTATAAATTGATGAGAGGAAGTATTTCCCTCCATCAGTCGGAGTTCTGTTGGGTGATTCTACCCAATTGAACTGATTCGGCTCAGTTCTGGGTTTAGGGGACTGAAGAGCTTAACGTCCACATCTGTTGACGTTGAGATCTTCAGGGGTGATATTGACGACATGGTCGATGGCCGTTGAGTCAGGGTTAACGACATGATGAGTGTCGTTTACTTCATTGGCGGCAATCGATATGGCCGTTAATCTCCTATGTCCCAGCAGATTTAAGTGTTGTGTTTCAAGGCGATCGACATGTGATGTCCGCCATGTTTACACATGTGGGCCAGGCTTAGAGTGTGACTCCGCCTGTGCATATGAGTAACTAGTTGTGACATGAGTGTTCACTTACTGTATGGAGTTTCAGGCGTTGAGTGTGTTCCGTCTGTTGTACGCGCGTTGCGTTACCGCGTGCCCGTTTCTGTTGTGTTACCTAGGCGTGGGTGCGACTCCGTCTAGACGACTAGCGTGTGGTTGTCCTCCGCTAGTGAGCCAGGACGCCGAGTGCGACTCTGTCCTGTGCGTACTCCTTGTGGTGGTTTTGAGCCGGTCTCCGTGGAGCCCCTTCTCTACCGCTAGGGTCAAGCGTAGGGGAAAAACCGGTCGTGGACCAGACGCGAGAGAGAGCGTCTGTAGTGTGCACACGTGGCTGGGGTTGAGAGCCTCTGTGGTGACGGGACGCCGAGCCACAGACCCTAGCTGAGTCCTACTTACTGTGTGTGTGTGAGTGTGTGTTACTGAGCCGCGAGGTTTACAGTTTTGTGTTGTGGTGCGACGTGTACTTACTTTCAGTTTTTACTTTCCGCACTTTAGTTCTGTTGCCGGTGGGGTTACTTTTCCCTACTGGGTCTCTTTTCTTGAGACTCACTCCCCTCCCTTTCAGGTGGGTCTTCGTCGACTCCCGTTCCAGGCGAGTCTAGCCACTCCGGTGTTGGTGCTCCTTAGCTGCAGTGAGTAGTACTTTTTGTTGTACTTCTGTACTCTGTACCTTGCTCAGACTCTGAGTTGTACATATTATGTTCACATAGTGGAATTTTACAGCTTTACATGGTGTGTATCTTCTTACATATAGTCTCCTCGGACGTTCACTTCCTACCCTTCCGAGCTTGTCTCGTGGGTTAGCGGGTCAGAATTCGGGTTACTGGTTGTTACTGGTAATGCGGATTCTGGGTCGTTACAGGTAGAGCTAGATAATACTATGGTGTAGGGTAGCCTGTGGTGGCGTACCACTATGGCCACTGGAGTAGCCTGTGCCAGATGACTCTGTCTGATAACTATGGCCCCCATATGATCCCACAGACTCATGTGTGCTCATTCTCTCGAAATCAAATATCATAGTGTTATAGCTATCACTGTCCATTGCTAAACCTTATGTACAACCACCTTTAACAAACTTCCACCTTCTATTGTACTGCACTGGGGCGCCATGATTAGTATCTTGGGTTGCATGCTGATAATACTGCTCTTGTGTAAATACCATCCCACCACTGCCTCCTCCATCTCCATCATCTCCACCTGCAGACCCACTCGGTGAACCAATAGTCATGGAGTCATGGGAGCAGCTGTTGGGTAATCGAGGCAAATCCTCGGGAGAAGGTGTGTCTTCTACATTGGGATCCAAGGTTTCTAAATCTGCAATATCAAATGGATCTTCAACAGGGGCAGCCATTTTTTTCCTTTCTTGGATCCCCAAGAAAACCAACTTTTCTTCTTTTGTGCCAGGGGAGGTGGCTCTCGTATGACAATGTCTTCGGCTGGGTCACATGCTTGACCTTTGTCCTTTCCCTTTGCAGGTTGGGACAACACCACCACCTTTCACTTCATAGTTTGGGATGGAGCAATTTGTTGGGTGGATGACTCCTTCTTGACTGTGAGGAAGCAGCTATAGATGCTTCTCTCATAGACTGTGTGCGGGATGGGGGGCCTAGCATCAATCTTTCAAAGTCAATATCATCATCAACATGCTCTCGACCTGTAATAGTCCCCAACATGACAAAATAAGGTAGGATCAAACACAAAATATTGAATTATTATGTACAACAAAATTTCAACTATTGTCTCACCTCTAGAAGGTGGAGCACTTTCCATTCGTACGTCGCTAAGAAGATTCACCTCATCCTCAGGTTCGGCCTGGAATTAAGAAGAATGTGGTTGTCTCACATCTCCATGTTCTCTATGCTCCTCTTCTTCAGCTTCTATAGCCCTTACTAAGAAAATGTTAGGACGAGGTGGATCTTTAGGATCATCTGCTTCTTCATCTAATTCATACTCTCCCCGCTCTGTGGTTGCTCGTGCAACCCATGCAACCATTGGATCTTCATCATCTCGTAGGAACCCAATGTCAACAGGATCATACTTCACCTCCCCACGTTTTGGATCTTCTGTGAGATACTTCACCCTCAACCTCATATTGTAGTGCACATACACCAAATTGTCCAAAAGCCTATGTGACAATCTGTTCCGCACTTTGGTGTGTATCAATGCAAAGGTGCTCCAGTTTCTCTCACACCCACTGAATGAGGATGTTTGTGATAAGATCTTCATTGCAATTTTCCTCAATATGGGTGCAACATGCCGAAAATTAAACCACCAATCAGCTGCGAACAAGTTATCCATACTCAATTAGTCCTTTATTGGGTCTACTAATAACCATACTCATAAGGGAAAGCACATTACCGCCATCAATGCGGTCCCGACTAGCAATGGCAGAGGGCTCCGCAAAACTCTCAACCCCCTCTCGAAAGCTCTGCATCTGCCCTAATAAAGCCTATTAGCATAAACTTCAAATTTCAATTTGACACCGTGTAGTGAGATTAATACTCGTCTGATCAATGACATTTGTTGCATCCAATAGACTACTTGACAGTCTTTCAATAACTCTCGTAAAGGCGGCCGTCAAGTCATCATCATATGAAAGCTCGTTCGCATAATAGTAAGCAGGGTAGGGATAGTAAGCTACAATGGAGGTAAAAAATAGACAAACATGAAATATTGGAATGTACTTAATTATAAAGTAAAAGGATGTAAATTTGTCTCACCAGACATGTGGAGATCTCCACTCATCTATCAGTCCCACCGATCCTCAACAACGTCCAAGACCAAGTGTGCATAGCGAGGGGACACCTCAACAATCTTCTTCGCAGCTTCAATTTTTGCATAAACCAACCCTATGGTCGGTCTCCTATCCCCATCAACCATCCTTAAAAGAGGTTCGCCACATCGGAGAATCGGGGCGAATCGGGTTTTTCCTGATCCGCCACGATTCGCCTGAATCGGGCCGATTCGCATGGGAATCGGATGAGAATCGGTCCGATTCGATGGGAATCGGGAGAATCGGTCTCCTGATTCGATCCGATTCGGTCGAATCGGACCGATTCGATCCGCCACGCCAAATCTCATAAAAAGGTTCAATGATCTAGACCTACTTGAAGACTCGATCCCAAAAATTAGCGCCGTAGATGATGCCTTCAACCTCCTTACCATCTGATATCCCTGCAAAAGTGTTATGCAACCATCTCTCGCTCTTAAACATGTGTTTTAAACCATCTTTGTGCTTCAAGAGACTTTGTAAGGCAATAAAATTAGTTGCAAAGCGTGTGATGGCCGGTCTCAACAACTCTCCACCAGTGGACTCCCTCATCCATGCCAGAACAACATGGTGGTTATAGATGTAACTTGTAATCTTCTGCCCAGCCTCCACCACCATCTTCACGGGTTGCATTGTGCCAATCTCTTTCAACATTAAATCTACATAATGGGCTGCACAGAGGGTCCAGTAAAGATGAGGTAGATGTTCATCAACTCCTCCCCTACCTTCTTGTAAGTAGAGTCATTATCGGTCACCACCTGCACAATGTATTGCTCTGCAATCTCATGAACAACCTCTCGCATCAAACTGAAAATGTATTCAGCATTGTGCACTTTATCTGATGCATCAATAGATTTGTGGTAGAATACTTGTCTATCACAATACACAAGGAAGTTGATAAGGCTGCTCTTAGTGGTACCTGACCAACCATCACACATCAATGTGACACCATATTTCTTCCACTTTTTCTTGAAACTTTGGATATATGACTTGATCTCATCTACTTCTGCATCTAGATATCTCTTTGCCAAGTTTTTTTGATGTGGGAGGTTGCATATATAGCCCATGGCGTTGTACCTCCTGGATCATGGTTTTGTAATATGGGCTATTAACTGCATTGAATGAAATGCTTGAATGATGCCACCATTTTGCCACTACACGATCCACTTTGTATCTAGGCCCTTGCTAGTTGTATGCATCTTCAATTCTGATTTACTTGCCATGCTCCAGAGAATATATGTTAGGATCCACCTCTTCTAAGGTCACACCTGTAGGTCTCTTCCTCTGCGGCCCTTGTTGCTCTGGGATTGGGATTGGGATTGGAATTTGGGTGAAGTAATCCCCCACATTGGAAAATCGACGGGACTGGGCCTCGCCCCCAACCCTTAAGCCACTACCACTGCCAACCTCAAAACTCCCTCTCTGCTCAGCTTCCCATGACTCAACCTTGCTTTGTGCTTTAGTCCGCCTTCAATGTTTATCAAGCAGAAGCTCTGCATAAATTTCTAGCCCATCATTGTCATCTTCATCTCGCTGCCTTTCTGAGATGATCCTCTCCTGCATCTCCCTATCCGCCTTCTTCCTTGCAGTCTCAGCCCGAACACCCTTAAGGTGATCAACCATGAGTCGCTTCACTTCAGAAGGCACTGACTTGCAAACCTGCACATCATGGTACCCTGCTAGCCGCCCACCTACAAGGTGCTTCTTCAAGCGAGAGACGTCACCTCCTTGTTCTATATAGCCACAGTAGTTGCACTTGTAATTGTGCCTACTACCCAACATGGTCACATGCTATCACCCAATGTTCTCATTATTGCCTTTCTCCGATGCCATCTACGAAAAATAAATAGGCATTAATTTTCGGACGATTTTTTTTTTTTTTACATTAGATTCATATACAATCAATTTCTAACAACACGTTAGAAGTTGTAAGTTGCATTGCTATGAAATGCTCAAAGGTTGCTATTATTTATTTTAAAAAAAATAGAAATTCAAAATTTGGGGAAAATCCCCAAATCCATATGAAAACAACATAGATCTAAGTGGAAAATGAATGCAACTAAACACTAATCACTTGCAACATCATTTCCCATCAATATATTTCCTATACATCAACAAAAAAACCAAAACATGGAAGGAACATAGTGGGTTACCTTCAAAACAATGAAATAGGTGAAGAGAAGGCCTCCAAGCACCTTCAAATCTACGTAGGAAGCCTCCTTAGGTCTCTTGGAGTGTAGATCTGTGTTTTTTTTTTTTTAGGGGAATGAGGAAAGAGGGGTGGGAAATGGGTTTCCGACGTGAAACCCTGCGAATCGGGACTGCATAGTCCCATTTCGCAGGGTCTCAACGGACACTTGAGAGTGTCAATTGAATCGGATCTGTCGAATCGGATTGCATCGGATCCGAATCGGGCAAATCGACACCGAATCGATCCCGGTGCACATAATTTGGCATGTCCGCATACATCCCGAGCAAGCGAATCATGGTGCGGGTTCGCCATGATTCGCTTCGATTCACCTGAATCGAGCCGATTCGCTCTGCCTTGGCAAACCATGGGATGTACTAGTTGAGAATTGTAGGTTTTGGATGAGAAGTGCTGGTTCTGGAATGCTATTCCTTCAATGTGGTTTTCTCAACGATCTTATCCTGAACACGGTGGCTACCAGACTGCCTTCTAGTCTCATCAGGAACTCCACCTATGCCATCAAGGGTGGTCGTTCTGAATGCATGGCCAAGTGTTTGGGGAACATGGCAACTCAGGCCATGGGAGCACTAAGTGTCACATGTTGTCAGTAAGTGGCATGTGTTGAGGCATTGAGGGGTTGGGGCACCACATGTCAGTCTCTACATAAGCACAGTCGAGTTGTGACTGCGTTCTGAACACGGTGGGATGGGTGACCCGCGTTTTCAGTAAGTGTGTTTATATATAAGTTTCCATTAGCAGAGTGAGGGTTTCGCTCTCTCAGCTCTCCGACACCTTGCTAGTACGGTAACACATCTTCGGTGCCATTTGGTGTTGGAGGAATCGCTAAGAGGAGGTGGCCAACTTACGGGAAGGCCCCAATGTGTTTAGTTCTTCATTCTAGGTAGGGTGGTTATCCTTAATTGATGTTTTCTACATGGTTATGCAGTTTGAGGTGAGAGATTGTGAGTGAGCATGGGGTGTATAGCAATTCATGGGTTTGAATTAGCATGTGATGTGATTGAGTGAGGTTTGCATGATTTCTTGTTATTTTGAGTTTAAATACATGAATTTATGTTGTATAAGCTATGTTTTGACCTTTCCTTTCGTTCCTCTTCATTTGGAATGTGTTTAGAGAAATGCTATTTACACGGTTGGCCGGGCAAACCCTTGTAGGTAGCATTTCTCATGTGTTTATCGGGTTTTAGGCTTAAGGGGTCGATTTCTGTGAAGGCCGGAGATGGACTATGTTCTATGTCTAAACGAGGCCCTCCATGAAGCTGCGTTCTTAACACAGTCTTCTAGCAAGCCGCATTTTGAAGGATTTCAGATAATCCCATTGCTGGGTCTTTGAGACATTCGTATGACTTGGTTAAGTGATTGTACAGTGTTTTATTAAGAGTTTGAAGATGCGGTCAAGGTAGGCACTGCATTCCAAACGGCGGCGCCTGTGGAGTTCACATTTCAATGATCCTAAAACACCTAAACCTATCGTTTGTGTATGTTGTGTTTTGGGTTGTATATCAACAACGTTGTGATCACATAGGAAGGTGACATTGTGTGATATAAGGTTTTTCTACTATGTTTTGCCCAAGTCCGGTGGTGTCAACACTGTGTACTTTGCCCGACACTTCGCTAGTCGATTACCCCAGTGCGGTAAGCACTCCGAGCATATGTGTGATGATGGGGTTTGGTCCCTGTGCTGGTAGCACAGAAAAGGTTTAGAGCTTTCTTCTTGGACATACCCCCCGCCCCCCCCCCTAGTTGATCCTACATCTAGACAGAGGAAAGATGGTCAGAGGCAACATGATTGTCATCCGTTTGAGTGCACTCATGGTTGGGGAGTGTGGACCTTGCGAGTTTCGTCTTGTGCCTTGGTCCCCACTAATTATGTTCTTCTCACTTGCCTCGCTTTAGTGCCCTGGAACCTATTAAAGACAAATAGGTGTAAGGTTGCAGCTCGGCCAAACTATAGATTTTTGCGTGTGTTGGTCTCCAGCTGCCTCACCTAAGAGCAAGGTGGACAGGTGTGGAGCCACAATTGAGTATGTTCCTGACTGCAAGACTAGTGTTTGGTTTGTCATTGTGCTTGTGTCCGGATCAGGAGCTAACTTCCGCATATTAGTCTTCTGGGTCCCAGTTTGTGCATCGTACTCACCGACTTGTAGAGTGTGTGTGTGTGAGAGAGAGACACCAGAGTTGTGTTCTGTGGCTTTTGCTGCTTATCTTAGCTTCTTTTTTTTTTTGGAAATGTGGATAGTACCACAAGTATATTAATGAAAATAGAGATGTTCAAGTATAAGCCAAAAGGAAAAAGCCCAAAAATAGCACTAACCACCTATACATCACAAAGCCACTCCAAGACAAAATGGTGACCTCTACCTCCCCCCACCCTACAATAAAACGAAAAGTGAAAAATTGGAATGGATCACATTACAAATAATTGCAGCCCATTCCTCAACTTTACTACAAATCCCAACAAAGAGAGTGTGCATCTCGAACAACTCTCGTAAAAATCCAATTGTTCTTCTCCCCCAAATCATCCATAAGGTAGCATGAAGAAGGAGCCACCAAACAGTTCTATCACCTTTAGTACACCATGGTGAGGACACTAGAGCGCGGACCCGATTCAACCCGACTCGAGTTTACCAACATCGACGGCCTTCGGTAGCTGCTACTACCTCTTTGTGGCTTGGTGATGAGGGATTGATGACTTGTGAGTGATTTGGTGTTTATTTGAGGGTATGTGAGACCCATTTGAGGCCCATGAGAGTTTTTCCCATTTTCAGATGTATTTTGGGTGGGTTTTGGGCTTATTTGTGATTCTGGGAAAGGGCAGTCATTTTATCATTTGTTCTGGGGATATTTTGGTCCCAGTGGAGATGGGAACTGTAGGGTTTTGTCCCTATATATACTTTGTATGATTGGTCTTTTGGATGGTATGTAATAGAAGAATAGAAAAGGAATATTTCTTGAAGGAGGCGTTGCCTCGGACTATGTGCCTATGTTTTCTTCCTCCCGAAACCCCCTCCTCCTCCTCCTCCTCGTCTGTTTGTTGTTCTCCCGATCCCCAGTTCACCTTCCTGCCTCTTCTTTCCCCCCCCCCCATCCCCATTTCTTCTACTCCTCCCGTTTTCTTCTTCTTCTTCTTCTCGTTTTCTCTCTCCCTACCCTACTGTTCATCTTCCAACTCCCTTCTCTTTCCGCACACATTCTTCCTCTCCCCCGAAAACCCCTTCGCCGGTTCCCTCACCCGAGCTCCCTCACACTGCCACAGTCGAGCTCCCCGCGTCGCGCATCCCTCCTACGCCGAGCGCAAGGGAGCCCGCCGTGGACTCCCCGACCGCGTAGTCCTCTCCAGCTCCAGCGGCGCTGGGGGCCCTGAGGTTCGGCCGTGCTCCTCCACGCCGTATGCCCAAGGAGGTCACCCCCTCCCCTTGCCATCACCAAAGCGCCGGACGCCAGAGGCCGCCTGGCAACACCTGCTTCGTCGCTCCGGGCACCCCTTGGAGTCAGCCATGCCACTCCATCGTCGTACGCCCTCCCTCCCCTACCTGCAGACCCCCGCCACGGTGCCTCAGGCTGCCACGATCTACCCTGGCCAACCCGTCCCCGTGCGGGCCCTCCCTGCGTGTCGGCCCTGGTCACCCCTGCCAGGGCCGAACTCCACGGCGCGAGGCTCGTTGCACCTGTCCTACTGTTCCCCCACGCCCCAGCTCAAGCCACCCATGTTCGAGTTATTTGGTCTGCGACGACGGGAGGCGTGACCAGCGATGTGGATGAACCGACACGGCCTCGAGATCGTCGACGACTCCTTCCAGTGTACCTGTACCTTCCGGCATTCCCGCACGAGTACGCCTAGCCCCTGCGACCCAAGACACTGCCACCCAACACCCCAGTCGGCCCGTCGTTCCACTCCGGCGCGAGCGTCGCCCAGATCCGTTGGTCGCCGGAATCGCAGCGTTGTCGCTATCTCCTACCGTACCCTAAGCTCAACCAGGGCCCTCTTCCTCCGGTGAATCAGCAGCGTAAAGGTCCATTCCACCTCCCCTGCTCTTTTCGTATCCAGTCATATCTGCCACTGTGCATGAGAGCTAGGAATCCTAGCCTGCTTGTGACATCCCACTGCCGGACTGTGTTAAGTGAGCATCCCTGTTTATCCTGTGAGCGCTTGTATGAGATTATTAGTTGTGTGATTGATGCCTTAGACTTGTGGTAGTTCTACCTACCGCCGATCCGACACATTTCTGCTGCGTGGGACGACACCTTGATCTTGTAGTTTTTTGTTGTCATGCTTTGGAATATCTGCAGGCTATGTACATTTTGAAAGAACTGTTGTTGCTTTGTGGCTGGTCACTTGCGAGTTGAGTGTGTTGCATTTTGGTGGTTGTCCCGCATCAACATGGTATCAGAGCGTCTGTGTTTACTGTCTAAGGCATGAACTTAAGTCTTTAGTTATTTTTCTCACCTTTGGAAAGCTCATAATATGTCACTGGCTATTCTTCTGTTGCATCTAGAGTGTCAATCATGGCTAGTTGCATCTTGGCTCATTGTCTCTTAGCTTATGCCCACCCGTAGTGGTATTGAGTTCCACACCCCAACACCCATGGCGGGTTCGCAGACAAGTTCCCCTTCCTTTCCCAAAGTAGTAGTGAAGTTGGACCAACTGATGGTCCGTATGGAGCAGATGGAGCAGAGGTTTGCTGAGTCTGAACAACGCCTCGAGGAGAGGGTCACCGAGTCGACCCGTGTTGTCCAAGGGATGGTTGGGCGTGTTCTTGCCCTTGAGAGGCCCCCTCCTACCCAGGACCAGGCTCCTGGAAACCAGCCCGCTCGCAGAGACCTTGTGGAGCCACCGCATAGAGTCAAACGACATGCGGGTCGGGGAGGAGATGAGGATGTGTCTGACTATGACTCCACGGAGGAAGTAGGCAATGATTTTAGACCCGCTGCCGCTAGGGAGAGGCAAGTTGAGCGTGAGTGGGATGGTGCTCAGAGGCGTCATAAGTACCCTAGAGGTGGCGATGTGCGAGAAGATCGTGGAGGCCGAGTGAACTTGGGGTATGATCATAGGTTCTTTCGACATCCGCGGGATCGGGATGATCGGAACAATGTGGGGTTTGAGCAGCCACATCATCGATACCCGAGAGGTCGGGATGATTGGGACGAGCATGGGTTAGAGCATAGGCAATATCGTCACCCGAAAGATCGGGATGATCGAGATGATCAAGACGACCGACGGATTGTTCGTGTTGATGCCCCTCCCTTTGACGGGTCCTTGGACCCGAGGGTTTATCTAGATTGGAAGGCCAACATGAACCGCTACTTTGATTGGATGGGGATGTCTGACGCCCGACGCGCTCGCTTTGCTATGATAAAATTGGTTAGTCAGGCTCAGACTTATTGATTAAATGTGGAGGCCCTCCTTGAGCAACGTGGGTTAATGCCTATTGAGTCATGGGAGGATATGAAGGTGAAGCTTCGCGAGAAATACCTCCCAGCGACCTATTGGCACCGTCTCATTGACCGCTGGCAAGACCTCACCCAGGGGACTCGTACTGTTTCTGAGTACATTGCTGATTTTGACGAGTACCTATTGAGGTGTGGGGCCCGTGAGAAGGGCGCGATGACCCTTTCTCGATTTCGAAAGGGTCTTCGTCGTGTCTACCAGCATGAGTTGTTCCGCCAACACGTGACGGCCATCGAGCACGCCTATCAAGTCGTACGTGAGATGGAGCAATTTGAGTTAGGACGCGAGTCCCCCCCGCACGCTAGGCCGGCTTACCCATGTCCGACCAAGCAGCATTCTGCTCCCGAGCTACCTCCGAGGGGCCCAACTTTGGGATCGACGGAACCCCCACCCCGACCTCAGTTTCTACCCCCGAGGGAGGCCGCACCGGTTCTACCTGTCCCTACCACTCGCCTACAGCTTCCCACCCCTCCGGTCAGGCGGGATAAAAAGGGGAAGGCTCCCATGGGGGGAGGTGTGTCCCAGGATGGCGGTTCCCGCAACCGTTGTTTCAGGTGCCAAGGGTTTGGCCACTATATGAGTGCTTGTCCCACGAAGGCCCTAACCATTGAAGGAACTGATCTTGGGGCATCCTCGTATGATCTTCAGGAAGTGGGATATGTAGCGGGCGAGGATTTGGTCCTGGAGTACCAGTTGGAGGATGAGTTGGCCGATCCCACCCATACGCCGAGCTTTAAGGAAGTGCCCAGTAATGAGAGGTTGGGGGGCGTTCGATGCATCTTGGCCCGCACCGGTTCTACCTGTCCCTACCACTCGCCTACAGCTTCCCACCCCTCCGGTCAGGCGGGATAAAAAGGGGAAGGCTCCCATGGGGGGAGGTGTGTCCCAGGATGGCGGTTCCCGCAACCGTTGTTTCAGGTGCCAAAGGTTTGGCCACTATATGAGTGCTTGTCCCACGAAGGCCCTAACCATTGAAGGAACTGATCTTGGGGCATCCTCGTATGATCTTCAGGAAGTGGGATATGTAGCGGGCGAGGATTTGGTCCTGGAGTACCAGTTGGAGGATGAGTTGGCCGATCCCACCCATGCGCCGAGCTTTAAGGAAGTGCCCAGTAATGAGAGGTTGGGGGGCGTTCGATGCATCTTGGCCCCCCCCCCCCACCTTGAGGGCCCCACCCGCTGGTAGCACCCCCACCCCTTCAATCTTGGGTGTTCCTCCCCTCGCTAGGCCTTACAAATAATCACTGCTAGGGAATTTGAACATGAGTTGCTAGAGCCTGGCCTTATATTTACCCTATTGGTGAGGCGGGTCATAGACAAGGTCGCTAGTGAGGCTCCCCCAGAACACCCACCTGAGGTTGCCCCGCTCCTCCAGGAGTTTACTGATGTGTTCCCCGACGAGCTACCAAACGGCCTTCCCCCAATGCATGACATCTAACACGCCATAGATCTGGGACCCAACCTGCCGCACTATCGAATGAATCTCACTGAGCATGCTGAGCTGCAAAGGCAGGTTGAGGAGTACTTGAGGAAGGGATCCATGAGAAATAACAAGAGCCCATGTGTCGTTCCCGCACTCCTAGCTCCCAAGAAGGACGACACCTGGAGAATGTGCGTGGATAGCGGCGCAATTAACCGCATGTTGGAACGCGGATTTTTCTTTTCTCATTTTATTTATTTCATTTCATCACTTCTTCTCTGAAATGACGAATTTTGGGCGTGCCAGACTGTTTACGGGAAACAAACAAAGATTTGTTTTACGAGGAGTATTGGGTGTGAACCCTGATACCCTCGAATTTCATTTCATTTATTTTCCGCGTGCGCTCGCGTTCAGGGCGATTGGAGTGGTCGTGTACTGAACCGTTCCCCACCGACCGAAGTCGATGTTTCGTTTACATCGAGTATAACACTCGAATACCTTCGAATGAGTAATGTTTATTAAAAGACCGTATGCCGAACTTTAAAGAAGAAAAGACAGATGACAAATAAATTTCCACAATTTTATTCAAGCATGCTCATGTCATTTATATTTATGACATTTACATTGGTGCTTTTAGTGGGGTTTTGTACCTCCATTGGGCGATTACAAGTATTTCGTGTACATGAGCGTCGACGACAGGGTGTTTGTTCCTCCGTCGGACGTTACACGGTATGGGAAATACATCAATGTCCGTGACAGGGTGTTTGTGCCTCCGCCCGGTAACATGCCTCGACGTGTGTCGTTTTATGACACCGGAGGACTTAAACACATGTGCCTCGACGTGTGTCGTTTTATGACACCGAAGAACTTAAACACATGTGCCTCGACGTGTGTCGTTTCATGACACCGGAGGACTTAAACACATGTGCCTCGACGTGTGTCGTTTTATGACACCGGAGGACTTAAACACATGTGCCTCGACGTGTGTCGTTTTATGACACCGGAGGACTTAAGTGCAAACACTAAGAGCCGTGTGACAACCTGTGGCGTCCTCCTGCGGACGTGGCGCAATGCAGCCCGAACGCTGAGAACGGAACACCAACGGGCGCCAAAGATTGCTCTTCAGCACGTGCGGCCTATTTAGCTCACGCACGGATCACGCTCTGGGCACGGGCAGACCGAAAGCTTGGGCCGGAGATGGCGCGTTTAGGCGAATCGGCGTGCTGGGAGCGTTCTTGGGTGGAAGCCGGGGTTTCTGGGCGAAGATGGCATGCGTTGCAATGGGGGTATGCCCCCCTATTTATAGGGCCTCGGGGGACCGAACCGGCGGGGGTATCCTCCCGGCGGGGGTGCGCGGGCTCGAGCGTCGAGGACCGGCGCGAGCGCCGAGGCAGCACGGCAGAGAGGCACTGACCGACGGGGGTGCACGGACTGGCGGGGGTGCGCACTGGCGGGGTGCGCACGCGAGCGGGCAAAACCGGCGGGGTGCGGCACCCCGCCCGGACTGGCGGGGGTGCGGCCCCCGCCCAACCTGGCGGGGGTGCGGCACCCCCCGAACCGGCGGGGGTGCGGCCCCCGCCCGGACCGCGGGGGTGCGCACCCCGCCGAACAGGCGGGGGTGCGGCCCCTACCGAACCGGCGGGGGTGCGGCCCCCGCCCAGACTGGCGGGGGTGCCGCACCCCGCCGAACGGGGGTGCGACCCCCGCCAGAACCGGCGGGGGTGCGCCCCCGCCCGAACCGGCGGGGGTGCGGCCCCCGCCAGGAACGGCGGGGGTGCCACCGCCTGGCCCCCCCTATAAATGGGGTGGGGGCTCCACTCCTTGGCCATTTCCTCCTGTTCTTCCGGGAGAGAGCTCCGTGGGCCTCCCGTGCTTGGTTCGTTGGTTGACGGCCGTGCCGCGCACGTGCACACGTGCGCCGCTTGTGCTTCTCCGGCCGTCCACGTGCGTTTGTCTCCGTTTTCTGGAGGCGCGTGCATTTGACTTCTCCGAACCCTTCGGCTTCGGGCGCGGCTTCGAACGTTGATCCGGACACGGAGTTTCTGGCATCCGGAGTACGTATTCTTCGCCGTCGACGAACTTCTCGGGCACCCCGTTTCCGGGCCACTCCGGATTGACGCGAGCACTCGGGCTCATTTGTTCCCGATGTCCGCGTGGGGGAGTATCGGGAGTTTGTTCCCAGTTCCCCTAGGGCGTATTTGTCGCCCGGGGTTTGTTTAAGCCCCGATATTTTTGGGTTCAACAAATGCCCCCCGCGGGATATCCGTCGGAGACGAAGACGACGACGGGTATCCCGTGGTGCCTTCGAGATACATCTTTTCTTTCGCAGTTGTCTCCTTCTGCCTTGTTGCGACGTTCTTTCACCTGACGCTCGGACAATTCGTTTGGCAGGATTGACGATGCCTCGTTCCACCAAGCATCGTGGGGAGAGTAGCCGGGCATCGCGTCGCTCAGAGGATGATGTGCAACGAACGGGGGATCCGATGCCATATTTCACCCTTTCCCCGGTGAGGGAGGACGACCCGGAGCGACTCGACAAGGGTGTCAAGGTATGCGCTCTCGGGCCTTTGGAGGAGTCGTCGCCGCTTGAGGGCGTCGTGGACATGCGCCGGGTGGACCGGACCGAGCGGGGGTACCGCTACCGGAGAGGCGGTGATTATCCAGGGCATTTTCCGCTGGACGAGCATTTGTTCCCCTTCATTCAGAGTTTTGTTCCGGTCAACTGGGAGGGCCCCGACGGACTTCTTTTGTCCGAGCGAGCTCAGCTGGAGCGGGCTATTCTGGTCGGTCGCGACAGCATGATGGGGACTTGCAGCTTTCACTATCCCAGCTTTCCCGTCGACTATACCGCACAGGCGCATTTTCCAAGGCGGGCCAACTGGGCTTTTTAGTGCGGAACCCGTTAACCGGGTCAGGGAGCTCATGCTTGCACAGGGTTTGTGGGAAGTACACGGGCTGCCCAAGACCGGTCCTACCTTCACTGGGCATATCCCGCTACCTTCCGGCCCCGAGTTTGTATCGGAGGGCTATGACCGGTCATGTTTCTTGGACCGGATTATGAGTAAGGAGGCCGCTGGCTGGTATGACCGGTGGTCCGTCATTTCGTCTCACCGCTTCCGCTTCGGCGCCACGGAATGGTTGATGGGCATTCTTTACCATTACCGCCAGCTGCTGGATCAGATTGGCCTTCTTCACGCTGTTGTCGCCGCTCTTTACAGCTATCCGTGCCATTCCGGGCTTCTGCAGGCCCTGGCGGAGCGGTTCAACCGGAGGTTCAATACCTTCTGCGTAGCGGACGGGGAGACATGCCTCGATCTTTGGGCTTTGCACAGAATCTCTGGTCTCCCGATCTCTGGCCAATTTTATGAGGAGGTGTGTTTGAATGACCTCCTTCGGGACCAGTCCACCGGCGCCGGCTCTTATGTTCTATCCCACAGCTTCCGTTATTTGATGAAAGTCTGGCGGGATTTAGCCCGGTGTGGTAAAGATGAATGTCCCAGTGCTTCCAAAGGGACTGTGAGGGTGAGCTGCGATGCTTGGCTCCGCTTTTTCTACAACGGGCCTTTCTGCTTTCACAAGGAGTTTGCCAGCGAGAGCTACGACCCCACAGATTATTTGCAGTTGTCAGTCACCTTGGAGAGCAACGTGAAGTATCTCTACGCGCCTCAGGGTCGTGGCTGGAATCCCAGGCAGCTTTCCGACCGGACTTATTTGGCAGCGTACCTGGCGTACTGGTTGAGCACCTTCGTCGTCCCGTTCGGGGAGGAGGGAAACATCAGGCCGGAGGTCATTTATCCGGCTTGCTCCTTGGCTAGCGGTGTGCAGCTTGCTCTGGCCCCGGCGGCGCTGGCTAATATTTTTCATGGCTTGGGGGATTTGACGGCGAGCCCTTCCCCTCGCGACAAAAGCATCGTCTTACCGACGCACTACTTGAGTGCCTGGGCTGGTCTTCTTTTGCCCGAGCTATGCCACAATGTCAGCCTGGAGAATCCTTCCATGCCGCTCCTCTTTATGTTCCGGAATCGCCCGGAGCAGGCACACCAGCGACAATTAGAAGAGGCGCGCCGACGGCTTTCCTTTGTGCCATCGGTGGGGCAGTCGGGACTTGACCACGCTTGCTGCTCGCGCGATTTCCGCCCTTATGTCGAGGAGAGCCGGGGAGGGCGAATTTACCGCCTCCCTCACAATCCGGCGCCGAGCGCATCTTTCCGCAGGGAGTGGCTCTGGTGCATTCGCCCCGGCATTTTGCTCTTCCGTAAAGGGGGGTCTTTGTTTATGGAGCCATACTTTCCACACCGCTTCGCACGCAACTTTGGGTACGATCAGGCTGTACCTCCCAATGCCGATTTTGCGCTCCCTGACAGAACATATAGGGGCCTGGATCGGCATCTTGTGGCTTCCAGCTGGTGGTGCTTTTTTATCAGACGCGACCCATCTCAGGAGTTCTTCATCCCCGAGCAGCGGCGGGATGGTCGCGTGGATATATTATATGCCCGGTGGTGGACCCGACATAATAAGGCGTTCCGGGAACATGCCGATGCGGTGAAGGCGGCGGAGGGCGCTTACTTGTCCCGAGCGGGCGCCTCCATCTCTTCGATCACGTCGAAGTTTCTCCGGCAGGAGTTCCCGGCGCTTGTTGGGAAAGTCTCGACTGTGGGCCGCCGTCGAGCGAAGGCACAGGTCACCGATCCCGCGGAACGCAAAGCTCGCGTCGAGGCTTTAGAGCCCCTGGCGCGTCCCGAGGGCAGTTCGACGACTTCTCGGGGTAGCGGAGGGCCGCCCCTCGTCTACTTTTGGTGGCGCCACTTCTTGCTGGACTGTGGGTACCAAGTAGACACGGCGCTTTCTGCTTTTATTCCTCATGATGTGTCGGGAGCTTGGGAGCGACATCTCTGCCATTCAATTGCTCGCGTCGGCCCAAGGGAGTTTATTAGCTGGATCGAGAACGGGACCACCTTGCAGGAGGCAGGAAAGGCTGTGAAGGTCCCTTTCGATCGGGTGGTGCTTCCGCCACCCTTTTCCCAGGCGCCAACCGGTACGTTGTCCATTGTAGTTGTTGCCTGTTTGTACTTTTCTTCTTTTCTTTCCCCTCATTCTCCCCCCCCCCTTTTTTTTGACTGGGCTTCCCTTGCTTCTGGATTGAGCAGAGAGTTTTATTCCTTTGGCGGCGCTGCCGAAGCCCAACACTTCACGCAGTCGGAAGCGACGTGCGAGCAGGGAAGCCGGCTCCTCGCCGCCGGGCGCTCAGGAGGGGACCCCCGAGCCTTCCGTTTCGGTTGGAGGAGGTGGGCCTAGCCTTTTGTTTCGCCAGACGGGGGAGTTTTTTCTCCCCTCTTTCCTTTCCTCTTTGATCGGGATTCTCATTTTGCTGTCGCTCTTCCTGCAGCTTTGCAAACTCCGGGGAGCGAGGAGGTGGCCGGGGCGACGCCGCGCGAGGGCCCTACCCCTCCTGCCGAGGACAATTACAATCCCACGTTTGATGGGACGCCGTCCCCAGACACGACGGGGCTCCCACAGGCGTCTCCACCTGAACCAGGTGAGCGAGCGGCAAGCGCACACATGTACACATACATATATATATATGTGCCTTTGCCTCCTTTGCCCTGGGCGCACTGTTATAGCTATGAGCTTGAACATCTGACCGCTTCATTTCCTTCCTCAGGGTACGTGCCGGGGGAGGTGTCCGCTGGCGAAGGCACCTCGCATCGGGCAGTGTCGACACCTTCGCTTCAGGAGATTCATAGTCTATTGGTCTCCGGCCTCGGGGGTGAGCTACCTGATTTCTCGGACTTTGCCCCGGGGCTGCTCGAGGGAGGAACTTTGCCGCGGGCTTTGCATTGCGCGAGTAAGTACCTCCTGGTTCTTTCATTTAGTCGCCACACCGCCTTTGCACCTCTTCCTCCTCTCTTTTTTTTTTTCTTGAGGAAGCGATAGATGACTTCATTTTCCTCTTGCAGTGACGATCACCTCCCCGACTGCGCTCCCCGTCAGGTCCCCGCGGGAGGAGGTGAAGTTCTAGAGAGGACAGTTGGGGAAGACGATGGTACGGGCTTTGCCCAAGGGCGGACTTCTTTTTATTGCTCATCCTAGGTTTCGCCGGGGCGAAGGGGAGTATCCCACTTGACGCGCGCGTTCATCCTTTTTGCAGGCGGCGCCGAGATTGTGGCGGAAATGATGGAGATGGGTCCTTCAGTGGCCGTCTTTTCTTCGGCTGCGACTCAGGCCGGGGTAGAGGGGGCCCCTCATGGTGCCGTGACGGCTCCACTTCTTTCAGTGGCCGGCGAGTCTTTGACAGGTATTTCTGCTCCCCTTATCTTTTCTTTGGTCGTAGCCCCGTTGCTCCTGCGCCGTGCTGACATTCATCTACCTTTGACAGCCGCTGGCGGCGATGTGCCCCTGCCACCTTTCGCCGCAGCATCACCTGTGAGGCCTGCTCCGTTCCCGAGCCACGGCGTTCTTTGGCCGAGTGAGCCTCAAAGCATCCAGATGGTGGACAAGGGCGGCGTACTGGAGACCTTGATGGGGCTTGTGCGGTCTGCCATGGAGGAGAGTAGCCCCCCATGCCTTGAAAGGGTGCGGGGGTTCCTTTACCGGAATACCCGCGCCTATCACTTGATGGGCTTCCCACGAGACCCTTGGATGGCGGCCGTTGACGCTGTTTGGGACGAGGTGCAGCAGCGATGCCAGGAGGCGACCCGCCTCAAGATCCAGGAGCTCTCGGCAGAGGTTACTCTAGAAGAGCAAAGATTCGAGGCTCTTCGCTCACAGAGAGGAGACGTGCTCAGCCGCGTCGAGACCTTGAGGGCAGGTTGCGCTCAATGCCATGCTGATATCATTGGCTTCCAGCGGACGATTGAGGAGGCCTCGAAGTGTCTTGCCGATCGTCAGGCCGCATACCAGGCGCTGACCGAGGGGGCGGCGGAGGCCGAGGCAGCGGCGACCGCCTTGGAACAGGAGTTTGCGGATTCCCAGACCAGGCTATTGGCTCTTCAGGCGAGTCTGGCGGATCTTCGGGAGGACCCCACGCCTCTTCGTGAGAGGGAGGGGGCTCCATAGTTCCTCTCGTCCCTTTTTGCTTTCAGCCGATGTATATATTTCATCAGCTACCCCGAGGGCTTGTCTCGGGCACCTTGTATTCAAGGAATGACAAACTTTAGGTTACTGCCAATGCCTTTCTTTAACACTGTTGCAACCTTCGTCTGCATTTAAGTAACCTTTTGAGGGCCTTATTTGGGACTCCTCCTTTAGACGCCGTGTTCTTGGCTTAACTTGTCCTGCGCTCCACTCGGTTTCTCGGACCGGTAGGTTCGAGGGACGTCTTTTGGATGTTGCATTTCTGGCATTTTTCCAGATCTGATGCAACATTTCGGGTGCTGAGGCTGGCCTTCTCGGGGCTTCGTTCAGCAACCTGAGTTTGATTCTTAGTCGGGGAAGCTTGCCTTTTCTGGCTTTGCTCCTCGACCTTGATTTTGTATTTCTGCTTCCTGAGATTTGCTTTATTGGCTTTTCCCAGGCTTGCTCTCGGCATCTTTCGCTTGAATTTTGCATTTGTGGCATTCCTCAAGATCTGATGCAACATTTCGGGTGCCGGGGTCGGCCTTCTCGGGGCTTTGTCCAGCAACCCAACTTTGATTGATGATGATGATTTTTTTTTCATATTACCATCCCAAGCGCCCTTTCGGGTTTTCGCCGGGGATGACCCCCTCTAGCTTTTTCCAGTGCGCCCTTTCGGGTTTTCACACTGAGGGGTTACCCATTTTTGCCCGAGGCGCCCTTTCGGGTTTTCACCTCGGCTGGGTGTGAGGCCTTCTGCCGTGAACATCCCCTTTTTGGAGGATGATCAAGTCTGCCGGGACATCTCTATTTTTAGTCCCTTTTTTCTTTTTCTTTTTTCTTCTTTTTTTTTGCTAGGGCCCGGGGCGGACCCTGGGGCAATTGGTCACGGGATTTCCCATTCGGATTTAGCCCCGCCATTGCGGTTTGCTGGCTAAAGAAATTTCGGTTAGCCTACCACTCCGTTTGCTGGCTAAAGGGTTTTGGTTTGACCGACCACGGAGGTTTGACTGGTCAAAGGGATAGCCTATCTTCTTGGGATTTGCTGGCTAAGGTTTAGGATTTGACCGACCATGGAGGTTTGTTGGTCAAAGGGGGATAGCCTACCTTCTTGGGGTTTGCTGGCTAAGGTTTTGGTTTGACCAACCGCAGAGGTTTGTTGGTCAAAGGGATAGCCTACCTTCTGGGGTTTTCTGGCTAAGGGTTTTAGGTTTTGACCGACCATGGAGGTTTGTTGGTCAAAGGGGGATAGCCTACCTTCTTGGGTTTGCTGGCTAAGGTTTTGGTTTGACCGACCGCAGAGGTTTGTTGGTCAAAAGGGATAGCCTACCTTCTTGGGGTTTTTGGCTAAAGGGAAACGGCTTGATCTACCATTTCGGTTTACCTACCAAGCAGAATAGGGGCCCGCCTAGCATTTTGTTTACTGGCCGCGCGAAACCTGCCTTGATAAGTGATGATTTGATTTTGATTTTGATTTTTTTTTCACATTACTGACTCCTGCGCCCTTTCGGGTTTTCACATAAGCCAGCCCCCTCTAGCTTTTTCCAACGCGCCCTTTCGGGTTTTCACGTTGAGGGGTGATCCATTTTTGCCTGAGGCGCCCTTTCGGGTTTTCACCTCAGCTAGATTTTGGGCAATTTTACCCTCGGGCACCCCTTTTGAGGAGCGACCAAGTCCGCTGGGACATCTCTATCTTTAGTCCCCTTTCTTTTCTTTTTTTTTTTGAATCCGAAGCGGGGTTGAGGAACCTTGGCTAGGGGATTTGACTTGGTCGACCTGGATGGTTTGCTGACCAAGAGGGAGGTTTTAGCCGACCTTCTGGGGTTTGTTGGCTAAAGGATTAACTGGTCGACCTGGACGGTTTGCTGACCAAGGAGGGGGTAGCGACCTTCTGGGGGTTTGTTGGCTAAAGGATTAACTTGGTCGACCTACGGTTTGCTGACCAAGGAGGGGTTTTAGCCGACCTTCTGGGGTTTGTTGGCTAAAGATTAACTTGGTCGACCTGGCGGTTTGCTGACCAAAGAGGGGGTTTTAGCCGACCTTCTGGAGGTTTGTTGGCTAAAGGATTAACTTGTCGACCTGGACGGTTGCTGACCAAGAGGGTTTTAGCCGACCTTCTGGGGGTTTTGGCTAAGGATTAACTTGGTCGACTGGACGGTTTGCTGACCAAGGGGAGTTTTAGCCGACCTTCTGGGGTTTGTTGGCTAAAGGATTAACTTGGTCGACCTGGACGGTTTGCTGACCAAGGAGGAGGTTTTAGCCGACCTTCTGGGGTTTATTGGCTAAGGGATTGACTGGTCGACCTGGACGGTTTGCTGACCAAGGAGGAGGTTTAGCCGACCTTCTGGGGGTTTATTGGCTAAGGATTGACTTGGTCGACCTGGACGGTTTGCTGACCAAGAGGAGTTTTTAGCCGACTTCTGGGGGTTATTGGCTAAGGTTTGACTTGGCGACGGGATGGTTTGCTGACCAAGAGGAGTTCTAGCCGACTTCTTGGGGTATTGGCTAGAGGATTTGACTTGGTCGACCAGGATGGTTGCTGACAAGGAGGAATTTAGCCGACCTTCTGGGGGTTATGGCTAGAGGGTTTAACTGGTCGACCTGGACGGTTTGCTGACAAGGAGGAGTTTAGCCGACCTTCTTGGGGTTATGGCTAGAGAATTTGACTTGGTCGACCAGGATGGTTTGCTGACCAAGGAGGAATTTAGCCGACCTTCTGGGGGTTATGGCTAGGTTTTAGGTTTGACCGACACGGATTTTTTGGTCAAGGAATAGCCTACCTTCTTGGGGTTTGCTGGCTAAGGTTTAGGTTTGACCGACCACGGGGGTTTACTGGTCAAAGGGGATAGCCTACCTTCTTAGGGTTTTCTGGCTAAGGTTTAACTTGGTCGACCTGGACGGTTTGCTGACCAAGAGGGAGTTTTAGCCGACCTTCGGGGGGGTTTATGGCTAAGGGATTTGACTTGGTCGACCAGGATGGTTTGCTGACCAAGGAGGAGGTTTTAGCCGACCTTCTGGGGGTTTATTGGCTAAGGGATTTGACTTGGTCGACCTGGACGGTTTGCTGACCAAGGAGGAGAACATAATTCATAGAGGGGGAAATATTTTTCTTTTTTTCTTCCCTTTTTTTTCATAGGCTCTTTTGCCCTTGGGCACTCCCTTTTTTTTTTGGGGGAGTGACCAAGTCAGCCGGGACCTGTCTATTTTCAGTCCCTTCCCTTGTTTTTTTTTGAAATGGATGCATGTGCCCAGCCCTAGCCTGATTCGGCTATAAGGCGATCGGAGGGCGGTAGCCCAGGGAATTCATGCTCAGGGGCAAAGTACATTTTCAAATGCTTGCCATTTAGTGGTGGAAAGGGGCGATCGCCGGCATGTGTTGCCAGCGTGTATCCCCGCCTTCATACACTCCGGTGACCACGTACGGTCCGCGCCAGTCTGGCTGAAGTTTGCACTTGATTTGCCTGCCATGACTTCTCTTTGCTTGACCATGACGAGGTCACCTTTCTTGAAGACACGGGGCCTGACCAGCTTGTCGTAGGCTCGAGTCATGCGGGCTTGATAGGATTGGAGGTGTTTGTATGCTTCCAACCTTTGCCTCTAGGTCGGACAATTCCTCCAACCTTCTTTCAATTTCTTGTCGTTCCTCGGGCTGAAGACCGGTGTAGACGGCTACCCTGTAGGATGACATTTCGATTTCGATGGGGAGCATAGCTTCGGCTCCGTACACCAGAGAGAAGGGAGAACACCCAGTTGGGGTCTTGTAGACCGTCCGGTATGCCCAGAGTGCTTCGTGCACCTTCTCCCCCCAGTCACGTTTGCGATTGCCGACTATCTTGGCAAGCAATTTGCAAAGGGTCTTGTTGAAGGCTTCCGCCAGACCATTGGCTTGAGGGTTGTAGACCGTCGACGTCCTCCAATCTATCTGGAATTTGGCCGCCAACGCATTTATCGTTTTGTTTCTGAAGGGCGTACCGTTATCTGATACGATCCGATGAGGGGTGCCAAACCTGTAAATCAGGTGTTGCTTGACAAATTTGGCAACGGCTACCCCGGTTATTCCCGAAGAGGGATTGCTTCTGCCCATCGGGAGAAATAGTCGGTGGCTGCCAGGATAAACTTATGGCCGCAGGAGGATGGTGGGAATGGCCCACGACATCCATTCCCCATTCGGCAAAGGGCCATGTAGGGGCAGTTGGATGCAATTCGTTCGGCGGCTTTCTTGGCACCGAACTGAAGACCTGGCATTGATGACACGTACGGGCGTATGGACGCAATCCGTGTACATGGTCGGCCAGAAGAAGCCTTTTAGCTTGATGTTGATTTTCATTTTGTCTCCGCTTGATGGGCTCCACACAGTCCAGAATGGACTTCGTGCATGATGACTTTGGCTTCTCTGGGGGAGAGACATCGGAGGAGGGCAGACTGTCTTTTTCATGGACAAGCCGATATAGTTGGTCCCGATCATTTGATATGACGTGGCGCCGCCAGCAGTCGGACTCGTTCGGCCCGATCCGAAGGCAGCCAACCGTTTTTTATTTGAATGATCGGCTGGCGCCAGTCTTCTTCTTGGCGGCTTCTTCTTCGAGGGCGTTGACCTCTGCATCTTCTGGGTCGGAGTCGTCCTCAAGAACACTGGGCATCAGCTCCTATGTCGGACAGTTATGCCCAACTCCCCTTCAGGAGGAGCTTTAGGGCGGACGCCAGTTTGGCTAGCGCATCCGCCTGAGAGTTTTGCCCTCTAGGGACATGTCCGATTTCGAACAAATAGAACCTTTCGCGGAGCTTCATTACTTTGGCATGATAGGGGATCAGTTCCTTTTTCCGAACTTCATAGTCCCCCAGCACTTGACGGATGACCAACTGCGAGTCTCCGTAGACTTTTATGCATGATGCCCATTTCGGCAGCCAGTTGAAGTCCCACGATCAGCGCCTCATATTCAGCCTGATTATTGGTCAATGGCTTCATGAGTGCACATGAGTTGTGCAGTATTCCCCCTTGTGGAGTCACTAGGACAATGCCCGCTCCGGAGGTATAAGTTGTGGTGCCGTCAGTTTGCTTGAGCACCCGGGAAGCGCCATCAAAGTAGAGTTCCCAATGGTGTAACTCCACGGCGAGAGTATTCCCACTTTCTTGAACGGGGACTTCTTTTTGTTGGGTCCCCTCCCCGTGGGGGGATGAGAGCGTTTCCTCTTCCGGGAGCTTGAACTCGAGGGGAGAGCCTGCTGGGAGCGGATGCGCCGCCAGGAAATCCGCCATGCCTTGCCCTTTGATTGCTTTCTGGGGACGAAGGTGATATCGAACTCCATGAGGAGAAGGGCCCATTTTCCCATTCTTCCTGACAACACAGGTTGGGTGAGGAGCGCTTTAGCGGGTCTATCCTCGAGATGAGGCTGACTTGATGGGCTAGCAGATAGTGCCGTAATTTCTTGACGGCAATATCAGCGCTAGGCACACTTTCTCCACTGGGGAATATCGGTGCTCCGGACCCACCAACATCCTGCTGAGGTAGTAGAGCGGTTGCTCTTTGCCTTCCTCATTCACTTGCGCCAGCAGCGCCCAGCGATGTTTCCATGGCTGCGATGTAGAGGATGAGCGGCTTATCTTTCACTGGGGCTCCCAAGACGGGAGGAGTAAGGAGATACTCTTTGATTTCTTCGAAAGTATCTTGGCACTCTTGGTCCCATACAATGGGGCCCCTTTCTTCATTATTTGCTGAAGGGGGCGCATCTGCCCGCAAGGTTGGAGATGAACCGCCTTATGTAGGCCAGCCTTCCTTGGAGAGATTTTAGCTCCGTTAAGGTTTTCGGCGGCGGCAGCTCTCTGATAGCTTTGATTTTGACGGGATCGATTTCTATCCCGCGGTATTTGACAACAAAGCCGAGGAATCTGCCGCTCGAGACGCCGAAGGCGCACTTCATCGGGTTCATCTTCAGCTGATGTTGGCGGAGTCTTTCAAAGACCTGGCGTAGGTCGCCTAGGTGGTCTTCCCGCCTTTGGTCTTGACGACCAGGTCATCAACGTAGCACTCGACCGAGTCATGGAGCATTTCTCCAAAAATCTTGGTCATGGCTCGTCGATAGGTGGCTCCAGCGTTCTTCAAGCTGAAGGGCATTCTTTTATAGTTGTAGATCCTTTGGGGGACCTGAAGGCGGTATGACCCTTATCTTTGGGAGCCATACGGATTTGATTATAGCCCGACGACCCGTCCATGAAGGATAACGCTTCATGCCCGGTGGTCATGTCGATCATTGTTTCCGTGATCGGGACCGGGAAGTCGTCCTTGGGCAGGCTTTGTTCAAGTCCCTGTAGTCGATACAGATCCGGACTTCGCCGTTCTTCTTTTCACTGGCACTATATTGGCCAGCCAAGTTGGATAGATGCACGGCTCGGTGAAGTCGACTTGGAGAAGTCTGTCCACCTCGGCATTTACTTTCAGCTCCAGCTCGTGGCGCATACGCGTTGGGCTTGCTTGACGGCTTCGCTGCGGGGAGTATGGACAACTCATGTTCAGCCACGGAGGGGTCCAGGCCTAGCATTTCTTTGTATGTCCACGCGAAACAGTCTTTGAATTCCAGCAAGAGTTGCCGGTATGACTGTCTTTCTTCCTCGTTCAAGAGGGCGCTGACGAAGATTGGTCGGGGTTCTTTTGTTCCCCGAGGTCGAGCTCGACCAGTTCGTCGACCGTAGCTGTCCGCCGTCTTCGAGTTCACGAGGTGCTGGCTGTAGGTCGATGAAATCCTTTTCTTCATCGGAGTCAGCAACGTGGACGTCATAGTATTTGAAGCCTTCTTCTGTGATTGGCCAGAAGGGTTCCCCGCCTTGAGATGCTTCTCGGCGCGCCGTCCCGTTTGATAGGACGAGGGCGGCCTCCCCTTGCTGTGGTTTTGTAGCGGGGGTAGGAGATTGCCCGCCGGAGGGGCAATGATCAGGTAAGGGCGCGAGCCCAACGGTGTTGACCGTATAGTAGGCCTCGCATTCCGCCGCCTGACCATAGCCCAACCCCCGAGTGTCTTTTGCACAATAGGGGGGTTGCCCTCGGAGTTGCTTCGGGTACCACAGCTGGTGGAAGTACTCCCGTCGCGAGGGGTCTTGCATTTGTGCAATCTTTTGCCTTCGGCACAATTTCCTGATGTGTTTGGGCATGTCGTCCATTTCTTGGACGGGCTCTGGGGCGACTTGAGTCGTTTGACTCCAGCCAAATTCGTCTTCGAGGGGCCCATGTGGCAGCGGGTCTCCTTTGTAGAAGATGATCGGCTTCGGCGTCTCGCCCTTCTCGAGACTATCATTTCTGTAATGGGTGACAATGAATGTCCTCAGTCGTTCCACCCATTGCTCCTCCCTGTGGAAGAGTAATTGCATGTACGCCGGCGGCAAGGGGATGCTTCGGTTGATGATCTCGCCGATGGCGTTTGCTTCGTAGTTGATCTCACGCCTTTCTGGGCAACTTGGCCCGGGCGTGGTGGATTCGGCGAGGCGGCTAAGCCGGTGAGCTTCAAGGAGGTCTTTGTTGACCGTGAAGAGCTCCTCCTCCTCTTGACCCTGGCTTGCCTGATTTGCGTCGGCATTTTGCTTTTCCTTGCCTTTTGACGCAGTCGCTGGCTCCCTGAGAGGTTCGCCGAGGTATAGCTGGGCGTCTGCCAAGTTGCATTCATTGGGCGGAACGGGGCTCGGTCTGCAAAGACCGTGTGCTGCTCCCTTCTTTGATGTATTTTATACATTGATGGAGAGTCGAGGGGACGACCCGGTTTTCATGGAGCCAGGGTCTTCCCAGGAGGGCTTTGTAAGACGGTTTGCATTAATGATGTAAAACACGACCTTAGTAGTGAGGCCGTCCCATGGCCAGGCTGCACCTCCACCTTTCCCAAGGCGTTTTCAGAATTCTGGTTGAATCCAGCGATTCTGATATCATTTACCCTTTGCAAGTAGGGCGAAGATACAAAGCCCTGAAAGTCTTCAGGGGCATGATATTGATCGACGCCCCGGGGTCAACCAGGATCCGGTTGAGCTCGTGCCCATTGACTTTTCCTTGCATGTA
The DNA here is from genome assembly GCA_014218235.1 of Colocasia esculenta. Classification (NCBI taxonomy): domain Eukaryota; kingdom Viridiplantae; phylum Streptophyta; class Magnoliopsida; order Alismatales; family Araceae; genus Colocasia; species Colocasia esculenta. Next base: position 20,572,551 of record CM024755.1, on the reverse strand, counting down.
CAACGGACGGTTGTGGTATAGCGTTGGTAACAGCATATCTTTGTCGGAGAAGGTCACCTCCGCCACCAGTGCTTCTAAGGCTTGTGCTTGGAGTTCGGTCACGTCAGCTTCGTAGACCTCGGGCTCTTGCAAGATTTTGACGAGCGCCGTTCTCAAATCTTTGCTCCAGGCAATGGCGTCCCATATAGTGATGTTGGTCGGGAACCGCTTCATATGTTGTATGATTTTGCGGTCAGCACGGGCACGGGTTTGATCCAATGGTGGGTAGTATCCTCCAGGGCCTTTATCGGTTGCCCGAATTGGTTGACCGTCTTGCCGCTGGTTGCTCGTCCGACTTTTCTTCGAATAACGAGCCCAGGCAATCTTCCTCCGGGGCGACAGTTTCTTCTTTGCCGCTCCCGGACGGAGCGGGCCGGGCGGCCGATTCAGGAATTTTCCGGTTGAAAGGCCTGTTGGGGATCGCCCATCCCCCATAGTCTTCTTCGTCAGACAGGACGAAGGGGACTGGCTGGGTGGCCCTCCGGTCGGAGAGCCCACTAGCGATATCCTGCTTGCCCTTCTTCTTCCTCGTCCGATGGGTCGAAGATGAAGGAGTTCGCCCGCACCTCTATTTCGGGGCAGGCTGAGGCTTTCCTCCTCGGAAGACGATAGTCTTGTCCAGGTCGGGCGAGTTGGCTTTCTCGCCGAGGGACGGGGTTGATTTCTTCCCTCGTCCGCGGCCCTTTGCTTTGCCTCGGTTGCGGCGCCGATATGTTGCCACAGGGGGCGTAGCTGCCGGTGATTGCAAGCTCGCTGGCGGCGGGATTGACACCATGTTGCACGAGAAGTCTTTCAGCATTTCTTCTAGCTTCTCGATAGTGATTTCATCTTCCTTATAGAAGATGGCCAGTTCTTCGGGCAGAGGCAGCTTCTCACCTTCTTGAGCCCTTTGTAGCATTTGGTGGAGCCAGCTTTTGAGCCTTGTTTTGCGCTCCATTTCTTCCCACGGGATGTAAATGTCCAGAGGGACTCCCAAGTGGGCTTGGAGGGGATATACTCCTCCAGATCATCGATGAGCTTTTGCAGCTTCTGGAGTGGAGTAAGCTCTGCTGGGGCTGCCGCGGCCTCCTCTTGCTCAGCTTGCTTCTTTAGGCGCCTTTTCATGTTCTTGCGCCGGTTCTTTTCTTGCTGCACTGCGCGCGCCATTTCGAGCGGCGTCAGCGGCTTGCTTGTTCTGTCGCTTGAGGGGTAGTCTCGCGACCAAGGCGACCGTGCGACCTTCCCCTCTTAGGGAACGCTGACAGAGTGTGCATTCTGGACCACCGTCGTCCAGCCAGCTTCATCTTGCTGATGCTGGAAAGTGGAGTCAATTGCCTGCTCGATTATCTCGGGCGGCAGTTGTTGAAATTCAGCCCAATAGGGGCTTGGCTCTTGGGTGGCCGGCTCCATCACCGGCTGCTTGCCCCTGCGGTCTTTTTCTTGCCGCTTGAGTATTCGCGGAGGCGAGTTCTCAAAGCACTGCCTTGCTGCAAGAGTCTTTCGAAGATCTCCCCGGTCTTTGCGGTCGCAAAGGGGTTCGGGGAGACTCGCCACCCGGGATACCATAAGGCAGGGGCCTCGTCAGATGAGCCGCCTTCTGTCATATCGGTCCTCTTGATTATATCTTGAGGTGGGCTGCTCTTTCAGGGATATATCCTGAATTGCTGCGCCAAGCTTGCGCCTTCAGTGTCAGCTATGGACGACATCGGCGGTACGAGCCATCCTCGTTCATCAGCTTCGGGGGCTTGGAGGTTCTTGAAGCGCATATAGTCACTTTCTTCGAATTCCCGTTGGGCTGCTTCCCTGGCTCTCATCAGGACCATGGAGTTGCCTTCCGAGTCGATTTTCCCCTTTTGGATGAGGGACTCGACCCAATCCCGGACATCAGGGCACCTGTCTGTAGGGTGCAGCAGCATGGCGTGATACCGACAGTACATGGGGTGATTCAGCTCCCTTTCAGTGTACGTCGGCGGCGGTGTGTGAGCCATCACGACACCTCGTTGCAGGAGCTTCTCGAAGATTTCCCCAACATTTCTGGTCGCCAAGTGACTGCGGTGGGGGATTCTCCCTCCCGGGCACCACCAAGTAGGGGCTGCGCCTGATGAGCTGCCTTCTATCATATCCGGGTCCGGGAATGTGAAGGCCACCGGTGTATAAATTTCCGGTGGGTCGATGACGTTGATTGTATGTGTGACAACGTCAGCTGAATGGTCTGTCCATTCGCGAGTGTAAGGTTGCGGTGGGTTGACACGGGCGTTGCCCAAGTCGATAATCCCTTGGTTGATCCATGCTTCAACCTTGTCTTTAAAGACGTGGCAGTCTTCTAACGCGTGCCCTGCATCTTGATGGTATATGCAGTAGTTTGGCGGGACGCTTGTTGGCGGTTGGCAGCCTAGTAATCCCACTCGCAGGCATGTACGGTAGAGCGCCAGCGTCCGATGGCGCGGGAAGGAATATAATCTTCCGGCGATTTCATCATCAGACGGGTTTGAAGACTCCTCTGAGATCCATCCCCCGCAGGGAGGGCGCGTCCGGGGCGCAGGTGTGCCCACGGGCCCCTGGAGTCCTTGCTGGAGGGTCGTCAAACTTTCTTGCATGGTCCTCAGGTACATCAGCGTTTGGCGCTGACCGTGCCGCAGGTTTTGCACTGTCTCGGACCATGACCTGTGCTCTGAGGCTGAGGGATGATCCCCCTCCCATCCGTTGGTGGAATGAGCGTCCCAAGGATTTGCCTCGGGGTCTTCTGGCTCGGGAGCCGGCGCATTGACATGGATGACATTGGCCGACTGCCTCGATTGGTCCCAGGCATGGGGCTGTGGAGGATCGACCAGATGATCATACATGGTGATGAGGCGACTCTGGATCAGCTTCTGTACTTCATTCTTGAAGACGTAGCAGTCTTCAATAGAGTGCCCCAGCATGCGGTGGTAGAGACAATAATTCGGCTCATCCACCCTATCCGCTTCGCTCGGTCTTCTCAATGCCGGAAGCTTGAGCAGGTCATTCTTCATGCACAGCTTGAAGAGCATCTTCGTATGGTCCCTTTTGAAGGAATACGGCGTGCTCATACGCTGTGGCAATGAAGTTGGAGGCGGTCTTTCTTCCACCTTCTTGCTTGGAGTGCCGGAGGTCATGACCTTCTCCCCTTGCTTTGCGGGGCGAAGTCCACAGCATTTGCTTCTTTGCCCACGGCCCGCTCCTTGCCTGGCTTGATTCGCGGAGGAGCTTGCATCGGGTTGTCGGCGAAGAACATTTCGATCTCTGCCACGACCGCATTTGAGCTGGTCAAAACCCTTGATGTTTGTTCCCAGCAGCTTTTCACTTATCTGCGCTGCCAGGCCCCGTCGACAGATGTTATGGCATCTTCTTGCGTCGGGGGATTGTCGCACCTCATGCTGAAGTCACGCCACCGCTTGATGAAGTCGAGTGCCGTTTCTCCTTTTCTTTGCCTGAGGGAGCACAGCTCTGCAAGCGACACCTTTCTCTCGGCCGTTTGGAAGCGGTCGATGAACTTCTTTTGGAGGTCGGCCCAATCGACAACGGAGTTGGGCCTCAGCTTGGAGTACCACTGGAAGGCGGTGTCTGTCAGGGACGTTGCGAAGTAACGGAGGAGGTAGGATTCATCGAATGCCAACTCTCCCATGGCCGTTATATAGTAGGCCAGGTGCTCGTTTGGCGAGCCCTGTCCATCGAACTTCTGCAACTCGGCGCCTTGGGGAAGTCCGGTGGCAGCTTCTTGAATTGATGGTGGACGGGATATGGCATGCTGTAGAGATCTACAGTGGCAGTTCCCTCGCCTCGCTGAGCGAAGCGGTCGTCCACGATCTTTTCAATCATTCGTCGCTGGGCGACGATATCTTCAGCCGCGGAGGCTTGGGAGTTTATGCCCCTGCGCGGCTGTTGGACCGGATCGACGGTATAATCGTTGACCGCGGCTATGCGTGGATTGACATCGGGCAGGTCGCCTTGTTGATGTCTTGTCCGAGCATTTTGGTTTGCCGTCGGCACTTGGCGGCGTGGCGCATTTGCCCATGCCTGCTGCCCTCGCTCCGTCAGGAGGTTGGGCATTTCAGCTGCCAACGCTGTATGAAATCATACTTGGCGTCGTCCGTCATTGCTTGGAAGGCGGCCCTGGTTGGCGGCATGAGGAACACTTCGGCTTGGTCCCCGTCGGCGGCAGTTGTTGATCTCGAGGTGGAGGCTGGCGACTTCGTCTTGTTCCCCTCCTTCAAGGTCCAGCTGGACCTGGCCCTGGAGGGGTCTTTGATCATGCTCGAGTGGAGGCTCGAGGACCTGCCCCAGATTCGAGGGTCCGGCCTGACTGCCTTGCTGCCCTTGGAGAAGTCTTCTGGCAGCGTTTCTGGTGTACCGGAGGACGGTTTCGTCGTCCTGTCCGGGTTCGTTTATCCTGAGCGCTCCAGCAGGGATGCCGGACGGCCCAGGTGCTTCCCTTCCCGAAGGATAGCAGGTGAAGATTTTCATGCCTCCACCTTCTTCAGACGTCTGTTGCACTCTCCGCTTCTTGGGCTTCTGAGTGCTTGGACGGATTGCAGCTCCCAGCCTGGTGAAGACTGAGGCGCTCAGCCTTTCAAAGACCGAGACTCGAGGTGCGGAAGCTCCGGCTTGACTCGCGTTTCCGCCTTCAGCAGTTTCCGCTTGGGCGGGGACGAAGTTGGGCTTCCTATAAATGCCCCTGCGTTTGTGTCCGCGGGGACGAGGAGGTTCGGTTTCTTGAGCTTTTTCTCGCCCAGGCACCGTCACCTTCTTGGGGCTTTCGGCGGGTTGATCCGCCCTAGCCTGTTTGATTTGGCGGGCTTCCTGCTTGGTCACCCACATTTGCCTCATTTTGCGAGGCGGCTGGGGCGCCGAGCTTGATGCCTGCCCCTGTCGGGCTCCTTTTGGGGAGTCCCGATCTTCTTGACGCATCCCTTGGAGGGGAGCGAATTTGTTGGAGGTTGCCACCGCGGGGACGCTTCTGTCCGGGGCAATATCGGCTCGCCTCCATCGAGCCTGACGCGGATGTCGCCAACTAGCACCGTTTTCCCGGAGTTGGAGACGACCGCGTGGGGCTTGCTGCCCCTGCGTCCCTGGCGCTGCCCCCGTTTTCTAGGGACTGCGATGCAGGAGATTGTGTTAACCGAGAAGACTCGGCCTTGGCTTGGGCGGGGTTTGGTTCCCCTAGTTGCAGTAGCTTTGGGTGCCGCCTTCGGAGTAGCTTGGACGGCAGGGACCACCCCTAGGAAGTAGGGGGATCCCACCACTGCAGGAAAGTCGCCGAACACGAGCGGGACGGCGAGGTAGCCACACTTGGCGTGGCATGCGATGACTTGCGGACCGTAGGTGACGGCGGCCATCGAGCAAGCTTGAATTGCAAGTGGGAACGGGCGTTTGATGCCGGCTTTCGCTCCTTGTACCTGTACTGTGGAAATTAGTCATCTTTATTTCTATATCGGCATACGGTCTTTTTACATATGCATGGAAGGCAGGAACAGTCCCACCGGGAGTGCCAGATTGTTGGAACGCGGATTTTTCTTTTCTCATTTTATTTATTTCATTTCATCACTTCTTCTCTGAAATGACGAATTTTGGGCGTGCCAGACTGTTTACGGGAAACAGACAAAGATTTGTTTTACGAGGAGTATTGGGTGTGAACCCTGATACCCTCGAATTTCATTTCATTTATTTTCCGCGTGCGCTCGCGTTTAGGGCGATTGGAGTGGTCATGTACTGGACCGTTCCCCACCGACCGAAGTCGATGTTTCGTTTACATCGAGTATAACACTCGAATACCTTCGAATGCGTAATGTTTATTAAAAGACCGTATGCCGAACTTTAAGAAGAAAAGACAGATGACAAATAAATTTCCACAATTTTATTCAAGCATGCTCATGTCATTTTATTATGACATTTACATTGGTGCTTTTAGTGGGGTTTTGTACCTCCATTGGGCGATTACAAGTATTTCGTGTACATGAGCGTCGACGACAGGGTGTTTGTTCCTCCGTCGGACGTTACACGGTATGGGAAATACATCAATGTCCGTGACAGGGTGTTTGTGCCTCCGCCCGGTAACATGCCTCGACGTGTGTCGTTTTATGACACTGGAGGACTTAAACACATGTGCCTCGACGTGTGTCGTTTTATGACACCGAAGAACTTAAACCACATGTGCCTCGACGTGTGTCGTTTCATGACACCGGAGGACTTAAACACATGTGCCTCGACGTGTGTCGTTTTATGACACCGGAGGACTTAAACACATGTGCCTCGACGTGTGTCGTTTATGACACGGAGGACTTAAGTGCAAACACTGAGAGCCGTGTGACAACCTGTGGCGTCCTCCTGCGGACGTGGCGCAATGCAGCCCGAACGCTGAGAACGGAACACCAACGGGCGCCAAAGATTGCTCTTCAGCACGTGCGGCCTATTTAAGCTCACGCACGGATCACGCTCTGGGCACGGGCAGACCCGAAAGCTTGGGCCGGAGATGGCGCGTTTAGGCCGAATCGGCGTGCTGGGAGCGTTCTTGGGTGGAAGCCGGGGTTTTCTGGGCCGAAGATGGCATGCGTTGCAATGGGGGTATGCCCCCCTATTTATAAGGCCTCGGGGGACCGAACCGGCGGGGGTATCCTCCCCGGCGGGGGTGCGCGGGCTCGAGCGTCGAGGACGGGCGCGAGCGCCGAGGCAGCACGGCAGAGAGGCACTGACGGCGGGGGTGCACGGACTGGCGGGGGTGCGCACTGGCAGGGGTGCGCAGCGAGCGGGCAAACCGGCGGGGGTGCGGCACCCGCCCGGACTGGCGGGGGTGCGGCCCCCGCCCAACCTGGCGGGGGTGCGGCACCCCGCCGAACCGGCGGGGGTGCGGCCCCGCCGGACCGGCGGGGTGCCGCACCCGGAACCGGCGGGGGTGCGCCCCCGCCGAACCGGCGGGGGGTGCGAACCGGCGGGGGTGCGGCCCCCGCCAGGAACCGGCGGGGGTGCCACCGCCTGGCCCCCCTATAAATGGGGTGGGGGCTCCACTCCTTGGCCATTTCCTCCTGTTCTTCCGGGAGAGAGCTCCGTGGGCCTCCCGTGCTTGGTTCGTTGGTTGACGGCCGTGCCGCGCACGTGCACACGTGCGCCGCTTGTGCTTCTCGGCCGTCCCACGTGCGTTTGTCTCCATTTTCTGGAGGCGCGTGCATTTGACTTCTCCGAACCCTTCGGCTTCGGGCGCGGCTTCGAACGTTGATCCGGACACGGAGTTTCTGGCATCCGGAGTACGTATTCTTCGCCGTCGACGAACTTCTCGGGCGCCCCGTTTCCGGGCCACTCCGGATTGACGCGAGCACTCGGGCTCATTTGTTCCCGATGTCCGCGTGGGGGAGTATTGGGAGTTTGTTCCCGGTTCCCCTAGGGCGTATTTGTCGCCCGGGGTTTGTTTAAGCCCCGATATTTTTGGGTTCAACACCGCATCACCGTCAAGTACCGATTTCCCATTCCCCGCTTGGATGATATGTTGGATATGCTAGCGGGAGCCACGATATTTTCAAAGATCGATCTTAGGAGTGACTATCACCAGGTCAGGATCCGACCCAGGATAAATGGAAGACGGCTTTTAAAACGAAGGATGGGCTCTATGAATGGTTGGTCATGCCCTTTGGGCTATCCAACTCTCCTAGCACCTTCATGCGGTTGATGACCCAGGTATTGTGTCCGTTCATCGGAGTGTTCCTGGTTGTGTACTTTGATGATATTCTTATCTACAGCCGATCTAGGAGTGATCACATTGACCACCTGCGCCAGGTGTGCCTCACCCTCTATCGAGAAAACCTTTTCGGCAACCTCAAGAAATGTGCCTTCCTAACTGAATGTTACTTTCTTGGGGTTCATTGTGTCAAAAGAGGGTGTCTCAACTGACCCCGAGAAGATCAGGGCAATCGTAGAGTGGCCCGAGCAACAAACCCTTCATGATGTGCGTAACTTCCACGGTTTAGCCACCTTCTACCGTCGATTCATACGCAGGTTCAGCACTGTCACTGCTCCCATTACGGATTGCATTCGAAAGGGGGCATTTGTTTGGACTAAAGCTGCTGCTTCGGCCTTTCGTGACCTCAAAGAACGGATGACTCAAGCACATGTTCTTCGATTACTTGATTTCTCCAAGGTGTTTGAGGTCTCCTACGATGCTTCAGGTGTTGGCATTGGTGGAGTGTTGAGTCAGGAGGGCTACCCCATTGCCTACTTTAGCGAGAAATTGAATGATCCTAGGCTGAGGTACTCCACCTACAACAAGGAGTTTTACGCGATAGTTCAGGCATTAAGGTATTGAAGGCATTACTTGCTACCGTAGGAGTTTGTCTTATACTCCGATCATGAGGCCCTTCGTTTTCTCCATGCCCAGAAGAAGCTCAACCCACGACACAGCCGGTGGGTGGAATATCTTCAGGCCTACACTTTTGTTCTCAAGCATCGAGCATGTGTGGATAACCGTGTGGCGGATGCGTTGAGCCGTCGTTCTTCATTATTGTTGGTTGTCCACACGAAGGTTACGGGATTTGAGCGCCTCCGAGAAGAATACACACATTGTCCTAATTTTGGCCCAATTCACTCTGCGCTCCAGTTCGGACCCTCTAGGGAGTATACTGACTACCTCCTTCAAGAGGCTTATCTTTTTCGTGGGGTTAGGCTGTGTGTTCCGCGGACCTCTGCCCGCGAGTTTCTAGTTTGGGAGGTGCATGCTGGAGGTCTCGCCGGCCAGTTTGGCCGAAACAAGACCATTGAATTAGTGGAGTATCTATTCTTTTGGCCCAGCCTGAATCGCGACGTAGCTCACATCGTGGCCCAGTGCTGCATCTGCGCTCTGGCTAAGAAGCGAAAGCAAAAATACCGGGCTATATACCCCCCTCCCTGTGCCCGATCGTCCGTGGCAAGACATTAGCATGGATTTTATACTGGGATTGCCACGCACGGTCCGTAGGCATGACTCAGTTATGGTAGTGGTTGATCAGTTCTCCAAAATGGCCCACTTTATTCCCTGTTATAAGACTTCGGATGCGTCTAAGGTAGCGCGCCTCTTTCTGGATGCGATTGTCCGTTTGCATAGGCTACCTACGACCATTGTCTCAGACCGGGATGTGCAGTTCACGAGCTATTTTTGGAAGACATTATAGCACCTCTTGAGCACCAAGCTCAAGTTCTCCACTGCGTATCACCCACAGACCGACGGGCAGACTGAGGTGGTCAATAGAAGTCTGGGTGATCTCTTGCGTTGTTTAGTCGGGGAGCATGAGCGAGGCGGGGACTTGGTCTTGTCGTCGGCAGAGTTTGCATATAACAATTCGGTCAATAGGTCTACCGGCTTGAGTCCCTTCAAGATAGTTACTGGCTATAGACCTAGGAGACCATTATATCTTGTCCCTATGCCCATCTAGGCCCGAGTCTCAGAGTCAGTCGAGTCGTTAGCTGCACATATTAGGAGTATGCATGAAAGTGTCCGTCGCCACATTGAAACCAACAACGAAAAATATAAAATTTCAGCAAATGCACATCGCCGCCTGCAGGAGTTCCAAGAGGGTGATTACGTGATGATCAAGGTTAGACCTGAGTAGTTACCCTCGAGAGCCGTGAGAAAACTACAAGCTCAGGGAGCAGGTCCTTTCAAAGTTTTGAAACGCGTCGGGCCCAATGCGTACGTTGTAGATCTACCACCAGACTATGGCATCCATTCCACATTTAATGTCTCGGATCTGGTAGCTTATCAAGACCAGACAGTGATTCCTAGTGACCCGTTTGAGCCTTCTCCCCCCTTTATGAGTGACCCCACCCATGAGTTTCCACCAATAGCCCCCACTCCCACACAGCATGAGCAGATCGACTAGATACTAGATGAGCAGATTATCACCACTCGAAGTGGAGCCTTTCAGCGCTACCTAATTCGTTGGAGGGGCAGACCCTCTATTGAGGACATATGGGTCACGCGGGAGGAGTTGCAGCAGATCGATCCAGATCTCTTGGAGCGGTACCAGAGCGGCCAAGACCCTTACTCGACTGGGTCGAGTTCCTCCCAGGTGGGGAGGATTGGTGAGGACACCAGAGCGCGGACCCCATTCGACCCGACTCGAGTTTACCAGCGTCGACGGCCTTCGGTAGCTGCTACTACCTCTTTGTGGCTTGGTGATGAGGGGTTGATGAATTGTGAGTGATTTTGGTGTTTATTTGAGGGTATGTGAGGCCCATTTGAGGCCCATGAGAGTCTTTCCCATTTTCAGATGTATTTTGGGTGGGTTTTGGGCTTATTTGTGATTCTAGGACAAGGCAGTCATTTTATCATTTGTTCTGGGGATATTTTGGTCCCAGTGAAGATGGGAACTGTAGGGTTTTGTCCCTATATATACTTTGTATGATTAGTCTTTTGGATGGTATGGAATAGAAGAATAGAAAAGGAAGATTTCTTGAAGGAGATGTTGCCTCGGACTGTGTGACCATGTTTTCTTCCTCCCGAAACCCCCTCCTCCTCCTTCTCGTCGTCTGTTTGTTGTTCTCCCAATCCCCAATTCACCTTCCTGCCTCTTCTTTCCCCCCATCCCCATTTCTTCTACTCCTCTCGTTTTCTTCTTCTTCTTCTCGTTTTCTCTCTCCCTACCCTACTGTTCATCTTCCAACTCCCTTCTCTTTCCGTACACATTCTTCCTCTCCCCCGAAAACCCCTTCGCCGGTTCCCTCACTCGAGCTTCCTCACACTGCCACAGTCGAGCTCCCCGCGTCGCGCCTCCCTCCTACGCCAAGCGCAAGGGAGCCAGCCGTAGACGCCCCGACTGCATAGTCCTCTCCAACTCCAGCGGCGCTAGGGCCCTGAGGTCCGGCCGTGCTCCTCCGCACCGTACGCCCAGGGAGGTCACCCCCTCCCCTCGCCATCGCCAAAGCGTCGGACGCCAGAGGCCGCTTGGCAGCACCTGCTTCATCGCTCCGGGCACCCCCTAGAGTCGGCCACGCCACTCCATCGCCGTACGCCCTCCCTTCCCAGCCTGCAGACCCCCGCCACGGTGCCTCAGGCTGCCACGATCTACCCTAGGCCAACCCGTCCCCGTGCAGGCCCTCCCTGCGCGTCGGCGGCCTGGTCACCCCTGCCAGGGCCGAACTCCACGGCGCGAGGCTCGGTTGCACCTGTCCTACTGTTCCCCCACGCCCCAGCTCGGGCCACCCCTGTTCGAGTTATTTGGTCTGCGACGACGGGAGGCGTGACCAGCGACGCGGATGAACCGACACAGCCTCGAGATCGTCGACGACTCCTTCCAGTTGTACCTGTACCTTCCGACGTTCCCGCACGAGTACGCCCAGCCCCTGCGACCTAGGACACCACCACGCCAGCACCCCAGTTGGCCAGTCGTTCCACTCCGGCACGAGCGTCGCCCAAATCCGTTGGTCGCTGGAATCGCAACGCTGTCACTATCTCCTACCGCACCCCACGCTCAACCAGGGCCCTCTTCCTCCGGCAAATCAGCAGCATAAAGGTCCATTCCACCTCCCCTGCTCTTTTCGTATCCAGTCATATCTGCCACCGTGCATGAGAGCTAGGAATCCTAGCCTGCTTGTGACATCCCACTGCCGGACTGTGTTAAGTGAGCATCCCTGTTTATCCTGTGAGCGCTTGTATGAGATTATTAGTTGTGTGATTGATGCCTTAGACTTGTGGTAGTTCTACCTACTACCGATCCGACGCATTTCTGCTGCGTGGGACGACACCTTGATCTTGTAGTTTTCTGTTGTGTTCATGTTTATCATGCTTTGGAATATCTACGAGCTATGTACATTTTGAAAGAACTTCTGTTGCTTTGTGGCTGGTCACTTGCGAGTTGAGTGTGTTGCATTTTGGGTGGTTGTCCCGCATCACACCACTACTTATCCCACCACTCAATCAACTGTCGGACCTCCACATGATGCCTAAAGACATAATGAGTACTCTGAACCACTTCTCTCCAGACTCCTCAAGTATAGGAGCAACCAGAAAAAGGATGATTTAGTCTCGTCCTCCTACCCATATAAGATGCATGTGATCTGAATCTCTGACAAAAACTGGTACAACCTATCCCGCGTGAGTAGTCTCCTAATAGAGATTCTCCAAAGCAAAAGTTTCACTTTTAAAGGATTCTTAGGCTTGCAAATCTGATCATGCAGGGCATGGTGAACCACTCCATCGGATATGATGCGATATGCCGAGCTAATCGAGAAACAACCTCCCTTCTCCCACCACCACATCTATCCATCCTCATTGTCCGAGAAGTGGACAGGAGATAAAGAGGGTTGCAGCATGTTTTGCTATTTTAATTAAATGTTATTATTTATTATATATTGCTTATTTTGTGTTTGGGGAGTTGCTCTACTGAGCCAATGATATTATGAGGCTCACTCTCCTACTTTGCTTTCATGTGAGAGTGTGCAAGCCCAACCATAGCCCCGAACCGGTCTGCAGCAGTGAGGCGGATACTTCGTTGTCAGTAGTGTGTTATGAGTTGTACTCCTCGGGGAATTCCCCTAAGGATATGTACTGTACTTTTTGACTTTAGTTATATCTTGGAACAAAGTGATCATGTATGATGTAAATGTAAACTCTTTTGTGAACATTTATAATGCATGCCACACTTTCTTTCTTTTATATTCCCTTGAGACTGTTAGTAAACCCTACCGAGTTTTCAACTTCGTGGGCAGTGGTACTGAGTTCAGATCCTTCTTGGGTACGGATCCAAGGATCATTACATGATCCCTCTCTCGCTCTGTCAGTCTCACTCTGTCAGTTTCATGTAAGATGAAAATTAAAGTGTAAACTACAATCAGAGTAAATAGAGTCATCTCATTTATCATCTTGTTTTCGCTGATGAAAAAATATAGTGGATTAACTGATCTTTTCATTAGTTGATGAAGGAGCACAGTGCAACAAAATGCATATTGGGTTAGATCAGAAGAGAGAATTCAAGAAATGACAGATCTATTCACTTTATCATTAACAAGCTAGATCTGGTGGATAATCTAATTGAAAGTAAAGAAGACAACTTCTATCAAAATTTGAAAGACAACAAAAGCATAAACACGTCCAGACAATCAACATATTGATATCAAGAACATACCTTGATGTAAAAAGGTCCCAAGCGGATCAGGGTCTCTCGAAACTGAGAAATCGGGAAAAACAACAGGAGAACTATCAGAGATATGTTATTGAAAATGTAGCAACAAACAACTGATCCAAATTGGATTCCAGAAGAAGAGCAGCACCACTAGATTGCAGTATCTTAATCATCATCATCATCAGAGCCTTATCCCATTATATTGCATCCTAATCTTTGGCACTATATAAGGGCTTTCCCATAAGCCTGCAATTTGCATGAAGGTGCATCCTATATACTACAAGGTTTTCCTAGTCATGTACATGAAGATTTAGCATTGTTCACAAAGAAGCAGTTGTAGATAATAAAGTGAAAGTTAGGTAGTCAGAGGTGTGAGGCGGCTGAGGTGATCAAGGGGTCGCCTCAGCCTCAAAGGCCTAAGCGATGGCCTAGGCGATTGAAGTGATATTTATTAAATAATATATAGTTCAAAAATAATATATATATATATATATCTCACCTGAATGGGTGCATAAAACAAATATTTCATAAAACTATTTGTTCATATGTGCCAAATTGTTGTATAACTCACTAAATCCATTCATTCTTATATGTAAATTTTAACAAACTAAATTGCAAGTAAACAAATTCACACTCATAATGACAATAGACAGTAAGCATTACTAGTTAAATGGGCCTCTTTGTAGGCCAATAAGTGTGCCAGATAGACACAAAGATGGCGCAACAAAGGCCCAGGCTCGCCGAGGCGAAATCAGCTGGAGCAAGGCGACCTCCTGGACTAGGCCAGTGCCACCATCGCTTTTGATATCATAGAGTGCAAGTAACATATAATATAGTCATTCAGGTCCAAAAAACATATCAATCTCACCAATCATCTCATGCATTGAAAATGCAAGTACGCAACTAGGTATGATCAGCCAATACACAAAAGAACTGAGAAGTATTCCCTTTAACATGGTTCTATAGCATATTGGGGTCATTATTCTTTCTCAATGTCCAGAAGCAAACAAGTATTATATTGACATTTAGAAAGTTCCCTAGAAAATAATAAAAATTTTGACTAGAGAAGCTGTAGTGTTCCTTCTTCTTTTGTTTTCTTTTTCTTCTTCTTCTTTTTTTTTTTTTTTTGGGGGGGGGGGCTGCCTTAGTGTCATTGCTGATGTCTTTAATTACTTTTCCCATTCTTCTAAGATCAAGTGAACATGAACCTCCTCAATGAAGCCCTCTATGTCATTGGACCAAGTTATATATCATTAACAAATAATACATAAGAATGTTGGAGATACAAAATATGATGAAAACAATGAAAATATCAACTTGCTAAGCAGAAACCACGTTATCCTTCATCATCCAATAAGGGAAAAAGGAACAGCATGTGGATAGGAAAGAATACGAGTTGCCGTTAAAGCAAACGATGCATATTGAAATTGTATTTACCTTTATGGCCCGTCCATGAATATCTTGGAGAAAAAAGTGCCATATGGTCAACTTTGCCACCTGAAAGAAGATGGTTGCAGCTCTGTACAGGGCCAAGAATGGGCCAAAGCGGTAGTATGCAAATAAAGTTTTTGAACTGTAGGCTCCTAGTATGGTTCCAAATTCACTTTCTAATGATTCCTTCCTTAGTTTTGCGTACTCTGCTGATGGCCTTTCACCATGAACACTTGTAAATCCGGTAGAAAAACTGCACGAGGTGCACACAGGGAAAAAAGAAAAGAAAAGATGTGGGACATCATATGAAAGAAATAAGAAATCCAACTGAAAAGAAATGGTACAGCGGTGCCATGCAGTGGCCAAGCAACAAATGCCAGTTGAATTACAACAAATGACAAAAGATAAAACAAGGGAAGCATATTGAAGAGATCATCAACATACAGTCGCTGCAAAAGCAGATCTTGTGATAGCCAATTAGTTCTTTTCCAACTTCTAAGTTCAGTATTTATCTGCCCTCTGATGAGAATAGTGCCAGCATCTTGGAAAGCTGCACAAATACATGTAATTAATTAGATGATGTTCTGGAAGAATTTCAGTGGCCATGCATCCACATTTTACATTTCCTTTTTTTGCGATCCTGAGAATCATAGCCGAAAAAGGAAAATCACATCCTTCTCAGAAGGGCATAAACAGCAACTCTGCGACAGCGATTGGAATCAAAATGGAACAACTATACCAAACGCATATGGACATTGGAGAAGAAGCTTTTGCTTCAATCAAGGCCAGAACAGCTAAAATGAACTTCAAAATTACCAAAGCTAAAATGAAGTTCAGACACTACATTGACAACAATACCACATTAAAACATTCGACACCGACAACCAAGGAGGCAGTACAGAAGCACTGGACAGCACACGTCTGCGAATCCCGCACTAAAATTCAGAAACAAGTTCATTCATGATCACAGAGAAAGTAAAACAAAATAGTATGAACAAGCTCAGCAAAAACTGGACAAGCAAACAAGAAACAAAATTGCACGCAAGGTGTTTGCAATTACGCTTACAACAACGTCAATATGCAAAAGCTTCACCTGAGTAGGAGCAGGAGAGGGAGCGCAGGGGAGACGAGGCGCGCCGTGGCACATCGAGGAGGACCTTCGACAGCGCATTCCTCATGGGCTAAGCCTCCCTCCCGGAGGACACCAGACCATCCAGTTTCCCTAGGTCACGTCCGCCGAGAAGAGGCTTCTGCTTCCCATCTACTTGCACTGTGCCCAACTCGGCGGGAGGGACATCACCTCCGGAAAACCTTCAGAAGCGGCTCCACAAACGAGCACGTCCACTCACCGGAGGAGGAAGAAGAAAAGCGAAATCCGGAGCTCCCACGCTTGCAGCACGAGAGGAGATGCGGAGAACAGCACAACTGCGCGAAGAGAGAGAGAGAGAGAGAGGTGTCGTCTTCTGGGTGGGTAGGAGGAGGCGGTGCCGAGGGGGAGCAGGCCACGTCGCCACCGTTTTCGCTCCCATGGAACACCCCTCTGCCGCAGCCTGCACGCCGATACCGAAGAAGACTTTGGCTAGAAGGGTATTTAGATTATTACAACAGATATTGAGATTGAAATGTCATTAAATTTGTATGAGGGTGTAAGCATAAAAAGGCAATCCTGCAATTTTCCAATAAACCCCCCATCGATCAGGCAGTGCAAATGGCACCTCGGTACTCGGTAGATAAGTTGGGCCCGATTTTCCTTCTGAGCACGGTGGCCAAGCCCACCGTGGCGGTCGCGTCATCCCAATATAGTGATCCAGATGTGTTGTAGTGGCACGTCGCAGTATGTCACGGATTGGTACGGTCCGATTTGTGATAGGTCTTTTTTTTTCCCCTCTCACATTCGGTATATCTAAAGAGTTTAAATATTGTCTAATTGAGGTGGTTCATGTTTATACAGAAACTAACCAAGTTGGCACGTCGCAGTATGTCATGATTATATACGTACCTTACAGTCAAGGTGGTTCATGTTTATAGAGAAACTAACCAAGTTGCCGATGTTTTGGCCAACTTAGGTTGTAAGCTTCTTAGGAATGTTGTTTTCTTTTCGTCTTTGTCTTTGCCTCGTGAGTGTAAAGATCCCCTTATTTTGGACCGGTCTGGACTTCCTTGTCTTAGGCCAGTTTAGCTGGGGTATGCCCCTCCGCTCCTGTATTATCTCTTTCATTATTTAAAAGTTAGGCACAGGTGGTTCGCACTGGTGGAGTGGGAACATTCTACTCCTCTGGAGTAGGGTGCACTCTCCTAGTCGTTGTCTTTGAGGACCTTGTTACCATTAAAAAAATATTGTCTAATTGAGATGAAATTTCAAATATAAGTTAATTAAGATATGATACAAATTATAGTATTTAATTTAATTTTAAAATAATTTTTTATCAAATAAATATTGTCACAAAAATCATTAGATTGACTTAATCTCTACATCTATGAGATCTAAATGTGTCTAATTGAGATGAAATTTCAAACATAAGATAATTAAGAGATGATACAAATTATAGTATTTTAATTTAATTTTTAAATTAAATTTTTTTCAAATAAAAATTATCTCAAGGATCATTAGGTCGATTTAATCTCAATATCCATGCATCAATAATTTCTGACATTTATATTTTTAAAATTAATATATTTTTTAGTAATTATGATGACTTTATATTAAACTTTATTTTCAGAACTGAATGTCGTCCCGTCGAAGTGTGCATAATCAAAGATTGTACCCATGGTTCGTCGTACAACGGCAAACCACTGTAGTACGTGCGAATAGTACCGTGCTTGGGCTCTCACCACAATGGGGTGACCCAGGCATGCCACGACACGTTGATGACCGGTACGGTACGGTCCGCTAAATCTGTTTATTTTTTTTTTCATTCCTCTCTCACATCCGGATCCGGTGCATTTAATGGGGTTTACATGATGTTTAATTGAGATGAAATTTTAAACATAGACTAATTAAGATATGATACAAATTATAGTAATTTTATTTAATTTTTTAATTATTTTTTCATCAAGTAAAAATTATCTCAAAAATTATTAGGTCGACTTAATCTCAACATCTATGCATCAATAATTCATGATATTTATATTTTTAGAATCAATATTTTTTTTAGTAATTATGATGACTTCAGATTTGACTTTATTTTTGAAACCAAATATCGTCCCGTTGAAATACATAGAGGGTTCGTCGTACCGCGACAAATTCTGTGTGCACTTAAAAGTGTTTAAATGGTGTCTAATTGAGATGAAATTTTAAACATAAGTTAATTAAGAGATGATACAAATTATAATAATTATAGTTAATTTTTAAATTGATTTTTTGTCAAGTAAAAATTGTCCCAAAAATAGTTGGTCGACTTAATCTCAACATTTATGCATTAATAATTCTTGATATTTATATTTTTAAATTAATATATTTTTTAGTAATTATGATGACTTCAAATTTGACTTTATTTTTGGAACTAAATGTTGACCCGTTGAAGTACACACAATCAAAGATAGTATTAGAATTATATTAATAATATGAAAATATTTTAAAATAAAGATAAATATATTTATATAAGTGATCATATCTTACTTATAATTTACTATCTCTTTAATTTCATAGTGTCATATTAATATTTTATTATAAATTTTAAGACGTTACAGTTTTGTTTCTATTTTCGGATTATTGATATTGATCTAATGGAACAATTAGTCATATCATGAACAACTTTTATGAAGAGCCCAAAGACTAGATCACCCTCGTTCAGGCTGTAGAAAGGCCGCACTCGCTGCTAGTTTGGATCGCGATATGAGAGAGAAGATCAAGAATAATCCACTGTATCTTTAAACACAGACCTTCATTTGATGTGATTTTAGTTGGAGCTCATAGAGGAAGTCGTAGGGAACAACTTTCATGAAGAAGTTTCGAAGAGATATGCCCTCATTTGAGATGTGGAAGGCATGATAATCTTGAATATGTAGATCATGATATGAGAGATAATGTGAAAAATAATCTGTTATAACTTTCGGCACATACCACCAATTGAGGTGAATCCACATCGAGGACGAAGTTGAAGAAGAGTATAACAACTTTGATAAAAATCTCGTGAGTATATCTGTAAGGCCCTCGAATTTCCGCCGCATTATTTGTGATTATGTGTGTATATTTGTGTTTGTGTATGTATGTACATATTTACGTACGTATTAATTAGTACGAGTATGTGTGCATGTGTTTATATTAAATATAAATAATGTACGTATTGCATGGTGATAGTATGGATATAATATCGTATACGTATTGCATGTATATATGCTCGGTATGCATGGTTTTCTACATATTTTAGAATTCTGGCCGAAGGCCCCTTGGCGTCAACCCCTGGCCGCTGAGGTGGTGTCAGCGTCCAGACCTGGACGCCGATACTAATCCGGGCGTCCAGTGATATGGACGCCAATCTCTCTGGCCTGCATGCGCAGCAGAGCTGCAAGCTTCTGAAACAAGGCAAGCCAACCATTGGGGGTTGTCCCCAACGGCTCTGAAGGCTGTCAAATCGGCCTGGTGAGTGGGAGAGAGACTCTCTTTAGGTCTGAACCCGAAATGGCTCTCCCACTTCTCCCTTCACCTTGCAAGAGGAGAGAAAGTGATAAAGAAAACCCTAGAGAAAGTCTTGTGAGAAAAACCCCTCTTGGCACCCACAGATCCGACCCCTGGAGCTTGATCCGGCGTTCCACTACTTCAAGAAGGTAGCTGGATCAAAGGAGGAGGCTTCCCCGACATCCCCTTGGCGTGGAGATCATCCAGGAGCCCGGAGGAGAGATCTTTTGGAGGGACTTCTGCACTTCTGGGACAGCCAAGGAGAGCTTCACCGAGCCCTAATCCTTTGGAAGAATTTTTGAAAGGCAAGTGACCTATCCATGGTATTCCCGTATGTGTCTAGGTCGTTTCTATCATTTTTATGGATTTTTCCTCGAGTCCTAGACCCTCCCATTCACCCAAGTTTGAGAGCTCGGGTCTGTGTTTCTGCACAGACCTGGCTTGACGGCAAGGTCCCTGGACGCCCAGATCATGCTTGGCGTCCATCGGCCCTGTCGCTGACTCTGAGTCAGCGGCCAGAGACCGCCACCAAGTTCTTCTGGACAGAACAGTGAGCTGTTCTGCCCTTCTTATACATTAATTTCGGTATGTTTTCCGTGATGAGGATATATGGTAATTCTATACTCTATGTATTTTATCAATTGTGGTGTGCGAATGAGTGTGATGCGTGATGGTAAATGTAGGATAATTGTACCCCTTTAAACTTGTGAGCATGACTTGTAGATAATCTTGCAAATCCTTGTTCATGATTAGGATTAGTATGAATGTCTTGGTTTTGGTTTGACCATGAAGATTAGTGGGTCAATATATGTGTTTACAATTTTGTGTAATTATCCATGCTTGTGTAAATTGCTAAATGAATTTGGCTCGGTAAAATAAAAGCATGCAAGAATGGTTGTGGTGAAATCCATAGATGTATGATTTAGGGTAATTTTGTATTCTCAAATCATGCATATTAGTAGCCTCTGTTTAAAACAGTAAGTGGCAATTTGCAGGATATGTTAAGCCCCATGCTAACTTAAGTTGTGAATAGTATGCTAAATAGGTGTTTTATTTTCTGTAAATTCTATTTAGCTCAGAAAAATCTGAAATTTGAGTGTATGATCTTGAACCCGAAAACAGCATGTGGTTAAAATTTCAGGTTATTTGGATCAGTAAATAAAAGGTTATGTATTTCATGTGAAATGTGATAATCTACGTATATGTCGTAATGTGATTAGTTATTGTCTAAAACCAACTTAATTAGTGAAAATTTCTGTGTGTTAAACTCCTGAAATTCTGTAGTACCATGTTAGAAAAAAAAAAAAACAGAGATATTCATGTGAGTAAGAAAGTGAATGTGATAAAAAGTGTGAAGTGTCAAACCATGTGTAAAACGGTAAATGTATAAATGTGTAACTGTGCCAATGTGACACTGCTTTCGTAGAGGGCAGTGGAGCTGTATCAGGGAAAGTCCCCCTGAGAAAGTTCAATGTGTAAGTGACCCTAAGGGCATTAGGGGGAAATCCTGGAGGTGGACAAGTACCACTGGTTAGGGTGGAGACTTGTTCTCCTGTCTGCGCAGTCCAAGAGTCGCCATTGGAATGCTTAGATGGCGTCTATGTGTATGTGATGTGTATATGTCCTTCTTTGGTGGTTTGGACTATGTGTCACGGCACCTAAATGTGTAATGTGAAATGTGTAATGTGTATGTGTCCATGTGTAAATGTGTAAGTGATAATGTGACTGTACATGTGTAAAGTGTAACCATGTGAAAGAGGAAACTTGTGTAAAGAGAATGTGAAGTTAAAAATGTGAGAATATGTTATTGAAAACCATGTGAGACAAATCTGAAATCATGCAAAATCAGTGAATTTATGTTATTATCATCATGTTATTATGTGCAAAGATGTTTAGAATCCATATTAGGGATAATTGGTGAAAACGGGCAAAAGATAACATGATAGTTTGAACACATGATATGTTTTATGTCACATTGTAGCTTTCATGTATAGGTTTACAGCCGTTAAGCCATGTGAAATCAGCAACTTAAAGCATGTGAAAATGTTATGTATGCACTTAAGGACATGTGAAATCCATGCTAGTTGTGTTCTCCTTTCATGTATGTAAAATGTTCATGTTGGTAGCTTTCATGTTTTAGCTCTTTAAAGATTAAAGTTTCATGAGTAAATTGAGCAGAGAGTATGTGATAGGTGAATTTTATTTTTAGAAATCTGAAAACATGATTTATGTATAAATTGTAAAACTTTCATGATAGGTTAAACTTGAATTGACTAGCATGCTATGTGTTGCAAATTGTAAATGTGCATGTAGAAACCACTAGGACTTGTACGTGTATATCGTGAGTAGTGTTGCTTGCTGAGTCCTTGGACTCACTCCTTGCTTCGGCGTACATGTATAGTTGGTGACACGGCACCGTTGGAGGAGACGGTGGAGACGGACTCCGAGCGCGGAGACTAGCTAGCTTTGGAGTTTCTTGAGATTTGTGTATTTCCTAAGTATGTAATTTGAACATTGTAGTAGAGTATTATGAAAATGATGTAAAAGTGTGGACATTATGTATTTCCATTTCAGCAGTTTAATTTATGTGAACTTTAGTTCCTTTTTGTGTTAATTGCGAATTGCATGTATGTTTAATGTGGATGATGAATGAATGGAGACTGTTGTCTTTTACTTCCGCTACTCTGTTGTATATTCGCGTGTATCTCAGCTGTTTGTATCGTTTGGGTAAATGTCTCACTGTGAGGACTCTCGCTATACCGACGTGGGTTGGTATAACCGTACTGGTGTAATGAGGGCCGTTACAATATCAGCTCCTTTTCAGGCTGTAGAAGTTGTAATATCTCCGATAGTTCTGGAGGATATGAGAGAGAAATGTGAGAGAGAAAGGATGCATATAATATCAGTATATGTACGAAATTACATACCTTATGTTGATTATTTACCTTTTTGGAGAGCGCTTATAATGTGATATTGTTCAGAGATGGAAGTTATACCTCTACTACGAGAGTTTTGTAGACATACATGTTACTCAGTATGATGAGGAAGATTAGGTAAGAACTTATTAAATGTTCTTAGTTACATGTTAATATTATTAGTTATATTTATTTTTTTATTTTACTCATTTTCTTTTGAAGTTTACTCATTTTAAATATTCATTAAATCACAA
The DNA here is from genome assembly GCA_014218235.1 of Colocasia esculenta. Lineage (NCBI taxonomy): Eukaryota > Viridiplantae > Streptophyta > Magnoliopsida > Alismatales > Araceae > Colocasia > Colocasia esculenta. The sequence goes on along the minus strand of CM024755.1, from coordinate 20,550,218 downwards.
AATTAAAAAATAAATCAAACAAATTATTTTTTCACCGTATCTCAACTATATGATATGATGTAATACTGTAACTTCCCACGAAAAATGCGACACGATCGATCCGAATGATACAACGAACTTTGCTTCTAAGTTAAGGCCACGTACTACGTGAGGCGATAAACGTAATTAATGGAAAGATCAGGAGTTAACCGTAAAATAGGGACCGGGGGTCCCGACTCCCGAGCCTTAGAGGCCCCGTGTTTCCCAAGTTTTCGAGTTCGGTGTGTATTTTGCCGGCAAGGAGATCGTGATGGCGAGCAAGCAGCAGCAGCCGGCGATTGTGCGGCCGTGGCTTCTGGAATCTGTTCCCCTTCTGGCCGTCGTCCTCATCGCGGCCCACGTCTTGGCCCTGGTGCCCACCCTTTCCAGAACCCAACCCCCCCTCCCCGCCCGCTACGAGAAATCTCCGGGTTGTCATGAATTGGATAATAGCTTGATGTCTCTGTTTTCCCTTTCCGTCTCTTGTGGATTTTTTGTAGGTTTACTTTATCTACAGGCTGGCTACTGAGAAGCAATCTCCGCGCAGGAAGACCCATTAGCTATCTTGTCCTGCTACGTGAGTGCCCACTTCCTTCGAAATGCGCTCTTTCTCTATTGGCAATGGGTTTTAGTTTTTATGAATCCGTATTTCCAGTGTGTTATTATGGCCATTAATATATAGAGGATCACAGGACGTTGACCTTCTAGGTGTTGATAAATTTTGGTGATTCTGCTTTGATGGGTCGGCATGGGAAATGAAAAGGGCACCGATGTTCTCATGGTAGCGAAAGGCAGATGCATACAATTGGGTGCATAGATGATGGTAAATGCTGTGTTGTACATGGTTGGGCTAGGTGGATATGGCTACTGTGACAAGATCCGCCGAAGGTTATTGTTGATGGCATGGTTGTTGGGTTTGGTGTATGCTATGGCGTGCCAATGCATGAGACATAGCCGATTGTTATGGGGTTTCCCCTTGCAAATATGTTGTGGATCAAAACCCCTGCCCTACATGCTCCGAGCAAGAACACCTCGTCTAAACTAGAAACGGGAAGAAAGAGGAGAAAGATAGAAAATCTATAAAAGGGCTACAGGAAAGAATAGAGATCCATAATAGCCGAAAACATCCATCTGATACCATTGTTTCCTTTCCCCGTACATTTATGCCCGTCTCTAGACCAAACAGAGTTTCATCACAACCTTGCTTTTGAAAACCTTCTTAAAGTTCATATTTCATAGATAGCCTAATCTTCTGATATTTGTATTTATACCCCTGCTATATAACACTACCTAATATTCACCCCCCCCCCCCCCCCAAAGACCTTGCCCTCAAGGTCTGCATGAGTTGATGGTTGCTTGGGCATTCCATCAAACAATTTGGTAGACTGTGTAAGAACTTGCTGGCGTTTCCTGGTAGACTTTGACTGAGTCTTCTTGTAGTATTGATAAATCTTGGCAGAGGCTTTCACAGTGAATGACGTGATTGACTGTATGTTGTAGTGAGTTTGAGTATGCCAAAGAAGTTGGTTGCATGTGCTAAATAGTGCTTGATCCTTTGATGCCAACTATGCTGAATAGGTATGTGAATTTCTTCAAAGAGATGGAGAACCATATAAAAGAATGCATAACTTGCTGAAAATGTGAAGCTCTTGCATTTTAGGATATGATGGAGGCTCAAGTGGAAACAAACAAACAAACAAGCTCTACACCTTGTAAGAAAAATCATGGACAAAGTAGGTCTAAGTGAGAACCATGAGCATCTGAGAGAGGATAGTCTTGTGGGGCATTTCAACAAACATGTTGCATACAGTTTTAAATTCTGACAAAAGGTTGAAACTAACCTAATATAGTGAACGGTGGCGGCTTTGGTGGTGGGAGCAATTTTTTTTGCTTAAAGTTGCTCCCTCTTAAAATCATTTGATCCAAAGCTAGTCATGATGACATTCAAATGCTCATTTGAAGAAGCATGAATCAATGCAAACATGACAGGTTTGAAACCCACCGTCGCAACCATCTTATTTTCTTGAAACAATTTTGGAGTCCTCATGCAGATGGATTGAGGCATGTCTATGGCATTTTGACACTAAGAGAGTTACAAGATTTATAGATCTTGTTAGTAACCTCATCATTATCCATTATATCTTGGAATACCATCAAGGTGATACTATCGGGCACGCAGAATCGATCCTCATGGGCAAAATCTTCTTTTGGGCAGCAACAGTTGATCCTTCAGTGACCATAAAAGACTCTGGCGCAGAAGTCTCACCAAGAACATTTGCCATGGACCCACCCCAAAACATTTATCGAAGTAAAAGATGGCTTCAAATCTAGGATGAATCGATCTTCCCAAAGCCGCCGTCATTGTCTGTTGCTCTTTGCAGTGCATAGCCACCATTTTTGGATCAATTGCATTGAAGAATCTTGTAAATAATGTGTTTTTCTTTCTTTCTTTCTTTCATAGATTTGCATGCAACAGGCTGTGTTATATGGTACATATAGTTGTGTAAGTGGACAAGTTGATGAGCCCATTTTTTATTCTACTGACAGAACATGGGCAGAAGGTATATTTGATGGAGATGAGTCAAGGGATCTAGAATTCAAACAACTAGTAAAGAGGCCAAGAGTGACATATGAGCACCGGAGAGAGGAAAGCAACCTGACTTTGTTGACGACACTGAGCAGCAACTTGAGTTTGAGTTAGCACGATACTCAGAATCAGATAACAGGCCAGTCATCCCGAGAATGGTCAAGTCACCTCCATCTTTAAGAAGAAGTACATCAATGTATAATATGCTGAGAGGGCTAGTGTTGTTGCTTGAGACGACCTGGCAATTGAGAAGATGAAGCAAGTTTATGTGAGAGACACGCCATGGGCAAAAGGACTCCATATAAAGATGCATAAGATGGACACACCAAAAGAAAAGAAAACAGAGCTAAAGGCTAGAAGGTGATTGGTTTCTTATGCCTCTGATGATGATCCCAATGCAGTTGCAAGTGCTACTACTGGCGACGGCATGTATGTACCCAGTTTCTCCTTTGATATTGACACGAGCAAAGGATACACTCATAGTGAAGGTGGACATGATTCAGAGAGGCACTATGGACATCACTTAGGTTATGGTCCTTATGGAGGTGGGCAACAGGAGACGGGCATGTATGAGTGGGGTTATCAACTAGAATTTCAATTTCAACCATTTCTAGCCAGTAGTAGTTATAGTGGGCTAGCATCCTCTTCTAATCTTGAAGGTTCTGCTTATCATGCTGATTCTGAATTCCAATCAAGCCAACAATCTTATACTCTTAAGAGGGATCCAAAGAGGCATGTACGATTTGGTTGTATCATTGTTTGGTTATAGTAAATATGCAAAATATGTGCATCCTTTGAATAGATATCAACGGCGGGCTGCATACTATGAGGAAGAAGGTTTTTCCGACTATAATCCATATTAGTGCATCATTATTTGGGTAGGCATCATTTAATTTCTGTAATATTTATTGTGTTTGTAATGTTTATTGTACTGCTTCAACCTACTCCATGTTTAATATGTAGCTAATATTATTTTAATCCAATTTATCACACTCAAATGCATGTCCAATATTTTTTCTGAAATTTTTTACTTTTTTAGGATTTTAGGATTTTTACTGAATTTTTTAATTGCCTTAGACAAGTTTCGGCCGGTTCTGGCTGAAACCAAAATTGAAACCACCATCCTTAATCATGGGAGGAAGAGACAAAGCAAAACTACAGTAAAAAAAAAAAAAGGAAACTATATGGTCATGAATATAGGAGGTGGAAGATGTTAGGATGAACCCTAGTCTTTAGGTACAGCAAGTCCCTAAGTTCAAAATTTTCATGTAGCTGACATGGTTTGTGATGTATACTTATAAATTGAAGCAGTGAAAGAGGCATGGGGCAGAGGGTTTGAGAGCCATCGTGCTCCCCCACCCCCGCCCACCCAAAAAAGGAAAAGAGAAAGAAAAAAATTGCTTGCTTGCATTCCTTCACCTTTTAATGTCAAATCCTGTGTACAGAAAAGTTTAAAAATTTTCAACCCCTCAAGAAGAATATCCTTCTCCACCCCACTTCCCCCGCCCTTATCACCCTGTGCAAAAAGAAAGGATAAAAGGAATGCTACTGCTTGGAAGACAAGGAGATACATCTTATTGAGGAAAACTTAGAGTTACTTGACTCATCTAATGACAACAATGTGGTAGTTTTGAAATTGACTTTGTAGAACCAAGTAGAACGTTGGTGCTATGTGCTAATACAAAGTTAGTTTCTAAGGATCCTTATAGCAGTCAACTACTGTTGAAAACAAACTGCCGGAAAAACAATCTGCAGCTAACTCAGCTCGTTCCAATTGGGCATTACTTTTTTATGTATTAAGGTTAATGGCCATGGATATATGATGGGCATTCTAGAGATTTGTCATCAAGGTCCGAGAGAAGCTTAGAAGCTCAGTATGGCATTGTGTGCATTGAGACAAATATCCATACCTCCTTATAGGCAAACTTCTATCGCTATATTGAACTAAGAATATTTTGAAAGAGATAATACGAGATCGGCATAGAGGAACCCAATAAATAACAGATTCGCAACGTTCCTATTAAATTTCATAGTGTTCCATGCTAATATTTTGGTTTAAACCTCAAGAAAGGTGATGCGTATTCAGCAATCCAGTATCTCAATTCATTTGCGTTCTACAGCTCATGTTTTCTTCCCTTCAACTGAGAAGTATTCATCATTACCATTGATAACCTCTTGGTTGGCTATGAGCAGTTTCATCCTGTAAGACGAACTCTGCTTTCTGCTTCTCTTTCCTGGCTAACGATATTCACATGCTATATGGATGCAGGTTCACATGGCTATTTCCATCGCTGGAGCAAGTGTTTTTTGTCATTTTTTGGTGTGTGGTGGTTTTTTTTTTTTTTTTGGGGGGGGGGGGGGGGGTGGAGGGGTGGAGGGGTGCCGAAACTAACTGCATTTACAGAGTTTTCTTTTAAATCCCTTTACAGCTGCCCCTATTAGGCTTTGAACATGAGGCCTCTTAAACCTTGATTGTACACAGGGCTTTATCTACGGAGCCTGGCGCAACTTTTCTTCTTCTTCCTTTTGTTTTTTTGGCTTGGACATGCTTGTGAAGGGAGTCCCTTTTGAATGATGTAGCGTTGTATCTTCACACTAAGATAAGTAACCATCACTTGGCATTCTTTCATCTTGTCCTCTGAGCTGCAGTTTTTTTTTTCTGGGCATGCACTTACAGCTATTCATTGAACATTTAGAACGTTCACGTTTGAGCTGGTGAGTTTTGTCGCAATTGTAACGATTTCCAAGATGGAAAAAAAAAGGAATTAATGACTTCTGGCGGTCGGTTGAACAGGGTACCGCTTAATAGACATTGGCCTTGTAAGAAGTCCTGAATCGATGATCTTATGTGGAAATGGATTTTATTTATACGGATAGATAAACCATCGCGAATTATCTTTTAAAAATATATTTATCATGTTCTCATATTCTCATAGATAGATGTATATTGCAAATTCAAGTCCCATCGAGTGCTACTCGAGCGATGGTGACGAGAGATGAATCGACAATCGCATAGCGCAGGCGTGCCAGTCACCGAAGTAACAATAAATGTTCTGCCTCCGAGAGTTGAAAGGGTTTAGGTCTATTTGCGTACCGTTTGAGTTCGTAAAACGAAAGTGGAGATCGGATCGGGACCAAGATCTCGTCGTTATCTAAGCGCAACGACGTTAATTACATCTCTCTGAGAGAGAAAATCCTTGATTAATCGTCTGATTAGAAAGTCTCATGACCTAAAACGGAAACATCCGATAAATATGCAAAGTACGTGTTGAAGAAGATGTCTATTGAAAAACATTTGTCTTATTATGATCATTATCATCTTCATGTACAATTGTGAGGTCTTTTATTCATTTATTTATTTGATGTTTGTCAATTAATGCCAATTATGTTCTCTTGGTTTCATTTGAAACATGACAGTTGTAGTTTATGCTGGTGAGTTGGTAGACCGCTGAGTCGGCAGAGCTCAATTGAGTCGGCAGACTGTTGAATCAAGGGAGTTGGCAGAACCTTGCTGCAACCATTAGTCGGCAGATTGCTGAGTCAAGGCATGACTGAGTTGGCAGAACCCTGCTACATCAATGAGTCGGTAGACTCTTGAGTCAGAAGTCAGAACATGACTGAGTCGGCAGGATCCTGCTAAACCAGTGAGTCGGTAGACTGTCGCAATGCTGCCGAATCACCTAGCCAGCATGGTTTTAAAGTCTTTTAATCTCATGGGAATGCACGAGAAGAATTCGGCGGTACCTCCCCTTATTCATAGCAAGAAGGGGAAGGCACGGTACTCGTCCAACATGATGGAGACAGCACCAAAACGAGGTGTTAACCGCGTACGGCATCACCCAAACGGCATACGGTACCAATTCCCGAGGCTTACCTACGAGGGAATCGATGAGTACCGAGACCGAAAACAAGTATTCTCATCAACCAAAGCTTGTCGGCTCATCGTATATGAGGCCTGCCGACTCACTAGTTCAAGTCTCTTCACTGATTCAGTGAGTCGACAGCCTGCTGAGTCCTTGCCGACTCACCCGCCAAAAACACTTAACGGTTTAAATCTCACAGGAAAAATCCGTCGGCATCTCCCCCGGGCTCATGAAATGTGGGGGAGTTCGCGGTATCCATCCACCACAAAGGAGATGGTACTAAAGCAGGGTGTTTGCCGTATATGGCGTCACCCAAATGGCACACGGTACCGATTCCCGAGGCGTGCCTACGATGGAATCGATGGGTACCGAGACCAACAATAGTCCGGTTGACGATCCAGCAATGTTTAAATCTAGAAACTCGGGCATAGATATCATATTATCTAACCTGGGGTCTCATAGAGTCTCATTTCTATGTGAGTCGGCAGCAGACTGTTCTGCATGCATGAGTCAGCAGCAAATAGTTCTGCCCGCATGAGTCGGCAGCACCCATTTGCAAAGGGATGGCACTCAACTCATGGAGGAACGACGAGAAAATTTCACGGGAGGGACTGATGTATATCCCGGTCAATTCCAGACTTTTAGGCGGGCGAAATACCATGTCGACCGGTCTTAAAACGTCGAAAGCTCACTGCCCAGGTAAGTCGGCAGCAAACCTTCAACAAAGATCCGGTCATTTACATGGTTTTAGCACCGAAAAACGGGATGAGCACGGTATTCTCACGATGTTGGGACGAATTACATCCCCTTCAAGTCCTAGGCAGGGCATGGCTATCATATTATCCAACCCTTTTGTGCTTGGACTTGGAATCACAACGATTCGGCAAGCAATATTCAAGCCTAAAAACTCATGAAATGGGGGGAATCTTTATTGCCAAGGGGAAGGCAGCACCCCCATGATGGATTGGAGGGCTGTCAGTCCCGCTTTAGAGCTCCCACAAGGAATGGGCATCGATTTGTCCACCCTTGGGCGCCCTTAAGCTCACATCCAGGTGAGTCGGCAGGGTGCCTTCAAAAGCAAACAACAACAAACATAGCAAAAGGAGAGGGTTCTTCCACGGCAGAAGACCCAAAAATCTCTTATAAAAGGAAAGGACACATGGGGAAAGGGGTCATACACTTGCATCATAAATAAATTAAAGAAAGAGACATTCACATCACATGCAATAAATGCAAAAGATCACATGTTTCTCATAACTCATATTCTACTCAAAAGAGAAGAGACATTAAATGACATTCTCATCACATATGGGGAATGAGAATAGACATAAAGAACAAATAAATGCCATGATGGGACAAGAGATGGGGAGAGGAGGAAATAAACAAAAGAGAAAAGAATAGGCAAGAGAGGGGGACGATGGCTCTCTCTTCTTGGGGGCTCTCTTCTCTTCTCTTGGCACACCTTTTGAGGAGAAGAGGGCCTCCTCCAAGCTTCTTCTTCCTCCCACGTAGAAGAACCCTTTCTCTTCTTCTCTTCTTAGGAAGCCAACGCACAACAACCTTCTCTTCCTCCTTTTCCCCTTGCTCTCCCCATTTTCTTCTTGGAAGAACCAGGAAATGTAAAGCCCCTTTTCTCTTCACCCTTTTTGGCCTCTCCTTTTTTGGTTGCCCTCCTCTTTTGCCCCTTGCGCAAGAAAGGTCCTTTGAAGGGGATGGAAAAATCCCCTTTACCTATTTGCCCCCTACCTTTTCTTCTATTTTTCTTAGGGGGCAGCAAGTTGTGGACCTGCATATTAATATATTTTTGGGCCCCATGGCTGCTGCACTTTGGGCCTCACATGGGTATGTTTGGGCTTCATGGCTGCTGCTTACATGAGCCTCTATTTGATAGGCATTTTGGGCCTGCATGTGAGCTCACCTTGGGCCTGCATATGGCCCCTCATGGACCTCATATTTTCTTTCTTTTTTCTTTTTTTTAAATGTCCACAAATGCCCCCCACCTAGGGGTGGTGCAAGCGAGGGCCGAGTGGCGCAGCGCCTGTGGGTGAATCCGCACGACGTCAACTGGATCTCATTCACAATTTGCTGCGATTCAATTCGTCGGCACAGACGATCATTGACTTGTTACCGTGCTGATAGTCTTATGGTTTGTCAATGTGTTGACGGTCTCTTAGCTTCGTCTATTGTGTTCATGCTATTGTTTTTTGCTTGAGACAGTTGTCGTCGATGCGAATTGACAGCCCCTGGGCTCGCTCGCACGCTAAATGGACTCTGATAGTCAATCAGCCAATCTAGGGAGTCGACAAACTCTTCATTCAGTAGCACCTCGAGTAGACATACTGCCTGCATCAGCAGACCTTCTATTTGATGGCCCGGGGGCTCGACAAGACTCATGAGTCGACTGGCCCTGTGATTCGGAAGCCTTCTGGCCTGTTAATGTCGTGACTCGCTAGCCTCGTGAGTCGGCGAGGCTTTGACTTGGCCTGAGTTGCTGGGCCCTGCAAGTCGGCAGCCATCTTGAGTCGGCAGTCATTCTCCTTGCTAGCGCTAAGAGTTGACAGCCTCGTGAGTCGATGAAGAAACCAAATAGGGCAATGAAGACCATTGAACTGACAAGTTACTTGAGAGCTTGTGGCCTTCATGAGTCGGCCAACCATTGTGTCAATTGGATTGTGTTGGCCTCTTGTATGAGTCAATGGGGCATGCTGGCTTGCTGTATGATCTAGTGGCTCCTTCTAGACCCAGTAAGTGACCTTGCTGCTTCCTTTCTTCTGAACTGTCTTACTGACTGGTCACCTTGAATGCGCGACAATCTGAGCATGCAGTAGCGTTGAGGTCTTAGTAGGAGGAAGTAGATCGCTTCCACATCGTTATCACCGACTGTGATAACCAGACTGCCGCTTTGGAGATCTTGTAGCCCTCATTAATGCCGCTTTGCTCATGACTAGATTAATGTGCTCTTGTCTTCCTCTTTTGACTTTTGTTGTGTCTGGGTATCGACAAATTTCTTCCACCAAATTGATTCTGTGGGTGTCGACCGACTTAGCCATTTGTCGACACCTGCTCCATGAGGTGTTGACAGATTCAATTAAAGTTCACCATGTGTCGACACCTGCTTCTCTAGTTATCGATTGACTTTGTCAGCGATTTTCTTCTAGAGACTCAAAATTTGTCAGAATCCACTCCGTGTATGACGAAATGATTCGTCACAGATGAGGTAGGACTCCGACTAGCGTGAAAATAAAACTTTGACTATTTAGAAGATAGGTTTTGATGGGCTTTGAGATAAACTTCGGCTGGCCAGAAGATAAGCTTCGATTGACATGAAGATAAACTTCAATTGGCATAAAGGCGAGCTTCGGCTAGCACTGACATGAAGACGAGCCTCGGTTGACACTGACATGGAGACGAGCTTTGATTGTCATGAAAATAAACTTCAAATGACATGACGACTAGCTTCGACCGGCACTGACATGAAGACGAGCCTTGGCCGACACTGACATGAAGATGAGCTTTGACTGTCGAGTACCACTTCTGTCAAGATTTCCTTTGTGAGACTTGAAATCTATCTGTCTCTGGTACCTATCTTGGGATCTTTTATTTTATTTTATTTTCACATTATCGAATTGAGCACCCTTTCGGGTTTTCACCCAATCCGACCCCCTATTGCTTTTGCCTACGCGTCCTTTCAGGTTTTCACGTAGCGGGGTTCCCAATTTTATCCATGGTGCCCTTTCGGGTTTTTGCCATGACCAGGTTCTAGCTCTTTTTACCCTTGTCCAGGGAAACCTAGACAAGGCACCTCTATTTTAAGCCTCTTTTTTGTTTTTTGTTTTGTATACATATATATTATAAAGAAAGATTCATGAGTGAAATATAACTCGACCACTAATCATACCATGATGTTGGTAGATGGTGTATTCATGAGTGAAATATAACTCGACCACTAATCATACCATGATGTTGGTAGATGGTGTGAGGTTATTTGGGTAGATTGCGAAATGATAACCTAGAAAACCTATGTACTAACTTCAACAAGGATTTTAAAGGTAATATCTACTGGTCAGCCAAGACAAGAAGTCAAGGCTGTGCTTTATTTGGAGTTTTGAAAAGGCAGTGGTTATTTAAACCTAGGGCCCTACTTGGCTAGAGCAAGTATGTAGCGGTCCTCGTCGCTCAGACCCATTAACCCAATAACGAGCCTGACACGACTCCGCCTCCCGCGATCGGGCCGAAGCCTCGCAAGGGAAATCAATCTCATGTCCGTAGAAATATAAAGGAAACTGAGTAAACATAAATAAGATTGCCAATCTCACAAATATTTACATGAAATGTACATAGCCATTACTTAACAGTAACCAAACTACAACAGTAACCTGGGTCATACCCTGAGGTGTACAACATAAAGAGATTTACACTGCCGATGGTGCAGACCCTCCGCTATGACACGGCTCGGAGCTAGACGACGGATGTGAGGTCTCCTGCTCTCCCTCACCTGAAAGGGGGGTAGGGGTGAGCCTATCGAGTCACTGGCTCAGTAGGGAAACTCTCCTAAAAACCGAGCAAACCAACACAAGTAGTAAAACAGGAGACTACGCCAACAATTTATAGAACTAGCTAGCAGGGTATAAAGCTGTAAATAACACTTACCGCTTGCCGCTTAACAGTAACAACACAAATAAATAAACGGCAAATCCAACCAGGTGTACGTACTAAAGTAGGAAAATGCCACACTCGAGTTACACAGACTGGCTTGCGACACCAGCAACTGACCCGGACAAAAACACACAGGACTACCTCCCAGTCTCACAGCCACGAACGTAAGGTCCAACTGCCTCTCCACCAAACACAAGCTAAGAAACTGTGGAGACCAACTAACCACCACACATGCGGACCACACTGTCGCAGGCCCATGCCTGGCACCTTTAGGGACTCTGGCCCGAGCTCCCTAAAGTGAGGCACTGGAAAACAGGACTAGCTGGGACCCAATACGTCTACTGGTGTCCGTCTCCCCCAACTACGAGCGCGCTACAAGCGACAAACACAAACTCTCTCTAGTCGTTGTCCCACTGCCGTCTTTCCCTCAACCGGACATACTACTCTACACAAGAGTGAGGGTGTCTAGGAAGACGACAAGACCTCAACAGTACCCAGTACCGGAACAAGCCCCGAGCACACACACGTGCCTGGCTCACACAAAACTTGGGGCTCCCAACTGAAGAGGTATCTACGGTAGGTGTCGTACTACTCGCCACGCACACAAAAACCACGTGAACGCAACACAAGCCACGTGAAATCTCACGTCAATCGCGTGAACATTACGCACACATAACACACAATGCGCTTCTCGAGCGCCACAGGTGCCCATGCACCATTTCCCGTAGCCATGCTACGCAATATTCAATAATCAGATAAAATATACACATGCATATACACAAACAACACCCTTGATTGTTATCGCGACAGGGTCCCTGGTCGCCTACTAGTCGCGACACCCCGATATGTCGCGTTAAGAAGTCTTAACGCGACAGGTCGACCTGTCGCGACCTTGTCGCGATGGGAGGGTCTGTCGCCTTCACAGGCGCAAACCCTAATCCAAAACCACTCTTCCGGATCACCCCAAAAACCTTGTAAACCATGGTTCTTATCCATTTTACATGCTTTAATGAATGACCTAGCATGGTATCTATTGTTTGGAAAGCGAGTAACACAACGAAACACCACCACAAGTGATCCATACGATGTAACCACGTGGAATCTCCCTACCTTCATGAAGAATGCGAAGTCCGAGTCCCACACAGCGTTTCCTCTGCTCCACGTAGCGTCCTCGCGGCGGAAACACGCCAAAGCAACCTCCAAAAAGCCAAATCGCCCTCGAACCCACGCACAACACCTCTCCCAGCCGAGTAGACCGTGCAAAAGCTCTGTTCGGTGGAAACCACCCTAAAAATGCAGCTCGGTTGGGAACGCAACCCACACCCCCGCCGCGACCTGATCGCGACGTAGGAGGCTGTCACCTTCTTAACCTGACATCAGCCTGCCCCGCCCCAGGCGCGACACGCGGCGCACATGCAAACGACGACTCAAAACAACGGTTCTATTGTCGCGACACCCCTGATTGTCGCGTTCACAGACAGTGAACCAGTGAGTGCTCCAGGCCCAAACTACCGGCCCACGAAGCCTCACAACCTGCGGTACACCTGCTACACACGTCATTGGCCACACTCTGGCCTCCAAAACATGACACAAGGATTCGAACGGTCGGAACGTTACAAAGTATATATAAGCGTGAGGTGTAGATGGCAAGAGATAGCTTGTCTAAATTTTGAGGTTTTTTTTTTACCAGAGAGTGCATAGCTAGATTCAGAGAATGTATAGCAAAAAAAAGGGATTTCTTGAAAGAGCAGGGATGGAACTCCCCCTTCTTGCTATTTTGACATTTTGACTTCATTTATTTTCATTTTTTTTACCACATTACTGACCCAAGTGCCCTTTCGGGTTTTCACCGGAGTCAGCCCCTTCTTGCTTTTGCCTATGCGCCCTTTCAGGTTTTCACGTAGCAGGGTTCCCAATTTTGCCCACGACGTCCTTTCGGGTTTTCATCGTAGCCAGGTTTTTCTTGTCCTTTTTACCCCTACTCGACAGTGAAACCAGAGTAGGTCCGACGGGCATCTCTATTTTGAACTCTTTTTATTCATCAAAATTTTCATTCTTTTTTTAATACAGAAATGTCGCAGGATATGCACTGCGAGCATACATTCAATAGTGTACCCTCAGAGTTCTTGAACATGAAAGACTGAAGGGTGTATGTCTTCGAGGCAATGTCGAATTTAGCTCCATGGGTTATTGGATCCCCTAACGTTGAAGCATAATGACGCCATCTCGAACCATCGACCAATGTAAAGGTGGTTCCACCATATTGTCTTGGGGGATCTTGGGCATGGAATGTCAAAGCTCAATGTTAAATCTCGTGGACTGCCGCAAAAAGGGATTTGATAATATACTGTTCCTACAAAATAACCTAGTTATATAAACATCGAACATGGCAACCCGATTCTAACTTTTAAATCCTCAGAGATCTCACATGGCAATTGTCCCACGGGCTGAGATCGAACTACAATGCTTATCTTGTAGTTGCAACTCCTCGGAGATAGATGTTTATACCCCTGGAGACCCTAGATGTGGGAGATATTTCACAACTGAGAATGAACTACGACACTTATTCTGCAGTTGCTGCTCTTTTGAGAATGGTTTGTCTTGTATCCCTGTAGACCCCAGATGTGGAAGATATTCCACAAACTGAGAATGGATTACGACACTTATTCTGCAGTTGCTCCTCCTTTGAGATTGGTTTGTCTTGTATCTCTGGAGACCTCGGATGTGAAAGATATTCCACAAACTAAGAATGAACTACGACACTTATTCCGCAGTTGCTGCTCCTTTGAGATAGATTCTTATATACTCGGAGATCTCAGATGCGGAACTAATCCCACGAACTAAGGCTGAACTATGATATTTGTCCCGTAGTTGCAGCTCCTTGAAGATATATTCTTATATCTTTGTAGACCTCAGACGCAGTATTGATCCCACGAACTGAGGCTGGACTACGTTATTTATCTCGTAGTTGCAACTCCTTGAAGATGGATTATTATATCCTTGGAGACCTCAGACGCAGTATTGATCCCATGAACTGAGGCTAGACTACGGTATTTATCCCGTAGTTGCAGCTCCTTGAAGATTAATTTTTTTATATCTTTGGAGACCCCAGATGTGGCGACATTTCACGATCTGAGGCTGGACTACGGTACTTATCCCGCAGTTGCAGCTCCTGATAGATTGATTAAGAGTTCGTATGGGAGCTCAACACTCCGGCAGAGAGGCCCGACTTCTTAAATCAAATGTTCTTTTTTTGTTTTGTGCATTTCTTTTGTCATGTTCATTTTCATGATTAATTTTCTCTTTTCTTTTTTCTATTTTCTTTTCTTCTTTTTCTTTTTTCTTTTTTTTTTGAACGAAATTTCATTCCATCCTCTCTTTTTAATCATTTCATTTTTCCATTGATCAATTTTACTTTATTTTATTATTTTCTATTCATTTCATCCCTTTTTTTTCTCTTTTTTTATGTATGTCTTTAGAGACCTTAAATGTGGTTAACGTTCCACAAAAGGAGGCTAGATTACGGTACTTATCCCGCAGTGACTGTTTATAGGAGGTCAATTTTGATTTATATCCTTGGAGACTCCAGATGTGGGAAACATTCCACAACTGAGAATGGACTGCGATATTTATCCCACAGTTGCTGCTCCTTTGAGATCAATTTGTCTTATATCCCTGGAGACCCCAGATGTGGAAAATATTCCACAAACTAAGAATGGACTATGGCACTTATCCCACAGTTGCTGCTCCTTTGAGATTAATTCGATTTGTATCTCTGGAGACCCCAGATGTAGGAAATGTTCCACAAACTGAGAATGGACTACGACATTTATCCTGCGGTTGCTGCTCCTTTGAGATTAATTTAATTTTGAATCCCTAGAGACCCCGGATATAGGAAATGTTCCGCAAACTGAGAATGGACTACAACACTTATCCCGCAGTTGCTGCTCCTTTGAGATTAATTTAATTTTGAATCATTGGAGACCCCAGATGTGAGAAATGTTCCACAAACTGAGAATGGACTACAACACTTATCCCGCAGTTGCTGCTCCTTTGAGATTAATTTGATTTGTATCCCTGGAGACTCCAGATATGGAAAATATTCCACAAACTGAAAATGGACTACGACACTTATCCTGCAGTTGTTGCTCCTTTGAGATTAATTTGTTTTGTAAAGTTCTTTTGCTTGAAATGTCATTTTTCGTATCTTGGGCACAGAGACTCGATTTGAAATCGTGAGGGCGTGGAAGCTCGATTTTGAAATTGTGAAGACACGAATGTCCAGTTTGAAAATATGAAGGCGTGGAAGCCTGATTTTAAAACATGTGGGTTCAAAGACCCAGTTTTGAAATATGTAAGGACGTGAAAGTCCGATTTAAAATCATGAGGGCGTAGAAACCTGAGTTTTAAAGATGTGGACACAAAAAGTCCAGTTTGAAAACATAGGGGCGAAAAAGCCCGATTTGAAATTGTGAGGACGTGAAAGTCCGATGAGGGCGTAGAAGCCCGATTTTGAAATTGTGAGGACACGAAGGTCCAATTTGAAAACATGAAGGCGTGGAAGCCTGATTTTGAAATATGTGGACACAGAGGCCAATTCGAAAACAAAGTTAGATTTGTAACATGGGTTTCAACACGTGGTTGACAAATATGAATCTTGAAATGTAATTGGCAATTTGTCAATTTTGAAATATGACTTTTGAAACATGATTGACAAATTGCCACTTTTGAAATATGACTTTTGAAACATGATTGGCAAGACGCCATTTTTGAAATATGATTTTTTTTTAAATCATGAGCGGCAAGCTTACCGATTTGAAAATATGATTGACGAGTCGCCACTTTTGAAATATGAGTTCTTTTAAAATTATGAGTGGCAAGCTTGCCAGTTTTAAAACATGAGTTTTGAAAACATGATCATCGTATTGCCACTTTTCAAATATGAGTTATTTTTGAAATCATGAATGACAAGTTTGTCAATTTTAAAATATGAGTTTTGAAAACATAGTTGACGAGTCGCTACTTTTGAAATATGATTTTTTTTTGAAATCATGAGCGACAAGTTTGCCGATTTGAAAATATGAGTTTTGAAAATATGATTGGTGAGTCGCCACTTTTGAAATATGAGTTCTTTTGAAATTATAAGTGGCAAGTTTGCCAGTTTTAAAAGTATGAATTTTTTTTTTGAAAATATGATTAGCAAGTTGCCACTTTTGAAATATGAGTTCTTTTGAAATTATGAGTGGCAAGCTTGCTAGTTTTAAAATATAAGTTTTTTAAAAAACATGGTTGGCGTATTGCCACTTTTCAAATATGAGTTTTTTTTGAAATCATGAATGTTAAGTTTGCCAATTTTAAAATATGAGTTTTGAAAACATGGTTGGCGAGACACCACTTTTGAAATATGATTTTTTTTTTAAATCATGAGCGGCAAGCTTGCCGATTTGAAACATGAGTTTTGAAAATATGATTAACGAGTCACCACTTTTGAAATATGAGTTCTTTTGAAATTATGAGTGGCAAGTTTGCCAGTTTTAAAAGTATGAGTTTTTTTTTTAAAGTATGATTGGCAAGTCCCCACTTTTGAAATATGAGTTCTTTTGAAATTATGAGTGGCAAGCTTGCCAGTTTTAAAATATGATTTTTTTTGAAAACATGGTTGGCGAATTTCTTTTGAAATCATGAGGTCAATTTTAAAATATGAGTTTTGAAAACATGGTTGGCAAATCACCACTTTTAAAATATGAGTTCTTTTGAAATTAAGAGTGACAAGCTTGCCAATTTTAAAAATATGACTTTTTGAAAACATGATTGGCGAGACGCTACTTTTGAAATATGATTTTTTTTTTGAAATCATGAATGGCAAACTTGCTAATTTTAAAATATGGGTTTTGAAAACATAATTGATAATTTATCAGCTTTTTTTTAAATGTAGATGACGCCTGAATAAAGATAAATCCTTCGACGACTTTATTAGGGATCCGAAAAAAGAATATGCACTCAAAATTTGGTAAGAAAACCCATGTATGAATATGGACATAAGCGGTGAAAGTCCGGTACGATATGATCATGCGGGCTCATATCATCGCCCTGCAGAAAATATGTAATTTTGTTGATGTATTATTTATCTCAGAACCATAGTCCAACTAGTGGTATGGTTGGCCTATTTATTTTTTGCTACTCGTCATTGACAATAATACCTCAGGTGGCCCTAAAAGAGTCGATCGAGACCGTCTCGATGATCGGGTCTCATGCTGGGTGGTCGGTGTGACTACCTCAATAAGATGCTTTCTTTCTTCTTTTTTCTTTTCTTTTTGCTCTTTTTTTGTCATCATTTTTTGAATGGGTATTTACATGAATGGACATTACACATCCGACTGACGTCTGCCCTAGAATAACTCACTCTTAGTGAGCTGGCTCTTATTTATTTGCTTGTGATGGGCCGAAAATCTTGAGGTTTCTCCAAGATACGTGGATTTCCTTCGTTCATTGAGTATCTTGAGCTATTTATGCTCTCCTGGCTCGAGTATTATGGGTTGCGTCTGCCCCCATGTTGGCTGGCCCGTCTGCTGTATGTTCTTCTTTTCTATTGCATTGGAGCCCCGTGAGGGCACGATGGGTCCACATTGTACTCGCCCACTTGTAGTTCCTCTTTTCTTATCAATGCTTCAATTTTATCTTTGAGGACACAACAGTCCTCTGTAACATGCCCCGACAGCTGATGATATAAGCAGAATCGAGGATCATCTTTCTTCTTGATGTCCTCTGCCTTTCTAGGCTCGGGTGGGATGATTTTGTTATGTTGACGTGCCCATTCAAAAAGGGTCTGTGTCTTATCTTTTGGAAAGGAGTATGTCTTTTGCATCTTCTCTTGTAATGAACCCCTTTTATTTCGCTTCATTTGTTTGACAATAGGAGAGCCATCTTCTCTCTTTTATTGTGTAAAGGCTTTGAGATTCACAGTATGAACATCTATAGGTGCTGGCATTTTCCAAAGTAATCTATTTTCTTGACTTGATGCATAGGCAGGGGGATACCTGGAATGGAATTGTTCAATCTCGACCACAACTTTATTTAGCCGGTCAAAGGACTTGATCTCAATGCCGATCATCCTTTCTAGGACATGCCTGCCCATGTTTTGCTTGCATAGTTGAACGACATCTTCTGGATGTAGTGGTCGTCTGCATCTCATGCTGAGATCTCTCCACCTTTTGACATAGTCCAGAGTCGATTCGTTATCTTGTTGCCTGGCTGCATATAGCTGGACCAGTGTGATTTCTCTTTCAGAAACATAGAATCTTTCTGTGAACTTCCTTTGCATATTTGGCCAGTCTATAATGGACCCGACTGGTAAATTTGAATACCATTCGAAAGCCAGTCCAGTCAGAGAAGACCCGAAGAATTTGAGCAAATATGACTCATCTGCGGCCAAATCTCCCATTATAGTGACATAATGTGCAACATGTTCTTTTGGCGATCTTTGCCCATTGAACTTTTCAAACTTGAGCAGTTTGCTGATGCCAGAAGGAAGTCTTTTTGTAACATGATGTACATGGTATGACACCTGGTAGATATCAAATGAGGTTTGATCAGCATCCCCCCTTTCTCCCAGTTTCGCTTCTATCATTTGTTCCAACATCTGTCTATTCATAATCAGTGTTTGGACCATGTTTGGATGAAGAGGAGCCAGCTGCATCTGAGCCATGGTGGCAGATCCTTGATGTGTTGCTTGGCGGACTATAGGTTGCTCTAGAGCCGTTGGGCATGAAGTGCCCCCAGTAAGGCCTGATATTGACTGGAGCATTGATGGATGTGATAGGGTGTGGGGCAGGTTGGTGTCATCTCATGATGTTTCCACCGTGCCCCCTGTTTCTCTTGGTGCAAGTGCCTGGGCATCTCTTTCTTCAATTTGTCTTTTCAACATTTCAATCTCATGCTGGTATCTTTGTATCAATGCTGCCATAGCAGGATCATATGTATGAGTGCTAGGGATATCAGATATCACTTCAGCTGGAGCCCCTCCTAGAGGGGTAGGTGGCAGATTGCTGATATTATCTGTTGCTATTATATATGCAGCCTCTTCTTGGGCCATTGAGACTATCAGGGCTTTGCCCTTAGCTTCTTCCCTCATGATAGGAGGATTTGGCCCTTCATTGAGCCTTGGCAATTCATCTTGCTCAGGGGGCGTACCCCCATGTTGACCATCTACTATGGTCATATAGCATGTGTATATCTGCAGAGTTTTGTCTGTTCTTTTGGCTTCTTTGCATTCTACCTCGCTCCTGGGTGGCTGCATCATTTCAGACATATCCTCTGGCATCTCCTGGGGTAGCTACTGATATAGAGAAATTATATTTCCAACTTTGCTGAGCTTCCTGTCAAGCTGGGGCTTCATGTGGGCATGGCGGATCCACCTTGTACTCACCCATTTGCAGCTCTCCTTTGTTGATCAAAGATTGGGCCACATCTTTGAACACATAGCAATCTTCTATGACATGGCCCACCACCTGATGGTAAGGGCAAAAGAACAGATCACCTCTCCTCTTGGAGTCCTCTGGCCTCTTAGGACTTGGCAGGATAAGTTTGTTGTGTTCGCGGGCCAGCTCAAAGAGGACCCTTGTTTTGTTCCTCGGGAAAGAATAAGGCTTTTGTAGTTTTTCTTGTAGCAAAATCCGCTTGCTTGGCTTTGACAACTTGGCAGGTGGGGAGCTGACCACCCCCTTAGCAGTTGCTAAATCCCTGGGCTATCTTTTCTCCTGGTTTGCCTCATCGGCAGAAGAATACTTAGCGGGGAATGCCTCAATATCAGATGCAACATTGCTTAGTCGCCTGAAGGTTTTGATATCAATTCCGACTGTTCTTTCTAGGATTTCCTCCCGCAGGTTGTACTTGCACATACAAACATCATCTTCTTCACATGGTGGTTGTTTGTACCTTCTACTAAGGTTCCTCCACCTTTGAATATAATTATGTACTGATTCATCATGCTCTTGGGTAATGGCAAAGAATTTTGCTGTTGGGACTTCCTCCTCAACCGTCTGCTTTGGACATCGACCACCTATCCGACTGGTCTATCCTAGATATGGTGGGGGAATCCGAACATGTATACCCAATCGATGAGGACTCGGGAGACTTTGGTCAGCATGGCGCATCAAGAGTCAAGCTTCCCATCACATCGACACAGTGCGTATCATGACGTATGGGGCATGGAGCTTGGTGAGCATTAGGTACGGTAGCAAGGTTGTTGCCCTTTTCTGCCAGCTCCATCAAGCCACATATTAGTGTTGGATCTTCAAGATTCGGATAGAGATGGGCCGACTGCATGGTTGGCCTTTTTGCTTGTGACCTTCCGAAGAACCCTTGGCATGTTGCGGGACGTACCCCTAACTGCTCTGGAATCATTTGACACGAATGGAGGAGCGGGGTGCCCCCAGTGCGACCTGGATGGGTCATTGTTGGCAGAGTTCGGGGTGGAATGGTGTCGCCTTGGGGTGCTTCGACCATACCTGGACTTCTTTCGGTGCAAAGGTGTGTGCACCTCTTTCTTCAATCTACTTTCGCAACATCTCTATTTCCCGTTGATATTTTTGTAGCAGTATTATCACATCAGGGTCACATGTAGGCATGCTAGTTGCATCAGTCATTGTTTGGGTTGAGGCCCCTATAAGGGAAATAGGTGGCCACTTGCTGTCTTCTTTAGACATTATCGACGCTGCAGCCGCTCCTGTGACTACTGAAGTGTTGCTGGTAGTCTTTCTCCTTCCGGCAAGAGAATCGGGCTCTTTAGTGAATTTAGGTGGTGCCTCTTCTTCTTCAGAGAGAACCCCAAACCGGCTAGACATGCTAGCTATATAACAGGGGAAAATGAGCAATGCACCATTTTCTTGAGCCAGTGGCTCACCACAATTTCCTCTTTCTCTTTCTTTTTCTTTGCATTTTCTCATTTTCTTTCGATTTTTCTCTTCTATTTCCTTTCTTATATTCTTTTCCTTTGTCGCTATCTTTTCCTCTTCCTTTTTCTTTCTCATTTCCATCTTCGCAATATGATAGACCACCCTGGGCCGCTTCAAGGGAAGGTTTTACCAGATCATAGAAATGACTGGACATAGTCTGATTAGATTCTCGCATAAATGAAGGGACAAATATTGGACCCCTCCTCTGCAACAGGGGCATGTGAGCCAAACACTCCAGATTGGCTGCCTTGTTGTGGTACGCAGTGTAGCAGAAAATAGTCCCTTGCCGTGCATAAGATTTGAACACTGGCACAGGAGGTGCTGGAGCTAGCTGATCAACATCTATTTTTCCCTTTGCAATTGTTTCACTATCTTTGTCATGTTTTCGCTTCACTGGTTGAAGAGCTTGGGTCTTCTTAGGCACCCAAATTTACTTCAATTTGATTGACTTTGGGGCCAATTTGATTTTGAAGGTGTTATACATCTCTTTCTTTCCCTCTAATGCTTGGAAGAAATTTCTTGTTGGCACAGTTGGCACCACTTGAGTTGGTTCCATTACAGCACGGCCGCTCTGCAGATGGATTCTAATGTTGTCGACTAGCATGCTCTTTCCAGAGCCAGAGATACGTGCCTTGCTGGGAATAGTAGTTGTAGCCTTCCCAACACTAGCTTGATGCCCCCTGGGTCCCTTAACCTTCCCAGCACTAGCTTGATGCCCCCTGGGTCCCTTGTCACTTCTTCCGTTACCATGATCCATATGATGGACTTGGCAGCAGACTATCTTTGGTGCCTCTTTAGCTATCTCGTCAGCGTTGTTGTGCTGCACTTGGACGAAAGCCACTCCCAAGAAGTTGGGGAATTCGACCACTGGAGGAAAATCTCCAAAGCGACTCGGCACGACAAGATAACCATACTGGGCATGGTCTCAAACAATTTGAGGTCTGAAACGTACTTCAGCCATAAGTCTATTAGTTACCTGCAAGTCAGTTCAAACCAGCCGTCAGTATTGAATATAGAGGGCACAAGGCTTTCTATTCTAGAGAAGAGATGAAGGGAAGTTTGGTCCCACAGGGCGTGCCACGCTGTGGAAATGGATTTTATTTATACGGATGGATAAACCATCATGAATTATCTTTTAAAAATCTATTTATCATGTTCTCATATTCTCATGGATGGATGCATATTGCAAATTCAAGTCCCATCGAATGCTACTCGAGCGATGGTGAAGAGAGATAAATCGACAATCGCATAGCGCAGGCGTGCTAGTCACCGAAGTGACAATAAATGTTCTGCCTCCGAGAGTCGAAGGGCTTTAGGTCTATTTACGCATCGTTTGACTTCGTCAAACGAAAGTGGAGATCGGGTCGGGACCAAGATCCCGCCATTACCTAAGCGCAATGAGGTTAATTACATCTCTCTGAGAGATAAAACTCTTGATTAATCATCAGATTAGAAAGTCTCATGGCCTAAAACAGAAACATTCGATAAAGGTGCAAAGTGCGTGCTGAAGAAGATGTCTATTGAAAAACATTTGTCTTATTATGATCATTATCATCTTCATGCACAATTGTGAGGTCTTTTATTCATTTATTTATTTGATGTTTGTCAATTAATGTCAATTATATTCTCTTGATTTCATTTGAAACATGCCAATTGTAGTTTATGCTGGTGAGTTGGCAGATTGCTAAGTCGGCAGAGCTCAACTGAGTCGGCAGACTGTTGAGTCAAGGGAGTTGGCAGAACCTTTCTGCAACCATTAGTCGACAGACTGCTGAGTCAGGGCATGACTGAGTCGGCAGAACCCTGCTACATCAATGAGTCGGCATACTCTTGAGTCAGAAGTCAGAACATGACTGAGTCAGCAGGATCCTGCTGAACCAGTGAGTCGACAGAGTGTCGCAATGATGCCGAATCACCTAGCCAGCATGGTTTTTGTTGAACCACTCTTTATTACCTTCATATTTTGGTGCTAACAAAATTTATGATTAGATTATTTCATCAATATTTCTGATTATTTTAAGGCGCACTAAAATGCTAAATCGATGTTCATTCAATATACATCGATTTCTATTCAAAAGTGCTACATCGAGTTCACTAACAACGATTTCATAAGTTACATAATGATTTGATCGTGTAACGATTCGTTAAGTGAAACATCGATTTTATCGTATAACGATTTGCTCGCATAACGATTTCATAAGTGAGAATAATGATTTGCTCTCGTATCGATTTGGTTCTCATAACGATTCGTTAAGGCTCATAACGATTTGCTCGTATAACGATTTCATAAGTGAGAACAATGATTTGCTCTCATATCGATTTGGCTCTCATAACGATTTCATAAGTGAGAACAACAATTTGCTCTCACAATGATTTGGTTCTCACAACGATTCGATAAGTGTCATAACGATTTGCTTTTCACATCGATTTGTTAAGATTCATAACGATTTGTTAGGTCTTATAAGTGTAACGATTTGATAAGTAACTTTAACATCGATTTGCTCTAAAGTGTTTTTGGGGCTTAAATGAAAAGTCAAATATCTTCTGACAAAAAGGCTACATGCATATCTCAGAGTCGTGTCAGAAAAAGATATGAACTATTATTTTTATCATGATAGCAGAAACACAGTAGCATGCACTGTCATCTTATAAACACTCTTTTATGCTAACACTCTCTTCTATGCTTACAGACCTCGAAGACCACCAGAGTCTGATTAAGACAAATGAAGGGAAGATCAACAACGTCTAGAAGAGCTCCAACGGATCTTTTCAACGGATCTATTCAAAAGCCTCTCATATAAAAGATGAAGCAAGGCTGAAGAAAGAAATAGAGAGAGCCTTCCTGAATATCTTTGAAGGAGTGTACAACCAGTGAGGGACCTGAACGCCACATACACTCAAAAGAAAAGAGAGAAAGAGCCTGAGCCTGGAAGAAGTGTTCAAGTATCTGAAGCATTCAAGCCTTCAAGTTTTCTTTTCTCTCTTCATTCTCTCTTTGCGCTCATTGTAATTTTTGGGGAGAGTTTTGTGACTGTGAGCTAGTTCTTAAGTGTTCATCTTGTAATAGCTCTCGGTCTGATCTTTCTTTTCTAGGAAATATTTCTGTCCAGCTGTAGGACTGTATACAGTGTAGAACCTAGCTAGGGGTTTGTGTCTAGCAGAACCGCACTGGGGTTTGTACCAAGAGGTTTGCTTCTGAGCCTGTAAAAGAAGTGGGCTACCTTCTTGCCCGGCAAAGAGAAAAAGACTAGCTGAGGTGCTGGGTGTTGTAGTGTCCTTGAGGGGGACTATACCCTTGGTTAGTGAA
This sequence comes from Colocasia esculenta, assembly GCA_014218235.1. NCBI lineage: Eukaryota > Viridiplantae > Streptophyta > Magnoliopsida > Alismatales > Araceae > Colocasia > Colocasia esculenta. The sequence continues at coordinate 20,525,834 of CM024755.1, read as the reverse complement.
ATCCCAAGAGGTTGCTTGGGGACTGGACGTAGGACTTCCATGTGGGAAGGGCCGAACTAGGATAAATTCTTTGTCTCATTTGTGTGATTGTTTATTTACTTCCGCCCTGCTACTCTTTATCACACTAAACTAACCAAACTTTCAAGTGATAATTTTCTGTCTTAAGTTTTTATTTCAGAAATCAGAAAAACCTATTCACCCCCCCTTTAGGTTATCGAGCTGCCAAGCTAGCCGGGTCAACAAGTGGTATCAGAGAGGGTCTCTGAACATTCAAAGAAGATCCAACGATCTTAGAGCAAAGATCCATGGCAGCTCAAGGATATGCTGAAGGTCAATCAGTCACCAGACCTCCATTCTTTGATGGGGAGGACTACCAATACTGGAAAATGAGGATGGAATGCTTCATTCGAGGCACAGACTTTGATCTGTGATAGGTAATTGAGGTAGGAGATTATGTTATTGTTCCTGCTGAAGGTACTACTACTATTACAACAGTAGATAAAAATAAATTATCATTAAATTTCAAAGCTAAGAACTATTTATGTTGTGCTTTATCCAAAAAGGAATTTAGTAGAGTTTCTGTATGTAAATCTGCAAAAGAAATGTGGGATAAACTGCATATAACTTATGAAGGAACAGATAAAGTGAAACAAACTAGGATAGATATTCTTGTCTCTCAATATGAACAATTTAAAATGCTTCCAAACGAAAACATTACTCAGATATATAATAGATTTTCAAACATAGTAGTTGGTTTAAGCTCTCTTGGTAAAACTCTTTCTAATAAGGAAACCGTTAGGAAGATACTTAGGTCTTTAATTATTTCATGGACACCTAAAGTAACTGCTATTGAAGAGGCCCATGATTTAACCAAATTGTCGATTGATAATTTAATAGGTTCTCTCATGGCACATGAAATAAATATGGAGCGATTATCTGAAATCTCATCTAAGAAGAAATGTACTAATGCTCTTAAAGTGGTAGCTGCTCCTTCCACTTCTTCTTATAGCTCAAAAATTGCAGGATCTGAAGACAGTGATGTTGATGAAGTACTGTCCAAACTTCAGAAGATTTTAAAGAAGAAGAAAAATGGGTCAAGAAGGATCCAAAGGAAAGAGAAAAAGGAGAAAGAACCAGTCTGCTATGAATGCAGAAAACCTAGACATCTAAGACCAGACTGTCTAAGACTCAAGAAGACTGGTCAAACCGAGAAGTCCAAGAAGCAGCACAAGAAGTTCAAAAGAAAAGCCATGGTGGCTGTTTGGGAAAATGAAGAGGACAGAAGCTCAGACTCATCAAGTTCAAGTTCAGAGAAAGAGCAAGTAAATCTAGCCCTCATGGTAGGACTAGATGAGGTACATTCTGACTCATTTTTTAATTCATGCACAAATTCAGGGTCAGAATCTGAAGACTTGGAAGAAATCTTTAATAAACTTTATGATAAACACAAGGTTGTTGTAAAAAAATTGAAAAATATCAAGAACAACCTTACTTGTTTGGAAAATACTAATTCTAATCTTAAATCAGAAATGGAACAATTGAAAAAATAACTAAAGGTCAGTAAAGATAATAATCATCTTTTAAATGAAGATTTGAAAAATAAGAATAATGAGAAGTTAGAGTTAGAAGAAAAATAAAAAACTCTAACTGAAGAAAATCTGTATTTAAAAGAATCAGTTAAGAAATTAACTCAAGGAAAAACATCTCTAGCTCTATGCTTAAGAGGATAAAAATTTGGAAATAATAAACAAGGGCTTGGATACATTCCTCCGGAAAAAGAAAAACAAGCTATAAATCCAGGAAAATATCCTTTGCCATGTAACGCCCCAGAAATTCAAAGTGTTAAGAAAATGAGAATAATGTGGTTAAAATGCATTAGGATTGTTATTAAATTGTGATAACTAGAAGTTAGGTTTAATTTGTGGTAATGTACGTTACCCCAGTGTCGTACATCGAAGTGCGCGCTCCCACAGGGCAACACCGGAAAATGACAACAAAATAAAAATTCGAGAACATCATAATTTCCAGAAAAATATGGAGAAGTCAAATATGTAATTATCCAAATTTTTTGACGTATGGATTTCGAGATTAAGTCGACGCGACTATTTTTTGGGTGATTTTTCACCTACTGTAAAATAAATTCCAAAAATTAAACTAAAATCACCAAAATTTGTAAAATCATCATATTAACCTATGGTCAAAATTTCAATGCAATCAGGTATTGTTTGGATAGGTTTATCTAAGGAGCAATTGGTCACCTGATTTACGGCTGATTTACGTAAAGGATTTTTGTGGGAATTTTACTATGCTTACGTGTGGGGCACCAGAGAGGCCAGCACAATTACTTGTGCAGTGAACACATTTGTTACTAACGTGTAAACCTGTGGAGTGTTGCATGGGATACATGTTGTGGTAAAACCAATTGGGTTTTCACCACGACACCTCAAGGGGCTGATGTGCCGATGCATGGGAAATCCGCTGGGTCTATAAGAACCACTTCACAGACTTCGAACCCACCTTTCCCACTCCTGTAGGTGGGTGTGTTGCTACTGAGACCACTTCACTTCCGTGCTATTGAGCTGAGCTGCCATCTCTACCTGGAGAAGCTTCAACGGCTGATTCTTGGTGTCTCCTTTGCACTGGGAAGAACTGTTGATTGAGGCTTGAAAAGGATCGAACTATTGTTGTGGGGTGCTGCTACCTGGTTGGTGAAGGATTTCCACCAGTGCATTAGTGCATCTGTTGAGGCTATCCTGCGTGCAAGTTTGCAGTCCTTTCTCTTGTTCTGTAGATCTTCAAGTTAAAGGAACTTACACTGTCTCGTAAGGTAGGATTCGATCCTCATCCCTCTTCTTCTAACTCATGTCCTTGAATAAACTTTAGAACCTACTGTTTGGATATTCCAGTTTCTGTTCTAGTGTCATGAACCCCTCTAGCACTTTATGTGTGTTTTGTATTTCTGTAGAAGCTACTCCTTGAGTTCACATAATCTCTGGTCGGAAAGGATATTCCTCTAGTAGCATGTGGTAGCAGGTTCCTAGCTATCCATGTGTAGAACTCATCTCCTTCTCTCTAGTTCTGTCCTCTGTACATGATCAAGAACTTTGACTGAGTAACCCAATGGCTAAATTAGTAACTTCCATGTTCTTTCTTTAGTAATGATAAACACCTTCATGTTAGGGAGAAGAAGATCCTTGTTTCATTGTGAGGTCAAGATTTTCTTCTTCTTCCACCCTTGATTCAAGTTCATGATATAGAGTTCTGGTAGAAGTATACATATCCTTAGAACAGTGTGAGGATTTCGGTTTAGATGGTTGATAATTCGAACATTGACTTAGATTCATGAAATACTTTCATTTGAGTGTCCATCTTATAGGAATTTTCCAATAAACCATTGCTATCAAGTTCATGCTTCCAATACTACACTACATTAGTTTATAGCCGACCAAGTTCGAATTATCAATCTCTTGTTGCATCTCGACTATTTAGTTTATAAACCACTGTGAAAACTCTATTTAGACTCTTCCATTTGATATCAATCATGCCTTGAATTATAAGATCTATAATTAGGGTGCTTAGAATGGATTTAAACAGATTTACGGAAGTTCTGCTGCTTCCTGTCGACAGCCAGCCCAAAAGCTGTCGACATGCGCATGTTTCCAGAACTCCAGGTTTCTGGACTGTGTGGATCTATTGACAGATCCCTTGCATCTATCGACAGATATCCATAGAGCCAGCAAACCTGAGCTCTGTCTGTGCCATCTGTCGACAGATCCTTCCTGGCTGTCGACAGCTACTGTCCTGCCTTGGATTTCAGCACTCTTACATATGTAAATCCTTGTTCAAAGTTCATCCTAATAGCCTACCAAATTACCCTCTTATTTACTTTGATATTTTCTGTCATTCTACCATAAAGATTACCCACTTTGGATACCTTACTCACCACTGCATTATCCTTGAAGTTGTCAACACCGAATGGTACTCCGCCGGGTCCATTCTTTTGTATTTGGTAATTGAGTTCATGTAACTTAATGTCTTGTGAGTTCAAAGGCTTGAACACCTTGTGAAATGTGATAAACTAATGATGATGACATTTATTGGGTCCTTGGACCCCACATGACTGAAATGCTTGTGCAAATAGGGCTGGTCCAGTCCTGGGAGGAGCACCCGAATTCTTTTACTGGCCGTACGGATTGATAAAGGGCTACTGGATGTTTGGCATTACATCACTTACTGTTAATTACTGTCATCATAACTACAGTACTGTCTTATTGTTATTTGAGCAAAATGTGAAGTTTATACACCTGATCATGCCTGTGTTTTGCTATCATCACTATGTTAAGTCTACCGTCCTGATATTGATCATATCTTCGATATTCGTTCTATTCTTGCCTTAACCATTATATGTTTCATCCTTGGAGTTATGGATTTGAATTCTACTGGGCTAGTTAGCTCATTACTTCCTACCATTTTCAGAAAATCCAGATGGGGATGACGCTTAAGGGTATGAGTGCTGAGTGGGTTGACCATGACAAGCGAAGCCAATTAGTTTCTATTTCTGTTTATTAGTGTGAACTGAACTATGTAAATTAAGTTTGTTTTAATCTGCTCCTCTCTTAGTTGTTATAAGGAGTACCTATGTAATTAAGCTTCCACTTATGACATTATGAATGGATAAATAATTATTACCTTTTGTGCCTGTTTTTCTGTCACTTCCGATAAATAGCTTTTTATTAGGACGTGACATGCCAAAATTTGTAAAAGAAACCAAAATGCCTTAGAAAAAGGCCTCTGAAATGAACAAGTCTTATCAAAAGAAAAAGGTTTCTAAAAATTGTGTTCTAAACTGCAAAATAGATTACATTCATTGTTGTTCTCGTTGCAATAAATTAGGACACACTGTAAACACCTGCACAACAAGGCACCTAGTATGGATCCCGAAAGGATATTTTCATGCATCTAACAATCAAGGACCCAAAAAAATTTGGGTACCTATTTCTGAATAAGTTATTTGCAGGATAGCCTTGGAGCATCAGGATCAAGGATGCTCAAGGCAAGAGTGACTGCCAACTCTTCATCCAAATCTCATCTGAAGAGGGAGTAGTCATAAATATTGATTTTTTTTTAATTTCTACTAACAATGTTTGCAAGTTTACTGTTAAGATGTATGCAGATAAAAATCTTGAAGACTTGACAATCAACATGTATAAGGTCAAGAGCAACAAGATCTGACTTGCCTCACATTAAGGGGGAGTCTCATGCTCAGGGGGAGCCTTCACTAAGGGGGAGTTATTCATTGAATATCTATTGTTGAACCCCTCAATGGTAAAAAAATTTCTCAAAGGGGAGAGAATGCATGGTAAGATCCCTTCTTTTTGGTTAGTGAAAAAAAGGAGAAGAATTTGTATGTTCTATGAATTTTCTGCATTTTTTATGCTTCATATATTTGTGTCAGAAAATTCACATAAATTTTGTCATCACCAAAAAGGGGGAGATTGTTGAACCACTCTTTATTACCTTCATATTTTGGTGCTAACAAAATTTATGATTAGATTGTTTCATTAATATTTATGATTATTTTAAGACGCACTAAAATGCTAAATCGATGTTCATTCAATATACATCAATTTCTATTCAAAAGTGCCACATCGATTTCACTAACAACGATTTCATAAGTTACACAATGATTTGATCGTGTAACGATTTGTTAAGTGAAACATCGATTTTATCGTATAACGATTTGCTCGCATAACGATTTCATAAGTGAGAACAATGATTTTCTCTCATATCGATTTGGTTCTCATAACGATTCGTTAAGGCTCATAACGATTTGCTCGCATAACGATTTTATAAGTGAGAACAACGATTTACTCTCATATCGATTTGGCTCTCATAACTATTTCATAAGTGAGAACAACGATTTGCTCTCACAATGATTTAGTTCTCACAACGATTCGATAAGTGCCATAACGATTTACTTCTCACATCGATTTGTTAAGATTCATAACGATTTGTTAAGTCTTATAAGTATAACGATTTGATAAGTAACTTTAACATCGATTTGCTCTGAAGTGTTTTTGGCGCTTAAATGAAAAGTCAAATATCTTCTGGCAAAAAGGCTGCATGCATATCTCAGAGTCGTGTCAGAAAAAGATATGAACTGCTATTTTTATCATGATAGTAGAAACACAGTAGCATGCATTGTCATCTTATAAACACTCTTTTATGCTAACACTCTCTAATTCTATGCTTACAGACCTCGAACACCACCAGAGTCTGATTAAGACAAATGAAGAGAAGATCAGCAACGTCTAGAAGAGCTCCAACGGATCTCTTCAACGGATCTATTCAAAAGTCTCTCATATAAAAGATGAAGCAAGGCTAAAGAAAGAAATAGAGAGAGCCTTCCTGAATATCTTTGAAGGAGTGTACAACCAGTGAGGGACCTGAACGCCACATACACTCAAAAGAAAAGAGAGAAAGAGCCTGAGCCTGGAAGAAGTGTTCAAGCATCTGAAGCATTCAAGCCTTCAAGCTTTCTTTTCTCTCTTCATTCTCTCTTTGCACTCATTGTAATTTTTGGGGAGAGTTTTGTGACTGTGAGCTAGTTCTTAAGTGTTCATCTTGTAATAGCTCTCGGTCTGATTTTTCTTTTCTAAGAATGATTTCTGTCCAGCTGTAGGACTGTATATAGTGTAGAACCTAGCTAGGGGTTTGTGTTTAGCAGAACCGCACTGGGGTTTGTACCAGGAGGTTTGCTTCTGAGCCTGTAAAAGAAGTGGGCTGCCTTCTTGCCCGGGAAAGAGAAGAAGACCAGTTAGGGTGCTGGGTGTTGTAGTGTCCTTGAGGGGGACTGTACCCTTGGTTAGTGAAATCTCAAGAGGTTGCTTGGGGACTGGACGTAGGACTTCCATGTGGGAAGGACCGAACCAGGATAAATTCCTTATCTCATTTGTGTGATTATTTATTTGCTTCCGCACTGCTACTCTTTATCACACTAAACTAACAAAACTTTCAAGTGATAATTTTCTGTCTTAAGTTTATGTTTCAGAAATCAGAAAAACCTATTCACCCCCCCTCTAGGTTATCGAGCTGCCAAGCTAGCCGGGCCAACAGTTTAAAAGTCTTTTAATCTCATGGGAATGCACGAGAAGAATTCGGCGGCACCTCCCCTTACTCATAGCAAGAAGGGGAAGGCACGGTACTCGTCCACCACGATGGAGACGACACTAAAATGAGGTGTTAGCCACGTACGACGTCACCCAAACGGCACACGGTACCAATTCCCGAGGCTTACCTACGAGGGAATCGATGAGTACCGAGACCGAAAACAAGTATTCTCATCAACCAAAGCTTGTCGGCTCATCGTATATGAGGCCTGCCGACTCACTAGTTCAAGTCTCTTCACTAATTCTGTGAGTCGACAGCCTGCTGAGTCCTTACCGACACGGTTTAAATCTGACGGGAAAAATCCGTCGGCATCTCCCCCGGGCTCATGAAATGTGGGGGAGTTCGCGGTATCTATCCACCACAAAAGAGATGGTACCAAAACGGGGTGTTTGCCGTACATGGCATCACCTAAATGGCACACGGTACCGATTCCTGAGGCGTGCCTACGATGGAAACGATGGGTACCGAGACCAACAATAGTCCGGTTGATGGTCCAACAATGTTTAAATCTAAGAACTCGGGCATAAATATCATATTATCTAACCCGGGGTCTCATAGAGTCTCATTTCTATGTGAGTCGGCGACAGACTGTTCTGCATGCATGAGTCGGCAGCAAATAGTTTTGCCCGCATGAGTTGGCAGCACCCATTTGCAAAGAGATGGCACTCAACTCATGGAGGAACAACGGGAAAATTTCACGGGAGGGACTGAGGTATATCTCGGTCAATTCCAGACTTTTAGGCGGGCGAAATACCACGCCGACCAGTCTTAAAATGTCGAAAACTCACTGCTCAGGTGAGTCGGCAGCAAACCTTCAACAAAGATCCAGTCATTTACATGGTTTTAGCCCTGGAAAATAGGATGAGCACGATATTCTCATGATGTTGGGACGAATTACATCCCCTTCAAGTCCTAGGCAGGGCATGGATATCATATTATCCAACCCTTTTGTGCTTGGACTTGGAATCACAGCGATTCTGCAAGCAATATTCAAGCCTAAAAACTCATAAAATGGGGGGAATCTTTACTGCCAAGGGGAAGGCAGCACCCCCATGATGGATTGGAGGGCTGTCAGTCCCACTTTGGAGCTCCCACAAGGAATAGACATCGATTTGTCCACCCTTGGGCGCCCTCAAGCTCACATCCAGGTGAGTCGGCAGGGTGCCTTCAAAGGTAAACAACAACAAACATAGCAAAAGGAGGGGGTTCTTCCATGGCAGAAGACCCAAAAATCTCTTATAAAAGAAAGGACACATGGGGAAAGGGGTCATACACTTGCATCATAAATAAATTAAAGAAAGAGACATTCACATCACATGCAATAAATGCAAAAGATCACATGTTTCTCATAACTCATATTCTACTCAAAAGAGAAGAGACATTAAATGCCATTCTCATCACATATGAGGAATGTAAATAGACATAAAGTACAAATAAATACCATGATGGGACAAGAGATGGGAAGGGGAGGAAATAAACAAAAGAGAAAAAGAATAGGCAAGAGAGGGGGACGATGACTCTCTCTTCTTGGGGGCTCTCCTCTCTTCTCTTGGCATACCTTTTGAGGAGAAGAGGGCCTCCTCCAAGCTTCTTCTTTCTCTCATGTAGAAGAACCCTTTCTCTTCTTCTCTTCTATTCCTCTTCTTCTCTTCTTGGGAAGCCAACGCACAACAACCTTCTCTTCCTCCTTTTCCCCTTGCTCTCCCCCTTTTTTTTCTTGGAAGAACCAGGAAACATAAAACCCGTTTTCTCTTCACTCTTTTTGGCCTCTCCTTTTTTGGTTGCCCTCCTCCTTTGCCCCTTGCGCAAGAAAGGTCCTTTTAAGAGGATGGAAAAATCTCCTTTACCTATTTGCCCCTTACTTTTCTTCTATTTTTCTTAGGGGGCAGCAAGCTGTGGGCCTGCATATTAATGTATTTTTGGGCCCCATGGCTGCTGCGCTTTGGGCCTCACATGGGTCTGTTTGGACTTCATGGTTGCTGCTTACATGGGTCTCTATTTGATAGGCATTTTGGGCCTGCATATGAGCTCACCTTAGACCTGCATATGGCCCCTCATGGGCCTCATATTTCCTTTCTTTTCTCTTTTTTTTAAACATCCACATCTTACATCCATTTGGAATTCATCACACTAGGCAAACATGTTATTTAGTATGTTTGATATGCTAATATCTTTCTAGATTCCAATGATCCCTGTTAGAAAATACAAATTATATTGGAGATTAAATTGAACAATAACAGTACGACTCTTTCCTTAAGCCCTTTGTTTTTTTTTCTAATGACAAAGAATTTAGTATAGTGGTACTCAAGTTTACATAGAGTTTTTTTTTTCATTGACGGGATTTATCCACAAGGAGTTCTCATTGCGTTATTTAGGTGTTTCTCATATATTTTTCCGGAAAGGTGAAAATTTCTCATTTTTGGGGTGTGGTTTCTCGGTTCCAGGAAAGGGTGCAGGGTTGGAGCGCGTCTTTGTTATCTCAATCGATCAGCATATTGTGTTTAATCGCGCATGTATTGATCTGTGCAATTCCCGTACACTGATTATTATCATGTACTGCTACGATTTACAAGATGCTCAATGAAATATTTGCAGACTTCTTTTGGGGGACATTTGAAGGGAGGGGGGGGGGGGGAACAAATGCCACTGGGTTTCATCATGGCAGAAGATTTGTAAACCTGTGCGAACTGGTGGTCTGGGTGTTGAGAACGAAATTTTTGTGGAATCCTGCAATTAGTTAGGGCTGCAAACGGGTCGGGTTCGGAACCGAAAATACAGATTCCGATTTCGACAACCGAAATATGATTCCGATTTCGATTCCGATAAGAATAGTTAGTTTCGATTCAGTTCCGATTCCGATAATATTATCGCAATCGAAATTCCGATACGGTAAGATGTTTACCATAATTTTACCTTGAGTTTATGATAATTTATCGGAATAACCGATACCGATACCGATTCTGATTATTTTTTCAATTCCGATTCCGATAACTTATCGGAATATCCGATACCGATTTCGATAAGCTATTAGTATCATATTCCGATTCCGAAACCGATAATTTTTATCGGAATCAGGTCGGAATATCGGATTCCGTTTACACCCCTACAATTAGTGGAGGTGGTGGGCTCATCAGAAATGATTATAATGGCCATTGTTTATTTGCTTTTAGTCATTATTAAATGCAAAGACATACAATTTGGTGGGGAAGCCAGAACTATACATGGTGGAATGGATTACAAAGTTATTTACAATATGCTTCTGCGCATTGGAGATGAGAATTAACCCCATTGAAAGTGATTCTCAGGAATCTTGTTGGTGTTCTCAATGGAACATATCAATGTCTATACTCCATAGAGGTTGTACCATTCACTATAAAGATCTAAAGACTGGGCTTGTTCACATGAGGGCGAAAATTATGCATATTTTGCGTGAAGGAAATCACTGTGCTGATAAATATGGGAAGAAATCATATATATTTTCATGAGCCTTTGATCCCAACTCCTGCTATTGGGTGCATTTGATTGGATAGATTGGGTTTGCCTTGTATTCGATCAGTGCCACTAACTAATCCATTTTTGTTCGGCCTGGGGCTACACAGTGGCCAAGGCTCCTTCAGGATAATTTGGTTAATGGGCATCTATAATCGATTATTGAGGGTTCACAGCATCAAGGAGCAAGACTTCAACATGGTTTCTCTACCAAGGATCGAGGCCTTTTCCTTAGGAAAATTGATTAATGGGCTTCTATAATCGGTTTATGGTCGGTCTATCAGCGGTTTAAGGGTCGAGGTGACTTCTCAGGGGTAATCGATTAATGGGCCTTGTACAATCAATTATACATCGAGGGTTCACAGCATGCATGGAGGAGCAGGTCTTCAGGGCTCCTCAGCGGCTACGTTTGGAGTGGAGTTTGAAAACATTAAAAAATTTAAAATCTTTGACAAAGTTTGTGGCGTTTTCAAATGTCGGTCCATCAACTTCGACTTACGTGCAATGTAATTTTCACAACAAGAAAGAGATAGAGAGAATGTCTATTCTCTCTCTCTCGCGCGGCGAAATGAGTTGGCCACCGCTTTCGAAAAATTTTCAGACGAAAAAAAGAGAGGTAGAGAGAAGGGTCGTTGCTTCTGAATTTATTTTTTTTGCATGAACGACGAGGTCAAAAGCTCCACACCCATATCATGTAGCAACAATTGCCGATTTTTTCAATTTTCACTTTTTAAAAATCATGCCCAAACGCGGCCTTACGCCAAGGCTACCTCTTATGGCAATCAATTCCTATAATTGAAGTTAAATGGTGGGCTGAGCGATTGTCCTAAACGCTATAATTGATCATCGATATCCTGATCGCCAACAATTTTTTTATTTGCAACTATATTTGAGGGGTATTCCCCGCTATGTTTTTTTGGTAAACTTTTTATTTATGGAATAAAATAGCTTCTTGGGTGAGCCACGATGGAGTGAGAATATTCTCTTCTTTTAGAAGATGGTGCACGCTCTTATCGGCCCCTAAGTGAAGATTTATGAAAGAAAACACTCTACATAGATGTGTGAAAGATCTAAGTTCAAATGTAGCAGTTATCTAATGTATGGTAATTTATTCCTAAAAAACTCTACATAGCTTTAAACTCAGGCCACACATCTCACAAAGAATCATGATTTGCTATATCATATTGTACTAGTGCAGTTCGGATGTATCGTACTGTATTTAAAAATTTTTGCTACCTTACATGGATCGGCACATCAACTGTTTATTCTTTCTATAATAATTTTTTATTATTAAATTTTATGGTCTTATTTGGGTTTGAATCAGATCTATTATTATACAAGATTGAAGATTCCGGTTGGACGGCACGACTAACCATGTAAAGAATATAAGAATTAATAAAAAATTTCACAGAAAAATTGCTAGATAGGAGTGGAGCCATCTGATTTTTAAGAGAGGGTCATTTTTCTTCAATATGGGAAATTTCAATTGTGAACTTCTTTCAAGGACCGTAAGATTATGCAAATGGCTTTCAAGATCTAACATTCTCCATCAAGTAAACAGGCTAAGCTGAAAATTTGCGTCATATTCCCATGTTCTGCAAAGTACCGTTTTCTCTATTAATTGTACGGTAACACATCAATTATAAACACAACTGGATGGAGTGGGATTCGGAAACCCATCAAAGACCGGATGGACATAATCTGATCCAAGTTTCAGGCCCAAAGTTGTGAAAAGGCCACATAACGGTCATATTACACTTGACCGTTAATCCATGATCTTTTGGTATGCAATTGTCACTTATGACATAATTCTAAATATAACTGTAGGAGGATTGATTCAGCAATTTTCTCAGTAACAAGGGGTTATACGCAAAAACCCCCCTTTTCATAAGAGCAATGTACTAGCGCCAACCGCGCCTCCTTCCTCTTACCCTGAAACCTGGCAACAACGGCGCGGCACCTTGTGAAGGTCTCCGGCATCAAGCTACCGTCTACTGTCGTAATCACGCAGGCGGTCACTTCCTCCACACCTTCAGGAGTTAATGGCTTCCAACACTCCACCCGCTGCTGCCAAGTTCGTCGCATCCTTCGCTCCATCCCTGTGGGAAGAACAGTTTGCTTTCCGCCTCACAGGGGTCACTTGAAGCACCACTCCACCTCTGCTGCTGAAGATCATAAAGAACCCAGCTTTCTTTCCTGCCAGATGCTTCAAGGCTGCAATAGCCTGCCCAGCCTTCGGATGACACATACCAGCATCATTTGCTGTGGGCTTGGCTGGGAACCCCGTGCCAACAGACTGCTCGTCTCCATGTACGTGGAGTTCGGCGACCTCGGCAGCGCTGTTGCTGTGCTGAAGAGCTTTGCCGAGGCTGATGCGCCTCTGTGGAATCTAACCTTGAAAGCCCACGTCGATTCTGGCTTGCTTAAGAGGGCTCTATGTGTCTTCTGCTGGATGAGACGATGCGGCGTTCATCCCGACCATTACACGTTTCCCTTGATGAATCGAACCGTTATGGCTCTCCATGGGTGTCTGGAACTTGGGGAAGCCATCCACAGTCTTTCTGTGAAGATGGGTCTGGGCGTGGACCTCTACTTCTGTAACACTATGATCGACGTTTATGTAAGATATGGTTACCTAAACTCTGCTCGCCTTCTGTTCGATGAAATGGCCGTGAGGGACGTCGTTTCTTGGACATCGATGCTTTCTGGGTACGTTCGGGCTGGTAACATTTCTGATTCTCTTAGGTTATTTCGAGAGATGCAAATAGCGGGGTTTCAGCCGAACCGAGTGACACTACTGGTTATTCTACAGTTATGTTCCACTGAGGAACATGTCGCTCTAGCGAAGCAGCTTTATGGTTTTGCTTTGAAGGGGGGACTCGACAACTTAGAAACTGTACGCAACTCGATATTGACAGCATTCAACAGGATTGGTATTCTCGAAGAGGCGGAGAGAATATTCAATAGCAGCAACAAAGAGGATGGTGTTTGTTGGAATGTCATGATATCTGGTTATTCCTTAGTAGGATGTATGCCCAAAGTTATTGATTGTTTCAATAGAATGAGGGCTGAGTCGGTTCCTAGCCACGAAACCTTCACTTTGGTTATTTCTGCCTGCACCAAGACCAGAGAAATGCTCCTAGGCCAAATGGTTCATAGCCATGCAGTGAAAAGTGGACAAATTGATAATGTTTTGCAGGCTTGCCTTATAGATTTCTACGCTAAGTGCGGAGAACTCGAAGCTTCTGTTGACTTGTTTGAAAAGGTTAGAGAAAAAGATGCCACTCTTTGGAGCACCATGATATCTGGGTTCGTACAGGCTGAGTCTTTTGTTGAGTCCATCGAGTCGTTTCGCCAAATGCAGATTGCAGGTTTTGAGGCTGGACTTGATATTTTTAGGGGAATCATTCTTGCATGTGCTAACTTGGGATCCCTGCGATTGGGTAAAGGAATTCACACATATTTGTTGAGGAACGGGTGGTTCAGTGCTGAAGACAGGACAAGTTTGGGTACTTGCCTTCTGAACATGTATGCAAGATGCGGCAGTCTCCTCCTTGCAAAGAGATGTTTTAATCAAATTACCGTCAAAGATGTTGTAGCATGGAGTTCAATCATTGACTGCTATGCAATCCATGGAATTGGTGTACAAGCTTTAAATCTCTTTTACCAGATGCAAGAAGAAGGAGCCAGACCCAACAGTGTTACTTTCCTTAGTGTGTTATCTGCTTGCAGCCACTCGGGCTTGGTTGTTGAAGGATGCAAGGTTTTCGATGCCATGACCAAAAAATTCAGGATTAGGCCTGAGTTGAATCACTATACCTGCATGGTGGATCTCCTTGGCCGTGCTGGCAAACTTGAAGAAGCACATGGGATAATCAACAACATGGAAGTGGAGCCTGATGGTAGGATTTGGGGTGCTCTTCTTTCAGCCTGTAGAACATACAATGAGACTGCTCTTGGCTCTTATGCTGCTCAGAGGCTTTTTGATCTGGAGCCTGAGAACGTAGGCTATCATGTGGTTTTGTGCAGCATCCATGCTAGTGCAGAGAGATGGAGTGAGGCAGAAAACATGAGGAAGCTTATGTGGGGAAATGATTTAAAGAAGGGACCAGGTTGGAGTTGCATCGAAGTGAGTGGGTTGTTCCATAGATTTGTAGCAGGGCACACATCACATCTCCATGAAGGAGAGATCCATGAGGCACTGGCATGCTTGACCAGGCAAATTAAAGGAATTGAAGCCTGTCAGAGTGACCACTGGGTTTTCTGTGCTTAAAATTCCAGGCACCGCAAGGTTAAGAATTTCATCTCCTTCTGTATTACTGTACATGAAATCATCCGTATCAATTGCAACTGTCTTTGAAATTTCTGCATCTGATTCGAGGGGAATTACCAGTCAGAGACTCAAGACGATTGTACTTTAATTTGACAAAGTCATTCCCTGAATCCCTGGCTTGTCTTTTGGTAGACCAGGGACTACCTAAAATCCGTGCGCATGTACATTGTGTAGCTGCGTGAAGGTGAGAGCATCAGGGCTTGGTGGATTTAGGAAAAAAAGGTTAGTTTTCGTGTGGATTCTTTTCTAAGCATGCTCACATTCGGCTTGAAGAAATATGAGGATCATACAAGTTTCTTATCCTAGCCTGCTTCCAACTTGTGATCCTGTCCATCCACTTACTGGGAAGGATTCAGGGAATAGTTGAAGAAATGAATAAATTGTGAATTTTTTTAAAAGAGAAATATGAGTGAGAACAGAACGTATGAACTTTGACGGGATTACTGAGTTTAATCTGTAACAGTGGATTTGATATCTAGTGGATCGTCCTGGTTTCGTATGATCTCAGTACTCAATACAAAGATGACAGTAGCTTGTAGTTATGTCGAACTTGAATCACACAACACGCGGCATGCTTTGATCCAAGCCAAGCAAAGTGCTGCATAAAACAAAGCCCTCCATCTCTACACCCGCGTAAAGACTTCCTGGACCCAGAAAAATCTTATCTTTGTGGGGGAAAATATGGGGAGGCATGGGTTGTCTGTACACTTAAAAGAGGGTCTCATAAAAATCTTACTCAGACAAATAGAGTTTGTTTGGAAAGAGACTAGCTAAACATTGAGCATTCTGTTAAGCTAACTACGTACGTTGGAGGCAGTCCTTGATTGGGCATCCAAGACAAATTTCTATATCAGACGCCTCTAATTGAAGAATTTAAGTTTAGCTGTCGGTGGATTAGAAAAGGGAAAACACGTCTCACAGCTTCAGCAGTGGCGGAGCTGCTACGCTTTGTCCAGCAGCAAGGGCTCCCTGTTCGACCTCTCGACTGGAGCAGCATCCGCTTCTGCCTTGTAGTCCTCGGCCTTTGCCCAGAGAAGAAGATAGAGACCACCCACCACAAGCACCGCCCCCATAACGCTGCATTGATGGAGAAATCAAAAAAGGAAGAGAAGAACAGAAAGGAGGAGATTAAGTACACAGACCTCCACGCATGGGCGTGGGCACCGAGGAAGAGCATCTCCAGTAAGAAGGTGAAGACGATGAGGAGGGGTGTGAAGGCTGCAACGAACAAGGGCCCCTTCGTGTGTATGCACCAATTGGTCGCATAGTAGAAGATCCCTGAGACCACGATCCCCTGCAACGGCAACAGAAGATGTCTCCTCTTCAAAGGTCATCTTTTGACACTTTCATGCTTACTTGGCCAAGGATAATACTTTTATTCAATATCTGATGTCCAGAGGCGATAAGAGATTTCCTTTTTTAATATTTTAGTAAATATCTGAAAAGTAACAGATATTTAAGTATATATATATATATATATATAATTTTAGATTACGAGAGTGTGACTCAAAGAGGAATTAAGTGCTAGATATCATTAATACGTTGTTATAGTCCACGAAGAAATCGCTAGGCCACTTAAGAGCAACAGGTTTCTTTTTTCTTTGCCTACCCCGTATAGGATGACCACCAAGAGCAGGTGGCTGCCGTTCCACCGGATCCTCCACGCCGACGGGTTCCTCTCGGTCACGGCGGCCACCGCCGCCAGCTGCAGGGTCCCTGAAACCGCCATCATAGCCGACAGCGTTAAGTCGGCCGAGAACCTCGCGGCCACCCTTTCCTGCCATGGGAGTCAAAAAAAAAAAAAAAAAAACACTTGTCAATCAGATAGAAATATGTTAGAAGATGGTATGAAGAGAGAGTGTTTCTACTTGTGTTTTATTTTTGGTGGTGCAGAAAGAGAGGGGAGGCGAGCTCCCAATATCATTAAGACATATCAGGGAAAAGAGGTCCCAACGGTGGTCGTAGGAGAAAGGGTTCTCAGGTTTAGCAACTGTATGAGCAGCTCTATTACAGTCTTTAGGAATAAAAGATATCAAAATATTTTGTTCTTTGATAAAAAACTTGTAATCCTCCACAATAGATAAAACCTGCCACTGCCAGGGTGTCGATGAAGAGCCATTGGTGGTATTGACGGTCGGTCATTGCATTTTATTGGTCAGATGAACAGATCCCACACATTAATAAAGTGGGAATGCGGCGTCTTTTGTTTCACAAATTAAAAGTATTTTTCTAATATAAAATGATTATGTAAGATACACAATCAGAATAATGAGACCTACTTTAATATTATATACATGTCATTCTCATAACTTAACTATTAAAAAAATAAAGATTATATTGTGTAAAGATTAACCTATTTTAAGATTATCTGATATAAAATATAGTCCAACAAATATATTTTTTTAGAAAAGTTACTTGACCTCTTAATTATGAGTATATGCCATGTTCATATATGATCTTGTCGCCTTCTTGCTATTATTTAAGATTGCTCATAGTTTTGGTTCAATCCTCAAAATTAAACCGAGTCAATCGATTTATTTCGGGGGTTGGATATTTTTTTTATTATGATTCGATTTGATTTGATTTGAGACTCATAATTACAGTTTGATAAACCGATTCAATTTGAACAAGACTGAATTATTATTATGGCTGTAAAAATTATATAAAATTTTACTTATATATAGTAGTAAATTAATATAAGACCAGAGATAATTTAATCTTCTTAATTAAAATTGTTATTATGTTTTATTATTTTTCACATTTTCTCTTGGTAATATCTATTAAAAGATTAATGTGTTAAAAAATTTAAAATATATTTTGATTTAAATAGAATCAAACTGAATTAAATTAATTTAATTTGATTTGATTTCAAAAGAAATGGGTTTGCTTGATTTGAGTTGGGAGTCTATTTCAGTTTATTTTAATTTGAAAAAAAAATCTCCAAATCAAATCAAATCCAACCATGTTCACCCTAACTACGGAAAACACCTCTAACACTATTGGAGCACGGGGTGTTGGATTGTATTAATCAAAAGAGTGACAGGGATGACGGGTATGTTCTTTGGGGACTACCTACCACAAGAAGTTTGAAGAGGGCGCTGGCGAGCACCGCCAACGCCACGAGGAGGAAACCGACGAACCAGGCGGAGACGCCACCGGGCGCCGCAGCCGCCTCGTCATTCTTGGTGGAGAGGACTACGGCGATGGCGCCGGCGGCGGAGAGGAGGGTCCCCCAGAGCTTGGCCTGCCCGCGGGCGCCGCAGAATCCGAAGCGCTCCCGCCCTGCGGCGACGGCTAGGACGAAGACAACGGCGGACTCGGTGTTGAGGAGGGAGGACTGGAAGGACGCCGTCACGTAGCGCAAGCTCCATGTCTCCAGCAGCTGGCTCAGCGTGAACCTGAGTAGGAAATAGAAGAGGACTTATAGAACCCATTAATCTCCGATCCCTGAAGCTAGAGAGAGAGAGAGGGAGAGTTGTTACTGGAGGAAGCCAAGAAAGAAAGCCCAGCAGGCTATTCGGACCGTGATACGCGGCCTCCTTTCTCTGCAGCAACATGAGGATCCAGAGTTATGAATGTGGATAGGTCAGGGACAGGGGCGAGGCGACATGCTGAGCCCGAAATGGGCTACCTTTCGAGGAAGAAGGCGAGGGAAGAGAGGACGGCGGAGGAGACGATGTGCACGTAGACTACGAGGACAGTGGCGCTGGTGTCGCCGGAGGCCAGGAGTGAGCTCTGCAAGACGATGAAGACGGCCAGGCCCAGCTCGAACAGCACCATCAGCAGCGACGCCTTGCAGGCCCCCGCTCCCATCGCCATCTCTCTCTCTCTCTCTCTCTCTCTCTTCCCAACACACACTACCCATAGACAATAGACATCCACCTTCCGAGTAACGCTGGATGCACGACAGCCTTATATGCGCGCCAATCGGTGACAAAGTCCGGCCACCCAGCATTTCTCCCACCCATTTACTTCTCTTTTGGGGGAATGGGAACCATTAGGTAGAGAAAGGTTTATTGCACTTACAAAGATTTATTACACTTTTACATTGACTAGCTAACAAGTCTGAATTGTCATTTTATCACTTTTTATTTGAGGGGTGCCACATGAGATATTACTTAGTCACATTACATTTAAAGTGCAATGTATAAATACAATAAATTTTTCTTTATTGCACTTACGTAATAGTTTATGTGGCACCTCTCACGTGAGGAATGATAAAGTGACAATCTAATTATTAGATGTCACATAAATTTGTTATCTAGTAAAGTGCAATATACAAGTGCAATAAACATTTCTCCATTTGGTAAACCATGAGATGATGTTATATTCTCTACCGTGGACTCAACCTTTCTTACCCTTCTTAACCAACTCTTTTACCTTTTTTTCCCCCACCCTTTATAACTAGAAAACCCATACTTAAAGAGATTTTCAAAATTAGTTACGTTTAGGGCTGTTCACGGTTGGTTCGACCCGGTTCAATCCAACTTTTTGAAAGTTTGGTAGACTAGTTTGGTTCAATTCTCTCAAAAATTAGATTATCACCATTTTGGTGAACCGGTTCGATTCGATTCAAATCGAACACAACAAAAATGTGAGTTTTAAAAGGAGGTCGCAAGCGCATCCATGGCAGACGCACCACGGTTCACTGGGCTACAAGCGCTCTTGTGAATAAATGTTAATTATATATATATTCGATTCATTTAGATGTCATTATGTGAAATCGAATTGAACATTAAGGGTGTTGAAATCGAACCGAACCGTTCTTCGGATTGGACCGTTCTTCGGATTGGACCATTCTCCGTATCTCTTGAAACAACACACTGTCCCTTATTAAAACGGGTCTTAAAAGTACTTTCTTTATCATCCCTTTTTGTGGGGAGAAACGGGTCTTAAAAATGTGAGTTAAATTATTCGGTTATTTATTTGATTGGTAGGATAATTGAAATTCATGTGGTAGCCGTCCGATCAATTAAATGAGATCGGATAACCCATTTGGATTGAGTGAAAAACATTCCTAAAAAGTATGGTAAAGAAACGTTCCATGTAATAAAATAGAGAAATATTTGTTACATTTATTAGTTATAATTTTAAGTTTACTTCTTACTTTCTGTTGGGTGAACTCAATACATTAACTAATAAATAAGTTAAAGGGATCACATGCTGCTTCATTTTATATCGGATTTGATCCAATGTGTCGCTACTGGTCATTTTGCCCATACTTTGCTCGCTGTCCTTCACTATCTCCCAGCATCCACCATAAATCTTGGACGCAGGAAAATAACTCGCCGTATGTAATAGCGGTGTTCAATTTTTTCGTTTGAATCGAAAAAATCGAATCGAAGGTTAGGTTCAGTTCAAAACATTAGAATTCGGGTCAATAACCCAAACAAAGGTGAATTGACTTTATATAGTTCAATTCGATTTTTAAATTGAATCAAATTGTGCGAACGAAATAAATTGAATCAACTTTTAATGATTTTTCTTCCAGTTATTCTATTTTTTTTTATTTTCACTGATTTTTGCAGGATTATTTTTAGTGATCCTTATACTAGTGGCTAACAACGTTAACTGTTTTTCACTATTTTTCTCATTGATTTTTAATTTTATTATTTGTCACTGATTCTTATTTTTATTATTTTTCTGACTTATTTTCTTCACTATTTTGTCGTTAATTTTTATTCTCGTTGATATTTCTTCTCACTGACTTTTATTTTCATTTTTATTGTCACTGTTTATCATTGATTTTTATTTTTACTAATTTTTATTCTCATTATACATGAACAGTTGTAAAAGAGGCCCAACAGGCCCAAACTGATGGACCGAATTGAAACAATTTGGTTTGATTTGTTTTTTAATCGGGTCAATTTGGTTCACAATGGATTTCAATTCGGTTTGGGTTGAACTTAATATGACTTTAATCTGAACCAAATCAAATCATAAATAACTACATATATTGATCTCTATTATTTTTTTAACCACAGGCGGCTTTCATTGTTACTGAGATAAATATAAAAAAAATATTTATTCCCCTCCATTGAAGATAATAAAGTTAATGTAAATTATTTCACAAATAATTTTATCGGTTGAGAGTCCCACAAAATTTTTTTTCTCAACCAATAAAATTACATGCTAGATAATTCGCATCAATTTTATTGTCTTCTGTATATAGAGGGCAATGAACATTTTTTAAGGTAGATTAGCGAAACTCATTTAACATATTTCAAGATTTTGAATTCTTTGCTTTGATGGAATAATAGATTCTAATGATTCCTTTAGTATCAATTAAAAGGTTTTTAATTCGATTACATGAAACCGTTCTTTTAGAGAGCTATATGAAACATTCGTAAGTTGGATTTATGACACTTTAGGAGGTACTTTGATATTTAGATGGAGTGGAATAAATGATGAGTTGCATTTAAATGTATTACATCACTCAAATTTCTGTGGTAAGTCCAATTATGCCGTGGTTCAGTGGGCATTGATCTCCACCAGTCTGTCAAGCTATTTATGATGTTGCATAGAACAGAGAGAGAGTAGTATCAATGTAACGTCGTGATCGTTGGGAATGTGATTTGATTGGTTTGTGGGTCAATGTGTGACCAATAAGTGGTGTTCGATGTTTTAGCAGGTTGTGCGGGTGTAGTGGGCGAAAAATTCGAGCTCAACACACCCCCTGACTCTCTATTTGAGAAGGCGACAGAGGTGTGTATTGTGTTCTTAACGAGATAGACACTAGCGTCACGTTCTCATTGCCGTTGTTTCGGGGTGCTCGGCTGCATGCGCGGTGCGTGACACATGCAGGGTTGCCACGTGACCTCAGGTTTGAGAGCACCCCGGTCAAGGACATCGTGTTCTTAATGTGACGGTCGCCTGTGTTGCATTCTCAACTGTGAGGGCTTAGGTGGTTGGGGTCGGCCAAACAAAGCAGAGAGCTCTGCTCGCCCGAGAGAGGAGTTTTTGCAGGTGATTCTGGCGATTTGGGTCTTGTGGCTTGTGGTTTGGCGTGCTCTCATCACGAGGAGGTCGTTCGGAGCACGAGAAATGCCGATCCAACATCATTCTTCGTGTTCTTCACATTGGTAGGGAGATTCTTCTCGTTTCTTCATGTTTGGATTAGGTTTGAAGTCTATATTGCTAGGAATAGCTCTTGTTGAGTTGTATGCATGTTAAAGTAGCTGTTAGAGTGTGTATAACTAGTTTATGGAGGTGGAAACGAGGAGTTCATGGGTTTTCTGAAGAAGAAGGCTCGGGGTTGAGGTTCTGATTGTGAATGCGACGGCCCAGGGTTTCGCATTCTGAATGTGATAGCTTGACCCGGTGCGTTCACACTCAGAATGCGCTGTATCGAGGCGTCGTGTTCTAAAGGCGATAGCCCACCTCGTTGCGTTCTTGCTTCCGAAGGTAAATCTAGTTCTTTTTGCAATGTGGATCCTCCAGACCCTAGTGTAATGTATTTAATGTTTTGTGAAGGGTTATTAACATGTTTTAAGACTAGTAAGCATTGAGATTCGTGGTTTGTGAGTGTGTGGCCGAACTTGATGGTACGACGCCTACTGTGGTTACCTCTCGAGTCAGGTACCCCATGTTCTCTCTGAGCCAGACACATTAGTGCTCGGAGTTTGTCCCGGTACTGTGTGTATCGTAGAGGTCTGTGTCGTCTTTCTGGACACCCTCATTTGTCTGTCGAGTTGTATGTATGGCTGAGGGAAAGACGACAGTGTAGCAGCAACTTGTGGTGTGTGTGTGGTTCTCTGTTCAGTCGTCTTTCTGGACACCCTCACTTGTCTGTCGAGTTGTACGTATGGCTGAGGGAAAGACGACAGTGTGGCAGAGACTTGTGATGTGTATGTGGTTCTCTGTTCAGTCGCTTGTAGCGCACTCATGGTTAGGGGACAGACACCAGTAGATGTACTGGTCTCCAGCTAGTCCGGTGTTCATAACCTCACTCTAAGGGTTCTAGAACTCTTAAAGGTGTGTCAGACGTGGGTCTACAACGTGTGTCGTTGTAGGTGTGGTGTTAGTTGGTCTCCACATCTTGTTAGCACTGTAGTGGTGGAGTTGTAGTTGGACCTTCCCTTCGTAGCTATGAGATTGAAAGGTAGTCCTGTGTGATTTATCCGGGTCAGTAACTGCTGTCACGAACCAAGCTTCATAACCCGAGTGTGGCGTTGCCCTTCTTTAGCTCATGCACCTACTTAATTTCAGCTTGTAGTTCCATGCATGTGTAGCTTGTAAATGTTGATTTATTAGCTGTTTACTTCTGCTGCTCGTGAGATTATATGGTATCGATTTTGAGAGAGTTTTCCTACTGAGCCATTGACTTGTGAGGCTCACACCCCTACACCTCCTTTCAGGTGAAAGAGAGCAAGAGAGTTCACGTCCCTCGTCTAGTTCTAAGCCGCACTGCAGCGGAGGCGGACCTAATTTTTTCGTTCTTGTTCACACCTCGGTGTATGTCCCAGGATGCTGTACTTTCACTTTATATAAATATGTGTGAGATTGTATAATATATGGGATCTTATATGCGTTTAGTGGATTTCTTTTATGTTCTCACGGAATCGAGCAATGGTATCCCTTGCGAGGTTTCGATCTATTCACAGGAGGCAGTTATTGTAGCAAAAGAATTAAATACATGAATCAACAGTTTTCTACTGTCTTGCTTCCTATTCAACATAGCCCCATCAATGGTACCAGAACCAACATATCTCGGTTCTTCTTGCATTAACACATTAACATTTTTAGTGCAGACATCCTAGTCGAGAAATCAATTGGCATGAAAAGCTTTTACGACATGGTGCAAGATGCTGGCAACATGCCAACCCGAGAAATTAAGATTGACGATATTGTTCAACATTTTCTTTAAAGACAACATTGTGTAAATAAACAGAGTTTGACGCTTCAGATGAAGCTTGGACAAGGAGAGAGATGTACATATGGAGTGACAGAACATCCAAATACTAAAACTAAGCTACCCTAATAGGAAAGCACACCGACAAAGATTGGGAAAGAAAGACACGCACCATGGAGAGGAAGTTGCTCCATCTTATAACGAAGGTGCTTGTTCTCGTACCTATCTCTGTGAAGCACCCTCCTTATCTCTCCTTCGACTGGAAGATCGAGAAAGATGCGCAGGCTAGCCAAGGAGGGGGAAGAGAAGCTTGCGAGATGCCCTCATCGTCTTGGAGTGGGGTACAATGGGAAGCCGGTGGAGAACAGATGAGAACAATGGAAGCTATAGCTTGTACCCCACTGCAAGCAAGCCACCCGCAGGCCCTACGCCGGCGAGGCCTCCCACGGTACCCCAACCCTTGGCCCTACTCTGGCGGCTCTAGGTGGTAGTTGCCCCCTGTTGCTTCATCATTTGTTGCTGCTTGAGCTGCTGATACTGCAAGAAATAGTAAGACGGTGAGTAAGAAAAAGCCTCCCCTGTTTGTAGCCACTGAAACCAACAATGGATGAAACCTGCCGCAACCGTACCTGGGTAACTTGAAGTTGGTGCTGAGCCAGAGACAGGTTCGCGTATCCGAAGGCTACGTTCTTCGGCAAGGCGGTAGGAGCAGAGGACTTCTGCACTACTGGAGGAGCGAGGAGGCCACAGCCTGTGTGCTGTTGTTGTTGCTGCTTGTCAGTCTCATCGTTAAGCCGCATCCTCATCACCTGCCCGGCCTCCGCACAGAGAAGATCCCAAGCGTCCTCCTTGTAGGGCTCCAACGGGGTGGATGGCGGGGAAGAAACTAGGGACGGGCCGTTGGAACTTTCCTTGCTCGACGCGTTGAAGCTTCCCAGTGCGCACAACATCGACAGCGGCAAACCCATCCTGTGCATTCCCCGCAAAAATGAAAAACCCCAAATTGTTCAGCGCGGTTATGAACAGTGCCCCTCAAATCACTGAGAAAATACCAATGCACCCTGGAAGAGTAGCCTCCTCGGGAATACCTTGGGGTTGTCGGTAGTGAGCGGTGATGTGGGGCCGTTTTCGTCATCCTGGAGGAAGTAATGCACCATCTGCCAGGTGAGCACCTGATGCTCTCTGTCCTTGTCACTGACTCCACCGGGAAGCTCAGGTTGGATTCGTATCCTAGCTCGCAGGGGAACTCAGTAGGGAAGCAGCATGTCGGTCACAATTGTCTCCTCGTTCTCCAGTCGTCGCGCCAACTCGCATAGTTGAGATGGCTGAAAACGACGCCATGTCTCCAAAAGGGTACAAAGATGCCCTCCAGCTGAAGCTTCATTGGAGAAGAAGCAGACGATTTTGGAGCCACCATGCTTGGAGACCAAGTAGGGCAGAGGGAGGTGGAGGGAGAAAGCTGGGAGAAGGGCGTGTCAGAGGTCGGACATCATGCCGCTGCTCAACTTGCGCGCGCATCTTCCTCGGCGATGTCGAAGGTGCCAAGCTAGATGCGGGCACCTTCGAAGCACTAAGAGAGGTTCAGGGCATTTGGGGGGGGGGGGGGGGTTGTAGGTCGAGAGGGAAGGGGCCGACGGCTGGGACATAGCTGCACCTCTCATGCTGTAACGACCTGACAAGGAATATCGGAGATGAATACAGTTAAATATATAGTATAGAGTGGTAAATAGACATCAAATCATTACACAAATTAGAATAATTTCAAATGAACCAAATTTATTGATAATTCCACTAATCTATTACATTGCTAATTCAGAGCCAAAAATTATGAGCCTAGAGTACTTTATTCAAATAAAATAACTAACTAACTAACTAACCATTTGGTTGACAACACAACTGGCCACTCTTGTGCCTGCTCGTCCCCATCATCATGCGTGTGGTGTTCCTGATCATCAGGCTCACCTGAAACACATATAACAAATAGCGCAGGATGAGCGATAATGTCCAGTAGGTCTTAATATCTCAAACACAGATATACTTTAAGTGATTAATGTCTTGAATAGCAGGACAACTAGAGAGAACAATCAAGTATAGTCGAGAGAGTAATAACACACAATTGTAAGAAACAATAACACTTTTCAAAAGGGTATAGTACAACTAGCACGATAAAAGATTGGCCATATCACGAGATAACACGATAGCACGTAAGTCACGATAGCACTTGATTGAATTTCATCAATCAAGATAGTATAGCACTGTGTTTTGATTGTCGTTGATTAACCTAGATAGTATAGCACTTGGATGTAATGTCGAACACCCTGATCATTTAACTCTCATGGACAAATAGCACTTTTGGTTACACATTCGAGGACTAGATCGGGCCCTTTATAATATTTTCTGACATTGATTATATTTTTATTTTAGACAATCAATAGATGACCAAATAGAGTACCAAGAAATAGATGATAGTAATTGAAGAATAGACGAGAATGTAGGGAGAGTGTGAGAAGATGAGAGAATAAGGAATAAATGAGAACTATAGGTCAATTCACGTAAAACAACGTTAAACATGCGATAGTAATAGTTGCACAACACGCATAGTTGTGTGCTGGCAATTAGGTAGAATTCACTAACCGTCCACTGGCCGTGCTACGAATACAATCAAGAGATCCGACGTGATCTCAAGATAAGAGAGTAATCTAAGACCGTTGGATCATGTTGATCCCTTGTGGCCGTACAATTGCAAAGCTTTTTTGAAGCGTCATCGCCCAACTAGTGTAATAGCCGTCCCAGAAGTCGGGGGTTTGCTCACCAATCTTTTCCAGCATTGGTGACGCCAATGACATCAGTTCTTTCCCTTTCCCTTGTGAGTGTGGAGCATCACCACCAGCACTAGCACCGTTGAATGAAGACATTTGTAGACACTAGGAGTTAGAGGAACACAAGAAAGATGAAGAGGAGACTTAAAGTACATAGTGAGGAGAAATATGGGTCCTTTTTATAGATGTGAAGAAGGGTTAAAAGGGGATGAAGAAAAGGGTTCCATGAACGAAGTGGCGTGAGGATACGTTGCAACAAAACGTGCAGTAAGTCACAGGGAATACATCTTTGTAGATCACAAAAACATATGTACTTGATATCTAGCTATTGTAAGTGTTCTACAGACATCTTGTACTTGTTCCCTACGGCACGTAAGGATAAGGCGATGATGAAACGACAGAAATCATCCCTCGATGCGGTCATAGATTTGCTGAAACTCGATAAAGAGCACGAAAGGGTAAGGCTCATAAATGCTGAGAATCAAAGATTTTTGAAGATCACTTCGTTCTATATGTGATATCAATCCTTGTTGTAAATACCCTACACACATCCTGTAAGTTAACTTGTTATTTTATAGTTAAAGAGGATAGTTCGCG
This sequence comes from Colocasia esculenta, assembly GCA_014218235.1. NCBI lineage: Eukaryota > Viridiplantae > Streptophyta > Magnoliopsida > Alismatales > Araceae > Colocasia > Colocasia esculenta. The sequence goes on along the minus strand of CM024755.1, from coordinate 20,498,575 downwards.
GAAGGAAAGTACAAAGAAATAAGCTACAATAGAAGAACTTGTAGCAACGCAATCAAAAATCTTGAATGAATCCACATGTTTTCTATTCGAGTCCTCTTTTTGATTCCTCGCTAAAGTCTTTCTCTAAGTGACGTAAACTGATCTTTATATAAGTGATATTAATTCTTACTATAAGTGATTAAAAAATATGTTCTATAAGTGAAAAAATATGAATGTGTTAAGGTGCTTCTAAGGCCACAATTCACGGGTGGTATTCGAAAAAATGGATGGGTGAGATGGGAAAGAAAAATTGAGATGATACGATGATAGACGGACTTTGAGGGTCGTAATATTGACTTTTAAAAAGTAGAGATTAGAAATTAAAAAATATAATAAAAAAACATTGCAACTGACAGCTATTAAAAATTAAGTTATTTTTTAATTAATTTTCCAAATCAAAATTTCTCTAAAAAAAATCAGTTTTCCTCGGCCCCAAAAATAAGACTAAAGTTAGCCGACGTCAATAGTATCGTGGACGCCAACCTTCGTCAGTGAGACATTCTGGATCAGCTATCTCCACCCTGGGTTCTCTGCCGCGAATGACGGTGGCGGCGGCGTTCCTCGCCTCTGCCGCACCTCCGCTGCGCCACCCTCACCCTCCTCTCTCCTCTTCTGTAGCCACGTCCAGCGGCGGTGGGGTCGGCAGGAAGCACGCCGAGCGTCTCTTCTTCTCTCTCGACTCCGCCGCCGGCGACGAACGCCGCGACGCCGCGGCGGACCGCGTCGTCCGCAAGTTCCTGGCATCCTCCTCCAACGCCACCGCCCTCCATACCCTCTCCTATCTCCTTTCCTCCTCCACTACCTCCTCCTCCTCCTGCACCTCCCCCGCCGACCATCTCGCCTTGCCACTGTACAGGAGGGTTGCCGGGGCCCCCTGGTTCCGGTGGAATTCTAAGCTCAACGCCGGCGTCGTCCCGCTGCTAGAAAAGCTCGGGCGCCCCGCCGAAGCGGAAGCCCTGGTTTCCGAGGCTGCTTCGAGCTTGAAGCCCCGCAAGCTCGCCGCATTCTACGGCGAGCTCGTCGAGTCCTACGCCCGGCACGGATCTGAGGAGAAGGTGTTCGAGATCCAATCCCACCTGCGGGCGCTCCACTTGGGTAAGGGGGCTTATGGGTCACTGATCAGGGCTCTTTGTCTTCTAGGGTTGCCGGAAGAAGCGGAGGGGATGGTGGAGGAGATGGGGAATGCAGGCTTAAGGCCCTCTCCTTTCGAGTACAGATTGGTCGCGCAGTCCTACGGGAGGCTGGGGTCATTATCAGAGATGAGAAGGGTGTTGGACGCCATGGTGGCCTCGAGATATGAGGTCGACACAGTGTGCGCCAATATGGTCATCTCTTGCTACGGGGACTGCGGGGAGCTGCCGGAGATGGTGGAGTGGCTCCGCAAGACGCGGGCTTCCGGGGTCCCCTTCTCCATCCGCACCTACAATTCCGTTCTGAACTCCTGTCCGGGTCTCTGCTCCATGCTTTGGACTCCTGAAGATGTTCCCCTCTCCCTTGACGAGCTGATGCAGCATCTCGAGGAAGGCTGCCGCGCGCCTGTGGAAGCTTTGCTGGTGCAGGAGTTGGTCGGTTCAGAGGTGTTGGCGCAGACGTTGCAGTGGTCTGCTAAGGAAGGGAAGCTGGACCTCCATGGCTGTCACCTGGGCTCGGCTTTGGTGGTTGTTCTACAGTGGGTTGATGAGCTGAAGGGCAGACTAAAAGGGGAGAGTGCTCCTGTGGAAATCTCTATTGTGTGCGGGTTGGGCAAGCATAGTAGCGTCGTAGGGGCGTCTCCGGTTAAGAAGTTGGTCTGCGAGATGATGTTCCGAATGGAAAGCCCGCTGAGGATAGACAGGAAGAATGCTGGAAGATTGGTCGCCCGAGGCACAGCTGTGAGAGACTGGTTGGCAAACATGGAAGGATTTTAAACAGGAACTGCTTTTGGAGATTAAGCTTGCTCGGCAACGAGGTATCTGACATACTACATGGTGGAAGCTGTGTTAAAAATTGTATCGTTGTTTCAAATGTCTGTGCTTGTTAAGATCATCTGACATCTTTGGTAAGTTGATTTAGAAAAAAGAGAGACAAAGCAGCCAGAAAAGGAGGTCCACCTCTTATGCACTTCATTCAACATGGGGTCTGAGCTTTGTAGAGTTCCTATCTGCTCTCAGTACTTCATCTTGTGCTGTTTGTGTAAAAGATTTATGATCTGCAATATCAAACATACCATTAATTAAGGTTCACATGGCGATCTGTCTATGCTCTCTCGGTGCAAATAATTAGTTTCCCAATGACCAGAACGCTATGGAAATCTTTTCCACTGCCTTCCTCAAGGCTCAAGGCTAGAACGCTATGGAGGAGTAGCTAGGTGCAAATAATTGATATTTCTCACACACTTCTGCCCAATCCTCAAGGCTCAAGAAATACATAATGGATTCCACTGCTCTCTTCGGTGGGAATCAAACCTCCCACATTCTATTCATGTCTTCCCATTGCCTGCATCATGACTGCAGGCCAATCTCTTGTGAAGATACTCAAACTGGAAGAATAAATCATGGTGTTGTTCTGCAACATTTGCCTTTCTTCCTGGTATCCATCTGCCCTTAATCCTATTTTCTATATCCCATTGCAAATTTTGTGGGTTATGCATGTACCAGTTCCCCTGGTCATCATAATTCAGTAGCAATTATGTTAATTACCCTCCGCCTAACAAAGATAGCTGTACACAAAAGGAGTGGCAATGCAGCAGAACAAAGATCTCCCTTTTTTTTTGGGGGGGGGGGGGGAGTCAACTCCTTGTAGGAATAGAACTATGTCTTTGTTAATTGGCTAATTTTTGTCTCATATTTTTAGTTACATTAAGAATCACCTTCCCATCTATTTACTTGTCATCATAGACCAGAATGGATGGGATCATTCGTCAGAACCTTAATCGCACCTAAAGTATGTTTGGTATTAGAATAGATCGGGGATAGGATATCCTCACTTTATCTCCGATCTATCCTAATACCAAGCATGCACGCTTTGGTAAGTCACATACCCCTGGGTATGGTGGTGTACCCCAGTGGTTCGTGTTGAACTCACTTTGATATTGCGGATAGACTAATCACAGGGGTTACAGCGGGTATAAATGCAAGGTTTACCTGCCCATCCCAAGGGGTGGAGTAACTTGCTACTATTGGTTAAGCCAAAAAGCTAGTGTTTTTTCCTTGTGTCATATGGATAGTAGTTGCTTTTTTTATATGCCCGGTGGGGTAGGATTTATTTAGGGTCGTTTGGTATTAGGATATATCGAGAATAAGTTGATAATATCTTTAAAATTTTGAAGATACTCTTACTCTATTCTCAATTTATTCTAATACTAAACATGACTTAGGATTTGGGCTATTTCGGTCTTTTTTTTATTTCCAAGGTTAGGTAGATTAATTTCTGAGTTAACCTACCAAATTAAGGTACCCATAGGTTGCTTACCCCTTAATCAAAGTGGGAGCCAAATAAACTTGGGCGCACGAACACACTTATATGTTAATTACAGGAGGATTTAAGGAAAATAATTCTCTTACTTTCAAGGTCATTTAAAGTCCAATCACAATTTGACAAAGAAACAAACACAAACATACTATTTAGCTATTGGTATTGTTGGGTCTACTAATTGGGTGTGGACCCACGCAGATCAGGCCCACATGCGAGTTACCTTGGGTACTTTTGCAAAGCTGCAAGTGTTTAGCCTCAAACTTCCAATTCACACTTTTAAAGTTTAAACCCGAGTTACATAAGGAAGGTCCCCAAAAAATTAACACGATGTGATAGGTAGGAGTGTCAATTGGATCGGGCTAACTGTAGGTCCAATGGACAGCCTGTTTTAGGCTCAATCAGGGCCAAAACGTAATGGCTCGTTGAGCTCTATTGAAGCCCATTTACTAAGTCCATTTGTTTATAGGTTGGGCTCGGGTAGGTCCATCGGGGCTCGCCAGAGCAGTTTCGTCGTCGGCTCCATTGTCAAGCATTACACCCATCCCGACCTCCATAACTTTGCCTCTGCCCTCGAGGTGTTCGATTAGGTGCCCCTCCCCCATGCCTTCCTGTGGAATTCCCTCATTCGAGGATGCTTGGACGACGATGTCTCAACGAGACCTGTCGCCCTCTGTCGTGCCATGGTGGAGTGCCACTGTTGGCTTCAGCACCACCTTGCACCAAGCCACTAGGTAGCCGAGTAAATAACAAAAGTGCCCCTCGCCACTTCTCCCATTGCAAAGGATGGCTCGTTGGGTCGGAACGGTCCTCACGAGTCAATTTGAATTTTATTTATTTTGATTAATTGAACTTGATTTTGACTTGGATTGGGCTATCTTGACTTTGAGTTGGGCCTGGCTGGGACTGAGTTAGTCCAAATCTACCCATTGACACCCCTAGTGACACGAGCATGATTAATTTCCAAGGTGACCCTTGAACAACTGACATCTTTACATATTTATCCTTCTATCCATAAATCATAGTCCTTCGAACCAGTGAATTCGACTCTCAAGATACTAGTATGATCTAAAGTGTACAGATCTAGTTTAGTCCTATTTAAATATAAATTATAATAATAAAAAATTAAAAAGGAAGAAAAATGTCTTAATGGCCAACTATGCAGTCCTAGGCACAGTACAATTTAGATTTACCCAACTCGTTTGATCCGGTATATCCAACCATGCCATAAAATATGGGTTTTTAGTGTTTGATCCCAATAATATTTGGAATTAGCTTTTATTCCTTATAATTTGACTATTTAGCCTTGAATAGAAAAACTTAACTCACTTGAAATGTGTACTGTTTAAGGAATAAAAATGATTGTAAAATTGTTCGAATGTCCTTGAAAATTAAGGATGTGTTTCTCAAAAAAGTTATGATATTTCAGTTCAACGGTCAATAAAAGTCCAGTTATAGGGATGAAAAGCTAGTTATAAAACTCTTAAGAACTAAAAGTAAAAAACGCCCTAAATTGTAAGAATGAAAACTACTTTTTCTTTGCCATTTATTCAGGTACAATTTATAAAAATATGTTCAATATTTTCAATATTTATATAGCGCCATTTATCTCTCGTCCTCTCAAATGACAGGGTTCCTATCGCTGTCACATACAGTGCTGGTAGGGAAGTGGCAAACGATCATTTCTGAGCCAGAAATCTCTTTGCAGTGCATGTTGCCCAGTTGACGAGCCCAGAGGGGGGGGGGTGAATGGGTCTTTAAAAAATATTTGATTAGTACCTGTACTTAAAACATTCATACAAAGATGTTCTTCGATGAAGGTTAGAGAAGGTTAGTATAAAAGACAGACACACAATAAGCAATCACACAACACAAGAAATTATCCTGGTTCAGACCTCCTCTCCTTAGGAGTCCTACGTCCAGTCTCTGAGCAACAACTCAGGATTCCACTAACTAGGGTACAGTCCCCCTACGGACAATACAACACCCAGCTCAGCTGGTCTTCCTTCACATGAAGGGAACTACAACACTTTGGATCCCCACCAGGTCTTCCTTCACAACAGAAGGGAACACAACACCCTGGTTCCCCACCAGGTCTTCCTTCACAATAGAAGGGAACTACAATACAAAAAGAATAAGCAGGAATTCAAGCCCCTAGATCAAGCTTTAGCAAGTCAAGATCTGAAGCTACTAGTACTGAGAGCAAATAAACTAAACAAGGCACTCTCTCAGAACTACACTAGCTCTCTTAGGATTTCTATTACAGCACAGAGAGCAAAGAGCTAAAGACACACTAGAATTGAATTCTTGGCTCTTAGATTCTTTCAGAAGATCTGCAATGCTTGTGGTATTCGATGGCAAGTCTCTCTCTTCTGTATTATTACTTCTGGAGCTGCTATCTTGAATTTATATCTCCAATTTGAAATGTAGTCGTTGAAGTAACCGTTGTCTCTTTGTTTGATAGACGTTAGACTGCTTGACACTTGGAAGCTTCTAGTCAACAATCTTTTATCCATTTGAGCACGCAAAGAGATAGGGTCTTCTGGCGTCTATATGGTCCAACGTTGTATGACAAGATGTCTTTAGGGCCCTGCATACATTAAATGCTAAAACAGTAGACAACTAGACTGTCTCTTGATGTTAGAAGACGTTGATGTGAATATTCACCAAGAATAGTAATTCCATTTTGCTATATTAAAAAGATGTTAGCAGAGTATGCACGATAATGGAAAGATCTCATCTGCATGCATGCAGAGATGCGTTCTGTCTTCATTAAATGCACAACAGTCAGACAGATAACAAAAGACTTTGACTATTCAACACTTTCAGAAATAAGATAAATATCAAGTCGATATAAACCATAAAGTCGTTGCCTATATGACTTATGAAATCGTTATGATCAAAGTGTTTACTGAAGAAATCGTTATAGAGAGCAAATTGTTGCATTCATTAAAGGAATTGTTATGAATACTGAAGAAATCGTTATAGAGAGCAAATCGTTGTATTCATTAAAGGAGTCGTTATGAATACTGAAGAAATCGTTATAGGAAATGAATCGTTGTGAGCGGTAAAGAAATCGTTGTGAACACTAAGCAAATCGTTGCGACGGGCAAGTCGTTACGAGTTCTAAAGAAATCGTTATGATGACTTAAGGAATCGTTACGGGAGCGACTTGTTTATAACCAAACGATGTTACTGTCTTATAAAGAAATCGTTAAGACACTTATGAAATCGTTATAGCTTTATTGAAATCGACATTCATAAAGGAAGTCGTTGTGACTTTCAACAAAAGTCGATGTGGTCTTAGAGAAATATAATCTAGAAATGATTAAAGCTTCAGAGAGGTGATACTTACCAATATTGGCTTGTTTGACCTTGGTATATTTCCTGTACTTAAGACTTATGAAATATATGTTAGAAATTTTGATAGGGTTTTGTTAATCACCAAAATAAATATGTAATTAAAATTATATGGGGACAGACTGATAATCAATCTCCCCCTTTTTGGTGATGACAAAACTTATCAATAAGCATGAATAAAAAATTTGAATATTTGCGGAATGTATTTCAGACATGCTAAGTATTTTTCTCCCCCTTTTTGTCATTAAGCAAAAAGATAATCCAAGACAAAGAATGAAGAGAAAAGATTGAAGGACATGCAAGCAAAGATATTTCATTAATTCTGAAGAGGTACAGGTAAATAATAAGCAGGAGACAAAAGAGAGGCAAAATGAGAAATGGTTTCCCATGTCTGCTCTTCCTGCTTTTCAAAATACAGCTTGAACACCCCAGGAGATAAAGAATAGGCTGGTCCCATGGAGGGAGCCATCCTTTGGAGATGTAGAGTGAGCTGCTGGGAAAGAAAATCAGCGTATGAGTCCTTATCTATGGTTATTTTGAGGAAGAGAACTGACCCGAAACTGGCACAAGCAAGAAACTGATCCATTGTCACAGGGTAGTAATTTTGTTTCTGCCTGAGAGCTTGGCGCATGGCTACAAACACCTTGTACCTTTCCTCCCAAGTCTTAAGGGGATCATTTACAAGGTGAATGGAGTTCATGTCCAAGAAGGTAGCAGGAGAAACTGCAGGTTTCCCTTCCCTGACTTGAGCTTCATTCAGATCAGATAACTGCTGAGCAGATAAGGGATAGAATCTGGTCCACTCTGAGGGAGTCAGTCTCTCACGTTCGGACAGAATAGGTGCAAGAACCTCATCACTGACATGGCCCTGGTGATATTCTCTAAAGAGAAATCTATGAAATGCAACCAGAAAGCCTTTCTGTACCTTGATTCTTCCCATCACTCTGGCAAAGCGTTCAAAGATGATAGACCCAACAAAGGATTCCATGATAAGGAAGTGGATCGGGGGAAGAGAAATCTCATCAGGCACCTGAAGGGTAGCAAAGTCTATCTGAACAGTTTTAGTGTGGGCAATGCCTGGACTGAGAGTTTGGATAGCCTGCTTGAACTGGCTCAGTTGAACTTCAGGAAGTCAATGGACATATCTGTAGTTATTGAACAATAGGAAGTGTCTGACCATCTTGATCTCTTTCTGAATGAAAGGTCCCTAAGAGTCTTTATGGTGGATTTGAAACCATTCTGAGAGGGTGAGGGAATGGTCCCTTGGAGGGAATATGGCAGACTTGGCGAGAAGATATCGCTTGAAAAGTTCTTTGTGGCCCTTGCCCCATTGCTCTTCAGTTTTGGAATGAGCAACAGAGAAGATTTTGGATTTTTCAGTTTTGGTAAGAGGAGTATAGGGGAGAACAATGTTTAAGTGGTCTGTAAGGTTAAGGAATGGAAGGTTGATGATGGTGGCAAAGACAACCTTCTGAAGATACTCCCTATACAGTGGTTTATTTTTGTTGTCCACTGTGAGAGAGAACCACAGAGGTGGAAATTGGAGTTCAGAGGAAAGAGATGAAGTAGAAGAGATTTTCCTCTTTTTAGGAGCAGAACTGGAAGATTCTGCCCTATGAATGTGATCCCCAACATTCAGGACCGACCTGAGAATTGCTTCTTCAAACTCATCCTTTACTTTTGCAAGAAAGGGAGAGTCAAGTTGAGCTTGCTCAGGAATTATGGTAATGAAGGAGGGTGGAGGAGAAGGATGAAGGAATGAATCAGAAGAAGGAGGGATGTCATCAACTGGTCCAGATGAGGGACCAGAGGAGGATGAGGCCCCAGCAGAGGATGCTGGAGGAGCCTCAAAGACAGGAGGAGGTGGAAGAATATGAGTAAAGGAGGCAGGAGAAGAGGTGGATTCAGAGGGAAAGGGTGTTGGTGAAGAGATAGGTCTGGGAAGAGGTTTCTTGAAGGGCCGAGGGGCAGGTGGAGCTGTAGAGGATGAAGGTGGGGATAGAGGAACAGGTGTAAGGCCCTCGAATTTTGTTGTATTACTTTATTACGTGTAAATAATTCATGCTTGTGTATGCATAGATATACATATCTGCGTACGTATTAACTAGTTATACTTATGTGTGCATGTGTATAATTAGATTATAAATATTGCTTGAATTGAATGGTGGTAGTGTGTACATGATAGTATACATATTGCATGTAAGTATATAGAATATGCATGGATTTTCGGCATGTTTTAAGTTCTGGCTGAAGGGCCAATTGGCATCAACAGGGTGGACGTCCATGGTGGTAAATGTCTATATCGTTGGACGCTAATACTTAAATAAACGGCCATGGATATGGACGTTAATATCTCTGACCTGCATGCGTTGCAGAGCCCAGAATTCCGGGGGCAAGCAAGCCCAGCCATTGGGGAGATGTCCCCAACGGCTATCAGGCCTTCACATCAACCCCTGCGTGAGTTGAGAGGTCTCTCTCCTATAAACAAACCCTTTGCAACCAAGAAGACCTCTCTTGGCTCTTTTGCAAGAGGAGAGGAAACCCTAACTCTAGCTGTGAGAAAACCTGAAGTTTGCATGCTTTGATCCGGCAATTTGGAGCTCATCCGGCGACCTACAGCAACTGGAAGCTAGCTGGAGCCTAGAGGAAGGCTTCCCCGACTCCAACCTGCTGTGGAGATCGACCAAGAACCCGGAGGAGTGGTGTTTTGAAGGCTTCTTGGGACTGCCCAAGGAGAGCTTCATCAACCTCTTTGATCCCTTTGAAGATTTATTGAGAGGCAAGTAACCCATACATTTCGTCCATGTATGAGTCTAGTAGGGTTTTACTATTTTTATGAGATTTTATCGTGTCCTGGATCCCCCAAATTCTCTTGCTTTGGAGCTCGGGTATGTGTTTTTGTTCAGACCTGAACTTGACGGCAAGTTCTCTTGCCGTTAAGATCTTCAGTTGGCAGCATGCGATGAGGCCGTTAAGCTCCGTTAACGGCCAGACTGTGCCGTTAAGTTTTTCAGGACAGAACAGTGAGCTGTTCTCCCTTCTATATGATTAATTTCCGAAGTGTTTTCGCATGAGGATATAATGTAATCGTATATGTTATGTAAAATAGACAATGTGATGTGTGTGGAATTTTTTGTGCTTTTCGGTGAATGGCATGAATTGTTAGACTTATTGAAATACATGTTTGGAAAATAGATTATGCATGTTTACCTACTGTCTACATGATCCCTGAGGAATAGAATGCCCAAAATTTTTCTAAACCATGTATATATGTATCAGTCCATACCCTGCAATTTTGAGAATTTTTCCATGATTGTGGGATTTACTGTAATTTCTGTTTTGGAAATAGAAGACATGCGTAGGATTTGTAAAGTTTACAGTAAATTGTGTGTTGTGCAATAAATCTAGGGAAAATTCATGTGATGATGTGCATGTTAGGTTCAGGGCTGTGAACTGTCAAACTGGATATTCATGTTATGTTCCATGATAAAATGAATTATGAATGTCATGAAACTGAATGTTTTAATTTCTGTAAATGTAATATGACTCATAAAAATCTAGAAATTTGTATGTGAGGTCATGAACCTGCAATTAGTGTGTGGTTAAAATTTCATGATATTTGGATAACTATAAAGTGTATTATGAAATTCCCATGTGAAAACATGTGATAAATGCATGCTATCATGAATATGATTTGATGATGTGTTTGCCAACCTGATTAACGTGAGCTACTGAATATTTGATTTCTGTCAACAATAGTATCATGATTAGGAAAACAGAGCCATGTGTATAAGTGAGAGAATGTAAAGACATGTGTAATATGTGTGTTAAAATCGGAATGTGTAATGTGTAAGACTGTGCCATGTGTGACACTGCTTCCATAGAGGGCCGTGGAACCGTACCATGGAAAAGTCCCCATGGAAAGGTTCAATGTGTTAAGATCCTAAGGGTATTAGGATGAAATCTTGGAGGTGGACAAGTACCACTGGTTAGGGTGGAGACTTGTTCTCTCGGTCTGCGCAGTCCAAGAGTCGTCACTATATTGCCTGGGTGACGTCTATGTGTATGTGTTATGTGATGTGTCCTTCTAATGGTAGTTTGGACTATGTGTCACGGCACTAAATTGTGAAATGTGAATGTGACTATGTGTAAATTGTGTAGTGTGAATATGTGTAAATGTGCAATGTGTAAAAAGAGAACTATGTGAATGAGTGATTGTGCAAACATGTGAAACCAATAAGTTAGATTGTGAAATTGTGATCCATGATACATTAATGTGAAATTATGTTATAACAGCAACTTAGTTGTGTTTATAAGAATGTTTTATATGTGTAAAAATGCGTAGAATCCATGCTAGGAACAATTCTTGCTTATGTGTAAACGCTTCCATGTTTAAGTACTATCACGTTGTAGTTTAATCGAGAATGTAGCTCTCATGTGATAGGATGTGAATTGCTAAATCCATGTCAAAACAGCAACCTTAAAGTGTATAAAATGATAATGTGCATGTGTAAGAATGTGTAGAAACCATGATAGAAATGTTTCCTTTTATGCATGCAAGAATCCCATGTTTGGTTGCTTCCATGTTATAGCCTCATTTGAAATGTAGCTTTCATGTGATTACATGAGTAGAAAGCATGTGATAGGATATTTATTTTGGAATGTCTTAAACCATGTACAATGTGTTATAATTTTGTAGAATTGTCATGATAGGTTGTCTCTTATAAATGTTTAAGCATGTTATATGTTTTACTTTGTGAATTGGAATGAAAAACCTACTGTGATATATGCATGTATGATGTGTGTGGTGTTATTTGCTGAGTCTTTTAGACTCATTCCTTACTTTGGCGTACAGGTTTAGTAGGTGATACACCTTTGGAGGAGACCGTGGAGAGCGACTCCGAGCGCGGGGAGTAGCTTGGCGGAGTTGTAGTTGTGACATTTTGACTTCCATCGTATGTAAATTGAGGCTTTGTAATAGAAACACTATGTAAATGTGGACAACTATGTATTTGAATTTAGTACTTCATTATGTGGACCTTATTTCTTTTAAATTGTCATGGGATCATGTATGTTAAATGTGGATGATGAAATTAAATGAAATGAAAGACCTTGTTCTTTTACTTCCGCTACTTGTATCTATATTTGTGTGTATCTCAATCATGTGATAGCGTTTGGGTAAATGCCCCACTGTGATAACGTTCACTATACCGACGTGGGTTGGTATAACTGTACCCGTATAATGAGGGTCGTCACAGGGATTGGTATCAGAGCAACCGATTGAGATTATACATAAATATACATGAATCATCATCTCTATTACATGCTAAATCTTCATAGATTGTCCACATGTGTAGATTTGATTAATAATGAATGTAAAATAGATAAGAAAATGATTAGGAAATAAATTAATGTAGCTCTAATGGTGGCTGAAATTTATTGCAGCCATGGCTTCGAGAGGTAGGCATGGCGGAGCGCCGGCCCGTGAGGATGAGCCGAGACGTGAGGAGCAGGCGGAGCAGTAGGCCCCGGCACCGCAGGGTCCTGTACTTCCCCCACCGCCGCCTGTGGATTATGGAGTGTTCATGCAAGGTTTGGTGCAGGCCATGCAACGCAGGCCCACACCCAGGCTGCACTCCAGGCTCAGTTGGAGGCTCAGGTTAGCATAATCAATCAAAGTGTAGTCTGTTTTATTTAATTGTATGATGTTATGTTGAATGTGTATTAATTATTGTTGGATGTAGCAGGCTCAAATTCCAGCTCAGGACCATGGTGGACCTTCCATCATGGAAAGATTCAAGAGGATGCTGCCACCCTCTTTTAAGGGGGAGAGAGATCCGTTACTAGCAGAAAGCTGGATGAGGGAGATCGAGAAGATCTTCCGGGCTATTAGGTGTGCAGACGATGATAAGGTTACTTTAGCCACCTATATGCTGCATGTATGTGCTAGTTTATTTGTTTATGTCCCCTGTTAAGTTGAAGTTGTTTAGTTGGTGCTTATGAAGGTTATGTTGCAGGAGAGAGCTGATGTGTGGTGGGCTTCTTTACTGCGCACCCGATTCGAGGACGGCGCTATTAAGGTTGCTTGGGACGAGTTCGTGAGGCTCTTTCGGGCCAAGTTCGTCCCCGAGCATATCCAGGACAGGATGGAGCAGGAGTTCCTCTCCTTGACTCAAGGCTCCATGACCGTGCTAGAGTATGAGGCAAGGTTTGCAGAATTATCTAAATATGCACCTCATATCGTGACAGATGAGCGCAGGAAAGCAAAGAAGTTCGTGATGGGCCTGAAGCCATCACTAAGGACGAGGCTAGTGGCGTTCGATCATCGTACCTTGGACGAGGCCCTCAGCGCTGCTTGTAGACAAGAGGGTGAGATGGAGCAATATCTGGAAGAGAAGAAGGCTTCGCAGAAGAGGCCTGCAGCTACGTTCCAGCGGCAGGACAAGAAGAAAGTGGTGTACCAGACACAACAGCGATCAGTAGTAGTCGACAGTACTCAGGTACCCTCTGTACGTTCCCCTAGTGTGAAGAAAGAGTGTCCCCACTGTGGGAAGACACATGGTGGTTCCGAATTTTGGATGATTGCAGGAAAGTGCTTGAAGTGCGGAAGCAGCGATCACAAGATCAAGGATTGTCCGAGACTTCAGCAGGGAGTCCAGCGCGGAGCGCCAGCCCCAGCAGCGGTAGCAGCAGCAGCGCTAGCTACAGGAAGACCAGGAAGGCCTCGAGCCCCAGCTCGAGTGTTTGCTCTAGCACGCGAGGACGCCGAGCAGGCGGAGCATGTCACCGAAGGTACGGTTTTACTTCTAGGTGTGCACGCTCGGGTTTTGTTTGATACGGGTGCCACTCACTCGTTCATTTCCGAGCGGTTCGCTAGGCAGTTAGCTCTAGAGTCAGCCATAGAGTCTGAGGAGTTAGAGGTCCCTTTGTCTGTGCACACCCTGCGGGTACGGTATCGACTAGGAAGTGTATTCCGTCGTTACCTGTGTGCATTGAGGATAGATCCTAGAAGGGTGTTTCTTCTTGCTAAAGATGAAGGACTATGATGCTATTCTTGGTCTGGATTGGCTAGAGGAGCACTATGCGTTAGTAGATTGTCGTGGGAAGAGGATTGTTTTCCGCATTCCTGGTGAGGACGAGTTCTCTCATCCCTTGCCAAGGAACTTGGCGGGAAAGTTAGTCATCTCTGCCATGAAGGCGATGCGCATGGTAAACAAGGGTTGTGACGCTTTTCTTGCCAGCGTGGTGTTAGTACCTGAGGCTGATGAGTCACCTACTCTTGCAGAGATCGAGGTAGTGCAGGATTTTCCAGACGTCTTTCCCGATGATTTGTCTGGTTTGCCACCGGATAGAGAGATAGAGTTCACCATAGAGTTGCTTCCGGGCACCTCTCCTATCTCAAAGGCTCCATATCGGATGGCACCTGCGGAGTTAGCCGAGTTAAGGAGGCAGTTGCAAGAGTTGCTAGATAAGGGATTTATTCGCCCTAGTGTTTCCCCTTGGGGCGCACCTGTCTTATTTGTGAAGAAGAAGGATGGATCACTTAGGTTATGCATCGATTACAGGAAGCTAAACCAAGTGACAGTGAAGAACAGGTATCCCTTACCTCGTATTGATGATTTGTTTGACCAGTTGCAAGATGCATCAGTCTTTTCTAAGATTGATTTACGATCTGGTTATCATCAGTTGAGGATTCGGAGTGAGGATGTGTCCAAGACGGCATTCAGATCCCGTTATGGACATTATGAGTTTTTGGTCCTTCCTTTCGGATTGACCAACGCCCCTGCAGCGTTCATGGATCTCATGAACAGGGTGTTTAGGCCGTATCTAGATAGCTTTGTCGTAGTGTTTATTGATGATGTGCTGGTCTACTCTCCGGACGAGGCCACACACCGTCAGCATTTGAGGGTAGTATTAGAGGTTCTCCGTGAGCACAAGCTGTATGCTAAGTTCAGCAAGTGCGATTTCTGGTTGCGCGAGGTTCATTTCCTCGGGCATGTTATCTCCGGTGCTGGTGTTGCAGTTGATCCAGCAAAGGTCCAGGCAGTTATGGATTGGGAGACTCCCAAGACCCCTTCGGAAGATTCGTAGTTTTCTGGGTTTGGCTGGTTACTATCGGCGATTCATTGAGGGATTTTCATCCATCGCCGCCCCATTGACTCAGCTTACCAGAAAGGGAGTGAAGTTTGTCTGGTCCGAGAAGTGTGAGAGTAGTTTTCAATTATTGAAGACTAAGCTCACGTCAACTCCGATGTTAGTCTTGTCGAGCTGTGTAGAGGGTTTTGCTATCTACACGGATGCGTCTCGGATTGGCTTAGGCTGTGTGCTAATGCAGCAAGGAAGGGTAGTGGCTTATGCTTCTCGTCAGTTGAAGGAGCATGAGAAGAACTATCCGACTCATGATTTGGAGCTCGCAGCAGTGGTTCATGCACTAAAGATCTGAAGGCACTATCTTTATGGTGTCAGATTTGAGGTGTTCACCGACCACAAGAGCTTGAAGTATCTTTTCTCCCAAAAGGAATTAAACCTGAGGCAGAGAAGATGGATTGAGTTCTTGAAGGACTATGACTTCGACCTTCAGTATCATCTTGGGAAGGCGAACGTCGTAGCGGATGCTCTGAGCAGGAAGAGACCATCTCTCCATCAGGACTGGAAGATGTTGGAGGATGCGGCTTGCGCGTTGACTGAGTTAAAGCCATCGCTATGCCAGACTTTTGTAGCTCAGTTATCCCTTAGGTCCTCGGTTTTGGATGAGGTGATCGAGCAACAGAAATTCGACCCTAGACTCCTAGAGTTAGTGGGCAAGGCAGGCATTGCTCGTGATGAGGACGGTGTGATTAGATTCCATCACCGTGTTTGTGTCCCTGATTTGGTAGATGTCCGTGAGCATGTGTTAGCGAAGGCTCATAGATCGCAATTCTCTATTCATCCGGGTAACACTAAGATGTACCAAGATTTGAAGAGATCCTTTTGGTGGTCTGGCATGAAGAGGGATGTGGCAGATTATGTATCCCGGTGTTTAGTATGTCAGCAAGTGAAGGCCGAGCGGCAGCGACCATCTGGTCTTATGCAGAAGATGGAGATCCCAGTATGGAAGTGGGAAGCTGTCACTATGGATTTTGTTTCGGGTTTGCCTCGATCTAGAAGGGGCAATGACTCGATTTGGGTAATTGTAGATAGATTCTCGAAGACCGTGCATTTCTTGCCTATGAAGAAGAAGCAGTCGGTTGAGAGTTTTGCTAGATTGTATGTTAGCAGTGTGGTTAGATTGCATGGTGTGCCGAAGTCGATCATTTCGGATCGAGATCCGAGATTTACTTTGAGGTTGTGGAAAGGTCTTCAGGATGCGTTAGGTTCGGAGCTGAAGCTCAGTTCGGCGTTTCATCCCCAGACAGATGGACAGTCCGAGAGGACTATCCAGACGCTCGAGGATATGTTGAGAGCTTGTGTACTGGATTGGAAGGATGATTGGGAGCGTCATCTACCTCTAGTGGAGTTCGCATACAACAACAGCTTTCATGCGAGTATTTGTATGGCTCCATTTGAGGCGTTGTATGGAAGGCCTTGCAGATCTCCTTTATGTTGGGAGGAGATCGGTGATAGGCAGCTGATCGGTCCGGAGTTAGTTCAGGAGACTTCAGATAAGATCTAGCTTATCAGGAAGAGGCTCGTTGCGGCACAGGATAGGCAGAAGAGCTATGCCGATAACAGAAGGAAGGATTTAGAGTTCGAGGTGGGTGAGCATGTCTTCTTGAAGATATCACCTACTCGAGGTGTCATCAGGTTTGGTAGGCATAGTAAGTTGAGCCCTAGATTCATTGGCCCGTATGAGATTCTCAGACGATTGGGCAGCATGGCGTATGAGCTAGCTTTACCCCCAGCTTTGGCTACTGTTCATCCTATTTTCCACGTTTCTATGCTCAGGAAGTATGTCCGAGATCCATCTCACGTGATTAGCCATGAGCCAGTGGAGATTCAGCCAGATTTGTCGTATGTGGAGCAACCAGTAGCTATTCTTGACCGGAAGGTTCAGCATATCTGGAACAAGGGTATTGCGTCGGTGAAAGTTCTATGGCGGAACTTCTCGCGAGAGGAGGCTACTTGGGAGCTTGAGGATGCGATGAAGAAGAAGTATCCCCGTTTGTTTGAGTAGTTTTGTTTAAACTTCGAGGACGAAGTTTCTTTAAGGGGGAGAGGGTGTAAGGCCCTCGAATTTTGTTGTATTACTTTATTACGTGTAAATAATTCATGCTTGTGTATGCATAGATGTACATATCTACGTACGTATTAACTAGTTATACTTATGTGTGCATGTGTATAATTAGATTATAAATATTGCTTGAATTGCATGGTGGTAGTGTGTACATGATAGTATACATATTGCATGTAAGTATATAGAATATGCATGGATTTTCGGCATGTTTTAAGTTCTGGCCGAAGGGCCAATTGGCGTCAACAGGGTGGACGTCCATGGTGGTAAACGTCTATATCGTTGGACGCTAATACTTAAATAAACGGCCATGGATGTGGACGTTAATATCTCTGACCTGCATGCGTTGCAGAGCCCAGAATTCCGGGGGCAAGCAAGCCCAGCCATTGGGGAGATGTCCCCAATGGCTATCAGGCCTTCACATCAACCCCTGCATGAGTTGAGAGGTCTCTCTCCTATAAACAAACCCTTTGCAACCAGGAAGACCTCTCTTGTCTCTTTTGCAAGAGGAGAGGAAACCCTAACTCTAGCTGTGAGAAAACCTGAAGTTTGCATGCTTTGATCCGGCAATTTGGAGCTCATCCGGCGACCTACAGCAACTGGAAGCTAGATGGAGCCTAGAGGAAGGCTTCCCCGACTCCAACCTGCTGTGGAGATCGACCAAGAACCCGGAGGAGTGGTGTTTTGGAGGCTTCTTGGGACTGCCCAAGGAGAGCTTCATCAACCTCTTTGATCCCTTTGAAGATTTATTGAGAGGCAAGTAACCC
The DNA here is from genome assembly GCA_014218235.1 of Colocasia esculenta. Classification (NCBI taxonomy): domain Eukaryota; kingdom Viridiplantae; phylum Streptophyta; class Magnoliopsida; order Alismatales; family Araceae; genus Colocasia; species Colocasia esculenta. The sequence continues at coordinate 20,480,749 of CM024755.1, read as the reverse complement.
ATACATTTCGTCCATGTATGAGTCTAGTAGGGTTTTACTATTTTTATGAGTTTTTATCGTGTCCTGGATCCCCCAAATTCTCTTGTTTTTGGAGCTCGGGTCTGTGTTTTTGTTCAGACCTGAACTTGACGGCAAGTTCTCTTGCCGTTAAGATCTTCAGTTGGCGGCATGCGATGAGGCCGTTAAGCTCCGTTAACGGCCAGACTGTGCCGTTAAGTTTTTCAGGACAGAACAGTGAGCTGTTCTCCCTTCTATATGATTAATTTTCGAAGTGTTTTCGCATGAGGATATAATGCAATCGTATATGTTATGTAAAATAGACAATGTGATGTGTGTGGAATTTTTTGTGCTTTTCGGTGAATGGCATGAACTGTTAGACTTATTGAAATACATGTTTAGAAAATGGATTATGCATGTTCACCTACTGTCTACATGATCCCTGAGGAATGGAATGCCCAAAATTTTTCTAAACCATGTATATACGTATCAGTCCATGCCCTGCAATTTTGAGAATTTTTCCATGATTATGGGATTTACTGTAATTTCTGTTTTGGAAATAGAAGACATGCGTAGGATTTGTAAAGTTTACAGTAAATTGTGTGTTATGCAATAAATCCGGGGAAAATTCCTGTGATGATGTGTATGTTAGGTTCAGGGCTATGAACTATCAAACTGGATATTCATGTTATGTTCCATGATAAAGTGAATTATGAATGGCATGAAACTGAATGTTTTAATTTCTGTAAATGTAATATGACTCAGAAAAATATGGAAATTTGTATGTGAGGTCATGAACCTACAATTAGTGTGTGGTTAAAATTTCATGATATTTGGATAACTGTAAAGTTTATTATGAAATTCCCATGTGAAAACATGTGATAAATGCATGCTATCATGAATATGATTTGATGATGTGTTTGCCAACCTGATTAACGTGAGCTACTGAATGTTTGATTTCTGTCAACAATAGTATCATGATTAGGAAAACAGAGCCATGTGTATAAGTGAGAGAATGTAAAGACATGTGTAATATGTGTGTTAAAATCGGAATGTGTAATGTGTAAGACTGTGCCATGTGTGACACTGCTTCCATAGAGGGCCGTGGAACCGTACCATAGAAAAGTCCCCATGGGAAGGTTCAATGTGTTAAGATCCTAAGGGCATTAGGATGAAATCCTGGAGGTGGACAAATACCACTGGTTAGGGTGGAGACTTGTTCTCTAGGTCTGCGCAGTCCAAGAGTCGTCACTATATTGCCTAGGTGACGTCTATGTGTATGTGTTATGTGATGTGTCCTTCTAATGGTGGTTTAGACTATGTGTCACGACACTAAATTGTGAAATGTGAATGTGACTATGTGTAAATTGTGTAGTGTGAATATGTGTAAATGTGCAATGTGTAAAAAGAGAACTATGTGAATGAGTGATTGTGCAAACATGTGAAACCAATAAGTTAGATTATGAAATTGTGATCCATGATACATTAATGTGAAATTATGTTATAACAGCAACCTAGTTGTGTTTATAAGAATGTTTTATATGTGTAAAAATGCATAGAATCCACGCTAGGAACAATTCTTGCTTATGTGTAAACGCTTCCATGTTTAAGTGCTATCACGTTGTAGTTTAATCGAGAATGTAGCTCTCATGTGATAGGATGTGAAATGCTAAATCCATGTCAAAACAGCAACCTTAAAGTGTATAAAATGATAATGTGCATGTGTAAGAATGTGTAGAAACCATGATAGAAATGTTTCCTTTTATGCATGCAAGAATCCCATGTTTGGTTGCTTCCATGTTATAGCCTCATTTGAAATGTAGCTTTCATGTGATTACATGAGTAGAAAGCATGTGATAGGATATTTAATTTGGAATGTCTTAAACTATGTACAATGTGTTACAATTTTGTAGAATTGTCATGATAGGTTGTCTCTTATAAATGTTCAAGCATGTTGTATGTTTTACTTTGTGAATTGGAATGAAAAACCTACTGTGATATATGCATGTATGATGTGTGTGGTGTTATTTGCTGAGTCTTTTAGACTCATTCCTTGCTTCGGCGTACAGGTTTAGTAGGTGATACACCTTTGGAGGAGACCGTGGAGAGCGACTCCGAGTGCGGGGAGTAGCTTGTCGGAGTTGTAGTTGTGACATTTTGACTTCCATCATATGTAAATTGAGGCTTTGTAATAGAAACACTATGTAATTGTGGACAACTATGTATTTGAATTTAGTACTTCATTATATGGACCTTTTTTCTTTTAAATTGTCATGGGATCATGTATGTTTAATGTGGATGATGAAATGAAATGAAATGAAAGACCTTGTTCTTTTACTTCCGCTACTCTGTATCTATATTTGTGTGTATCTCAATCATGTGATAGCGTTTGGGTAAATGCCCCACTGTGATAACGCTCACTATACCGACGTGGGTTGGTATAACCGTACCGGTATAATGAGGGTCGTCACAACAGGTGTTTGAGAAGAAGAGGGAGCTGGGGGCACAGGAGCCAAGATCTCTTCTTCAGCCATACTCTGCACAGGTTCAGACTCCATTGGCTCTGATGGCCCTGACACCTTCTCAGCTGCGCCAGGTGGCCCTACTACCTGCTCAGCTGGCATGGATGGCCCTTGCATGCTGACCTCTGCTGTTGCTGCTGCTGGTGCTGACCCTGGTGGCCCTGACTTTGGAACAGATGGCCCTGATGGCCTAGGGGTATCAACATCAATATTCTGAGCTCCGACTACCTTCAAAAACTCAGACAACATTGTCTTCATGCTCCCCATCTCTCTGTTGAACCACTTCATGGCATTTCTGATTTGAGAAATCTCCTTAGTGATGGATGCTTGGCTCATGAAAATAGAGTTCACATCAGATTGAACAGAGCACAAGATCTCACCTTGAGCATCTAATCTTTCAATGACAGGCTTCAAATTTATGACAATCTTCTGTCTCACTTGCCTCTCAAAAGGAGTGTCTGCTAGGAGAGGGACTCCGGATGCCACTTCTTTTCCTTTCTTCCTTGCCTCTGTTGCTGGAGGCTGCTGACCATCATCATCAGATTCTGAGGAGTTAGCAGTCTCCCCATCTCTAGCATCATTATCTGAGGGATTGTCATGTCTCTCCCCTTGAGGTCCATCATCCTCTGTATGAGGAAAAACTTCTTCAGTAGGCACACTGCTCATGGGCACATTAGTGTGTGCTGCTTCTGCTGCTGGACCTGATTCTGCTGTCATAGAAATGCCAGTGTGGCCTGATGCTACAGCTGTCTCCGCTTGATCTTCCTTTGACTGCTCCCCCTCAACAGGAGCATCTCCTTCAATACTCTCTTGCTCCCCCTGAATAGGAGCATCTCCCATTACAGTATCTTCTTGAGCAACTGTTTGCTCCTCCTGAATTGGTCCTGCTGCCACTGATTCTTCAATGTGGCCTGATGCCACAGCCTCTTCCACTGACCTTCCACTAGATTCTGGAGTGACTGGGGTGGAATGAATGGAATCCAATACCTCTCAAAGTATAGAAGCTACAATGGAGGAAGGTAGAGGATCTGCTGCTGTAGATACAATAGGGACAATCACCTCAGGAGAAATGTCTTCAATCCTTCGGTCAGTAACTTCCATTGCTATTCTTGCTGGTGCTTCCAGAATATCTTCTACATTATGTGAGTCTGCTGCTACTGCTGGCTCTTCTGCTGCTGCTACTTCTTACTGAATGTCTTGGGCTTCCCCGATGATGGGTTCACCCTCAACCACAGAGATCTTGGACCATACTCCATTGAAGACTGAGAAACCACTTTTTCGAAAATTTTTGGACCTAATGCTCTGGCCCATCTTTTCGACTACTGCCTCAGACAGGTCAACACCAAAGTGTTTGAAAATCTTGGTGAGCAAATGGGCGTAGGGCAGAGAAACATTCAGTTTGCTCTTCGTGTCCCAAATTTGATCACGAGCAAACTTCATCCTCTCTATCATCACTTCGACCATGTTAATCTCCTTGTTCTGGATGGCCCAGAACATCATGTCCGAATCAGCCTTGGTACAGGTAGAGAAAGTAGCACTTCTGGGAATGAGTATCTGACAGACTATAAAATGCAGGAGACGGTTGAATGCATTCAGTTGATTTATGTCTATTTTCCCATCTCTCAGCTGGAATTCAGGACCAATGATTCCGAGACCCTTGACCTGGGTATCTACAGTGTACCGGTCGTGCTTACATCAAACAAAGTCTTCAGGAGATCATGATCAATCTTGATTGGGGTTCCCTTGATTGAAGATGTCAGGGACCCATCTGCCTTTGATTTCAAATAAACATAGAACGCCTTCACGAGGTCTGGATAGCTTACCTCTGAGAAGGTTGAAATGACTGACCACTGCATTCTGCTCACGGCGGCCACTATGCTGTGCATGCCGTTCTTCTCAAGATCAGCTACGTCCACTGCTTTATTGCCACAAAGCTTTGTTTTCACAAACGTGAACCTCTCCTGCTGCTCAGGTGAGAGGTACTCAGCGCCGTAGCCTCCAAGACTGCCGGAAATGACGGACGCGGCCATGGATTTAGGTGAAGCAGGTTTCTGGAGGGTTGGGAAGGAAGGAGGAGTGAAAGCCCTCAAGAAATTCTTCGCGGGAACGAGAGCGAAGCTTCAAAGAGCAGAGAGTCGATGTCAGAGTCGTTAGGGCATCGGCTCAGGCAACCAGACGAAAGAGGGAAGAAGGTAGAAGATAGGAGATGAATCATTCTCACATCGATTTTGGAGTTAAATAAAAGCTTTACCGAAAAGTGAGACGCCAAAAAGGTGGCAGAAAACGACAAATAAGTTTGACCAACTCAACAGACTTTATAAAGAGAGCGGCCAAGAAAGATAATTTAAATTTCCTTTTGCTTAAAGCCATGGAGAGAAAATTTACTTAATTCTGAAAATTTATATGCCAGTTTTACACAGAAATTTTTTCACAAATTACACATGCCCAATTCCCTTCTAAGAGATGTGAATCTCTCTTTGGGTAAGGCTTTTGTGAAAATATCTGCTAGCTGACCATTTGTGTCAATGAAGGATATTTCTATGTTACCATTTGCTACATGATCATGAATGAAATGATATCTAACCTCAATATGTTTGATCCTTGAATGCTGGACTGGATTTTTGGTGAGATTGATAGCACTGGTGTTGTCACACAATAGTGGAATTGATTTGATATTTAGTCCAAAATCCTCAAGTTGTTGCTTTATCCATAGGAGTTGTGTACAACAACTTCCAGCAGCCGCGTACTCAGCTTCAGCTGTAGACAATGCCACTGAATTTTGTTTCTTGGAGGACCAAGATATCAAACACCCTGCAAGGAATTGACAACAACCACTGGTGCTTTTTCTATCTACTTTGCATCCAGCATAGTCAGCATCAGAGTATCCTACTAAATTAATTTCACAGGATTTTGGATACCACAGACCTAAATCATGAGTTCTAGCTAAATATCTAAATATTCTTTTTATGGAGATTAAGTGAGATTCTCTAGGATCTGCTTGATATCTAGCACACATGCATACACTGAATAGAATATCGGGTCTACTGACCGTTAAGTAAAGCAATGAACCAATCATACCTCTGTAGATCTTTTGATCTACTTTCTTACCATCCTTGTCACTATCCATCCTTGTAGATGTACTCATGGGTGTTGAGAGTGGCTTTGTGTTCTCAAAACCAAAATTCTTCAAAAGCTCCTTGGTGTATTTTGCTTGACAAATGTGGGTGCCATCTTTTCCTTGCTTGATTTGTAGTCCAATGAAATAATTTAGCTCCCCCATCATGCTCATCTCAAACTCTCCCTACATCAACTTTTCAAAGTACTTGCAAAAGGATTCATTAGTAGATCCAAAAATAATGTCATCTACATAAATCTGTACAAGTAATATGCTTTTAACTTTCGATTTTACAAATAGAGTGCTATCTACCTGTCCTCTAGTGAAACCATGGTTTAATAAAAAAGAGCTAAGCCTTTCATACCAGGCTCTTGGTGCTTGCTTTAAACCATATAATGCCTTATGAAGTTTAAAAACATGATTTGGAAATTCTGTATCATCAAAACCTGGAGGCTGTTCAACATATACTTCCTCTTTAATAAAACCATTTAAAAATGCGGATTTAACATCCATTTGAAATAATTTTAAATCCAAAGCAGATGCATATGCTAATAAAATTCTAATAGCCTCAAGTCTAGCTACAGGTGCATAAGTTTCATCGAAATCTATGCCTTCCTCTTGGGAGTAGCCTTGAGCTACCAGCCTGGCCTTGTTTCTTAAGATCACACCAGCCTCATCCAATTTGTTTCTGAACACCCACTTGGTGCCAATAACTAGATGGTCTGATGGTCTGGGAACAAGTGACCATACTTGGTTTCTCTTGAACTGGTTAAGTTCATCTTGCATGGCTATAATCCAGGATTCATCAGTGAGAGCTTCATTGACTGTCTTAGGCTCTATTTGAGAGACAAATGCTAGATAATCACAAGGTATTACATTACCTCTTGTTCTTACCCCTACAGATGGATCACCAATAATGTTATCAGGTGGGTGATCTTTCTTGTATCTCCACTCCTTTGGAAGATTTTCATGTGTAATATCTTGTTGTTGCAAGTCTTCTAGAGGTGGATCATTCCTATCTTCAATTGAGGTATCCTTTAGTTTCTTGAACAGTTCGTCTGCATCATCATTGTCACTATCTTCTTCCATTCTCAAGGAAGGGTTAGACTCATCAAAAATAATATGCACAGACCGTTCAATCAATAAGGTACGTTTGTTAAATACTCTATAACCTTTGGGTTTAGAAACATACCCCATGAAGATACCTTCATCTGATTTGGCATCCAACTTACCAATGTCTCTTTTGTCGTTGTTGTGGATGAAGTATGGACATCCAAAAGTTCTGAAGTGACTTATCTTCGGTTTCTTTCCTTTGAACAACTCATATGCAGTTTTCTTCAATATTGGTCTGATCATTACTCTATTAATGATGTAGCTTGCTGTGTTTACTGCTTCAGCCCAAAAATACCTTGGTAAGTTATATTCTGACAACATTGTCCTAGCCATATCCAATAAGGTTCTATTCTTTCTTTCAGCAACTCCATTCTGCTGTGGTGTCCTTGGTGCTGAGAAGTTATGTTCAATTCCTTCATTTTCACAGAACTTTGCAAAATTCTCATTCTGAAATTCACCTCCTTGATCTGATCGAATACTAATAATACTGAATTTCTTGTCTTTCTGAACCTTCTTGCTAAAATTGATAAAACTTTCAAATGTATCATCTTTATGATCTAGGAATGACACCCATGTGTATCTGGAGTAGTCATCGACAATAACAAACCCGAAATTTTTTCCTCCTAGACTAGTGGTTCTCATTGACCCAAATAAATCCATGTGAAGGAGTTCTAAGGGTTTAGAGGTGGTTACCATAGTCTTTGACTTGAAGGAGCTCTTAGAGTGCTTTCCTTTGGCACAAGGTCTACAAACACCTTCCATCTTAGTGCTGACTTTTGGCAAACCTTCCACAAGATTTTTCTTTAACAACTTTCTCATACCATCTATGCTGCAATGTCCCAATCTTCTGTGCCACAATTCAGTTGATTGATCTTTATTTGCTGCTAAACAAACATTTTGATCTTTGAGTTCTTCAAGATAGAGCACATATAAGTTCTTTTCTCTATTTGCCTTGAAAATTATTGCTCCATCTTTTAATATGCTGCACTTTGACTCTTGAAACTGAATCTGATGGCCTCTGTCACAAAGCTGGCTGATGCTAATAAGATTATGTTTTAGCCCTTTGACAAACAATACATCTTCAATAACTGTCTTTCCTTTATTGTTCACAGAACCACTGCCTATCACTGTTCCTTTTCCGTTATCTCCATATGTAACAGTTCCTTTTTCATTTTGAAGATGAGAGAATAGCTTTCGATTACCTGACATGTGCCTTGAGCATCCACTATCTAGATACCATTTGGATGCTCGAGAGTTACCCTGAAATGAAAATATTAAGTTTTAGGTACCCAAGTTCTTTTGGGTCCTGATTGGTTAGTATCACTGGTTTCCCTTTTTATTATCCATTTCTTATGTTTAGTTGGACATGTAGTTATGATATGTCCTAATTTGTTACAGTGACTACAGCAGGATAATTTTGTCACTTTTTCTATGATTTGAAATCTGCCTTGTATGCAATGTCTTGTTCAGGTACAAATTTTGGTGTTGGATATATTTTAGGATAAACTATAGTTTCTTCATTATCTGGGGTGTATATCCTAATCCATTTTTCTTCTTACCTGATCTTCTAGCACCTTTTAATATGAGGGAGTTTTTACCATTTGTAAATTTTCCAATGTGCTAGATAACTTTTTATTCTCTTCTATTAATGAGTTTATCTCTGTTTTTAGTTCATCCGAGCTTGCTTGTTTTTCAAATTTAATTATTTGTTCATTCTTATCCTTTAGATCTTCACATAATAAATCGTTTCTTCTTTTAAGTTCAGTTAACTATTTTTCTAGCTGTTCATTTTGATTTTAGATCTTAGATCTTGTGTTTTCTAAACAAGCATTATTTTTCTTACTTACTTTTAATAGTTTGGTTACTTCTCTATATTTACTGTATAGTTCATTGAATGCTTCCTCTAAGTTATCCGAATCAGAATTATTGCAGGAATCAAAGGAAGAGTCAGATGTTACCTTATCATCTGTATTTGCCATGAACGCCAGGTTGGCTTCTTCTTTATCACTACTTGAGTTTGACTCACTGTCTGAGTCGCTGCTGTTTTCCCAAGCGGCTGCCATTGCCTTTTTCTTGTACTTCTTGAATCGTCTGAAGTTGTCCTTTTTCTTGTGTCCATCTTTCTTGAGTTTTGGACATTCTGCCTTGATATGTCCAGGTTTCTTGCACTCATAGCATATTGGTTCTTCTTTCTTCAGATCCTTTCCTTCTGACTTCTTAAACTCTTTGTTTTTCTTAAAGAATCTTCTGCCAGATTGAAGTTTCTTTTTCTTGGCTAAAATCCGCCGCAGTCTTCTTGATAGCATTGCTTCTTCATTTTCACTGTCCTCAATACTTTCATTTTCATCTGAGCTTGCTTCTGATGAGTCTTCTTTAGCTTTTAAAGCATTGGAGTGCTTCTTTCTACTTGAGGACTCTCCTAGCCTTTCCATATTGATCTCATGGGCCATAAGGGACCCAATGAGCTTTTCCAAAGACATCCTTTTCAGATCATTAGCTTCCTCAATAGCTGTGACCTTTGGGGTCCATGAGGATGGTAAGGATCTAAGAATTTTCCTCACCATGTCTCCAATCTCATAGGTTTTCCCAAGTCTAGCCAATCTATTTGTAATATCTATAAATTGACTGAACATTTGAGTTATGGACTCACCTAATTGCATCTGAAATCTTTCATATTGTGTAACGAGAATATCAATTCTTGTCTCCTTGACCTTGTCTGTGTCTTCATAGGTAATTCTGAGCTTTTCCCACATCTCCATTGCGGATTTGCAGGCTGAAACTCTGTTGAATTCCTTTTTGCTTAGTGCACAGCACAGAATACTCTTAGCCTTACAGTTCAAGGAGATCTTTTTCCTGTCATCATCTGTCCACTGAGCTTTCTCATTTGTGACCAGGAGATCGCCTTCCTCTACTATTGACCATATCTGATAGTCGTGACCTTGGAGAAAGTACTCCATTCTGGTATTCCAATAAGAATAATCTTCACCATCAAAGAGAGGGGGTCGGTTGACAGACTGACCTTCAATGTTATCTTGGGCTGCCATGTATCTTTACTCTTCAGATCGTTGGATCTTTCTTCTTTGTCGAAGAGACTCGCTCTGATTCCACTTGTTGCCCAGTTGACGAGCCCAGAGGGGGGGTGAATGGGTCTTTAAAAAATATTTGATTAGTACCTGTACTTAAAACATTCATACAAAGATGTTCTTCGATGAAGGTTAGAGAAGGTTAGTATAAAAGACAGACACAATAAGCAATCACACAACACAAGGAATTATCCTGGTTCAGACCTCCTCTCCTTAGGAGTCCTACGTCCAGTCCCTGAGCAACAACTCAGGATTCCACTAACTAGGGTACAGTCCCCCTACGGATAATACAACACCCAGCTCAGCTGGTCTTCCTTCACATGATGGGAACTACAACACCCTGGATCCCCACCAGGTCTTCCTTCACAACAGAAGGGAACACAACACCCTGGTTCCCCACCAGGTCTTCCTTCACAACAGAAGGAAACTACAATACAAAAAGAATAAGCAGGAATTCAAGCCCTAGATCAAGCTTTAGCAAGTCAAGATCTGAAGCTACTAGTACTGAGAGCAAATAAACTAAACAAGGCACTCTCTCAGAACTACACTAGCTCTCTTAGGATTTCTATTACAGCACAGAGAGCAAAGAGCTAAAGACACACTAGAATTGAATTCTTGGCTCTTGGATTCTTTCAGAAGATCTGCAATGCTTGTGGTATTCGATGGTAAGTCTCTCTCTTATGTATTATTACTTCTGGAGCTGCTATCTTGAATTTATATCTCCAATTTGAAATGTAGTCATTGAAGTAACCGTTGTCTCTTTGTTTGATAGATGTTAGACTGCTTGACACTTGGAGGCTTCTAGTCAACAATCTTTTATCCATTTGAGCATGCAAAGAGATAGGGTCTTCTGGCATCTATATGGTCCAACGTTGTATGACAAGATGTCTTTAGGGCCCTGCATACATTAAATGCTAGAACAGTAGACAACTAGATTGTCTCTTGATGTCAGAAGACGCTGATGTGAATATTCACTAAGAATAGTAATTTCATTTTGCTATATTAAAAAGATGTTAGCAGAGTATGCATGATAATGGAAAGATCTCATCTGCATGCATGCAGAGATGCATTCTGTCTTCATTAAATGCACAGCAGTCAGACAGATAACAGAAGACTTTGACTATTCAACGCTTTCAGAAATAAGATAAATATCAAGTCGATATAAACCATAAAGTCATTGCCTATATGACTTATGAAATTGTTATGATCAAAGTGTTTACTGAAGAAATCGTTATAGAGAGCAAATCATTGCATTCATTAAGGGAATTGTTATGAATACTGAAGAAATCGTTATAGAGAGCAAATCGTTGTATTCATTAAAGGAGTCGTTATGAATACTGAAGAAATCGTTATAGGAAATGAATCGTTGTGAGCACTAAAGAAATCGTTGTGAACACTAAGCAAATCGTTGCGACGGGCAAGTCGTTACGAGTTCTAAAGAAATCGTTATGATGACTTAAGGAATCGTTACGGGAGCGACTTGTTTGTAACCAAACGATGTTACTGTCTTATAAAGAAATCGTTAAGACACTTATGAAATCGTTATAGCTTTATTGAAATCGATATTCATAAAGGAAGTCGTTGTGACTTTCAACAGAAGTCGATGTGGTCTTAGAGAAATATAATCTAGAAATGATTAAAGCTTCAGAGAGGTGATACTTACCAATATTGGCTTGTTTGACCTTGGTATATTTCCTCTACTTAAGACTTATGAAATATATGTTAGAAATTTTGATAGGATTTTGTTAATCACCAAAATAAATATGTAATTAAAATTACATGGGGACAGACTGATCTTCAGTGCATTAAGTTTTGAAAAACAAACATTTGAATTAGAGCTATAGATAGGTAATAGGGAAAATTAATTGGGGGCCTTGTCAGAGGGTAGTAATTTTTTCCTCGTCCCTGTCAGAATATTGGAAGACGTAGAGTCCTTACTTTTTCGCCTGGTTTAATTTTCAGTCCCTAGTTTTGAGACGTCACCATTTACGACCCTCGATTCACGAGTTCCGTCTCTTTTTCCCATTCCCATCTTACCCTTCCGTCCTTTCGAATGCCTTTTTCCCAATCGACACTAACACTTCTATCCTTTCGAAGGGTTGTGAACTCTGATCGATGGGAAGTTGTTCTTACATAACGTGTCGAGCACACTTACAGCAACCATTGACATCACTTACACAGGTCCTTTTGAAGGCCCGTGAACCGTTCTTTAGAACTATAAAAGGAACCCAATGCCTCATACTTATCCTTCACAAGCTTCTCTGAGTCTTCTTCTTCCTATCTTTCTTGCTCGTCTTCTTCCTCTTTATTTGCAGATGTCTTCATCTGACGGTGCTCTCCACAGGGATGGCAAGGCACCTACGTCTCCAGTGCCACCATCGCCCCTGGCACCACAGGCTCCACCTTCGCCACCTCCCTTCAACCCCGACTTCTGGAAAGGTTTTTACACTAGCTGGAGGATGGCTTTAGCCAAAGCCTCTCGGCTGTACGACAACAAGGGTCTCACCAACATCCTCTCTGACATCGGCCCTGAGGTAGAACCCATCTATTCCTCCTCCTCTCCCTCCCCTGTTCATTCCTCCTCCCCTCTCCGTTCCTCCTCTCCCTCCTCCCCCGAGTGGTCGACTTAGGGAGTGTAGAGAGTTATTGTAATAGGGCTTGTTTATGCAATACATTTTCATTTTATGCAGTCTTCAGTGGCCAATATAAAATCTATTGTATATGCTCTCTATCATGCAAACTCAACATGTTAGCAATAACATACTGTAACATGCTATTATCTATACTATAATCAAAATAAGTAAATATTGTAACATGTTATTACGTATACTGTAATAGTGTAGTGCTTGTACTGCCAGTAGAACTGTAAGAGTGTAGTGATCATATTGCAGGTAGAACTGCAAGAGTGTACTGCTCGAACTGTAACATGCTATTATCTATACTATAATGTAAATAAGTAAATACTGTAACATTTTATTACGTATATTGTAATATAAAACGTTAGTAGACAGTGTCCTCACTGTAATAAATAAATAAGTATTTCCTCAAGTAAATGTACAATATCATTACACTGTCTGTGGGAAATTGTACGTGCGGCAAGTATGGTTCTTCTGCTTGAGTTATATACACTCTGAACATTCTTGTGCATTGAAGTACGCTTTGATGAAGTGGAGGGCGAACCTTGCTCGCACGGTTGGCATGTCATCCTGACTGAAGGGGAAACCTTAAGTGTCCCTACGTGCTAGACACTCCATGTATTTGTAAGTAAAAATGGCGCAGTCGTCTCTCGATCCTTGTTGTGGGCATGGGTCGGGGTAGCGTAGCGACCAATTTCCTGAATCGATGTCCCTGCCCTTCATGTATGTATTCACTATCTCTACCTGCATGAAAGAATTAACAAAAGAGTTCCAATTACTTGATGTACATTTACTATAACATATGTAACATAAGTGTGCATGCTCTGTAACAAATGTAAGCCTTGTATGTAACACTTGGCACTTACGTATTGTGTAATGTTAGGACGATCTTTGTTTCTTAATGAATCGTATACGTGGAACTCTTTTTCTTTAATATTGATGTAATACCCCGATGCGGAATATCAGAGCGGGATTACAGTTATTAAATAGTACAGAGTGAGAAATAAATAAGTAACAAACCATTGCTCAATTGGAATAATATCAAATAACCTCAAATTTCATTAATATTCCATCATCATCACTATCTAACTATTACATCAACTGATCAGAGCCATGACTAGGGCCCAGAGTACTTTATTGAAAACCAAACTAATACATATGGACTAACTGACTCTAATTGACTACTAAAGCACGAGTTGCTGAAACGGGTCACTCCTGAGCATCCTCCTCAGTCCCATCCTCGTGAGTGTGGTCATCATCCGACTCACCTGAACACATGAAATAAATACACAGGATAAGTGAATAACGCCCAGTAGGACTTAATATCTCATGGGAACAAGCATGCTTTAAGTAATTAACATCTTGTATGGCAGAGTAACGACATAGTATAGTCACGTAGAGCAAGTAACAATAGCAAGAGAGTAATAGCACTGGTATATTGTAAATAGCACAACGATAACGATAATAGAATGGCCATGTAACGACAATAGCACTTGAATAGACAGTACTTGAAATGATAGCACTTTGATTATCAACGATTAATTGTTATAGTATTAAATGGCACTGAACGCATGCCGTACGCATCCTGATCATGTAACCGTTGCAAGGAAATAGCACTCTTCGGGAGCTCTCCCCAGGACCAGATTGGGCCCTATTGCACTGGCATATAGCACTTGTTTATTATTTAGACAATCAATTACATGGCCAATAGAGTACCAAGAAAATATGAGAGTAGTAGATGAACTAGATGAGAGAGTAGAGAGAACGTGAACAGATGAGAGTAAAGATACTGTAGATGAGATAGGGACAATAACGTAAAACACGATAAACAATGATAGTCACAGTTGCACGACACACCTTCGTGGGCCGGCAGTCTGGTAGAAATCATCACCACCCAGTAGCCGTGCTATGAACATAGACTAGATGGTCCGACATGATCACAAGATAAGGAGAGAACACATTAAGGCCATGGATCGTACTGATCCCTAAAGGTGTAACGAGTTTTAGGATACAACCAGCTCGTCAGCTAAGGACGTGCGCCAAAGCCAAGAAGACATACGAAGGCATTGACAAGGATTCCCTGATCCAGTCAGGAGTATTCCCGATGGAGAGGTGGTTCAAGTCAAGAGAAAGTGTGTAGAAAACTGATCCGTAGTGCCTCGAGTGCTCGAAGGTTGAGGGAAAACGGTAACGGTGTTCAAAACGCACGTATAAAACGAAGACGTGTATTTAATTAAATAGGGAATTTAGTAATTTATTTCGCTAAATTACCAGATATATTATTGGAAAATTTAACAAGGTTTAATGGCAAACATGATGGTTAGGTGTGTGTAAGTGTAGATGAATCAAGAGAACAAGTACGGTTGTGTATATAGTTTTTAGATTAATATAATCCACGTAATAATGATCATTAATAATTAACAGTTCGGATTTATTCATGATAGTACTCCATTTGGGTTTAACATGATTTAATAAACATGTATGGCAGGGTTAAATGGGAAAAATCAAGGTTCTGGCCGCCATAGTCAGATCGCGACGCAGGGTGCTGTCGCGATCAGGTCGCTACAAGGCGGACCGGTGCGTTTAGGTTTCAAGTCGCGGCCCGAAGGGCTGTCGCATTAAGGTCATAGTGACGCCCGGGCTTGGTGCGTTCTGTGAACCGGCATTGGGGTAAACCGGGGGCAGGTCGCGACTAGTCAACCTATCGCGTTTAGATCGCGACGGGTCCTGGTGTCGCGACCCCCTCTGAGGTCACGGCGGATCGGGTGGTCGCGATCTCAGGGAGTGGCTCGAACCCCAGAAAAGGTGTTTTGCCCTTTTTCCAGATGGATCTACATGATACAGGGTACTTAAAAATTCAATAATAAATCACATAGTGTTCCTAAAAGCATGAAACCAATTTCAAACGAGAGTAGACATGTAGATCTATCAACATGCATGATTAATTCGAAAATAAACAAGGTTTAGGCATGCTTTGATTAGGTTACATTTCGGTGACCTAAACATGTGTAGTCAAGGTTCAACAAATTAATTAGCGATGGATACATCATGAAAATTAGGCAAACCAAGGGCGTTTGAAAGCTAACATGACATAGTATTTATGAGAATTTTCTCATGGCATGAAATCAAGTATACATGAGGTTTGAAAGAAAACATGAAGGGTTGGGTACATAGATCTGATAGGACTTCAAGGAATTAATTCTCCCTCATGGAAGATGAAAATAGAGCAAAACTAGAGAGCTTTTGCACGAGATCATGAAGTCTACCTAGGATAATTTTTACACAAATTTGGCTTGAGTGATTGCCTACCTTTCATTGAAGTAAAGAAGAACCCTAGTTTGAAGATGAAAATAGGAAAAATCCTCCTTGCTCCAAGCCTTCTTCTCCCTTGCTCCTTCGTCCATAGCCTTCTCCTTCATCCTCCAGAGTTCCTTCTGCGGTCTAGGGGGTGATAGTGCGGAGATTGGAGTGTTTTGTTGGCTAATAGAGTCCAACCCCTTCTAAGAGTCCCTCCTTCCATAAAATTCTGAATTTCTCATATTTATCACCCACTTTTCTTCCTTTATCTCCTAGTTAGGGTTGGGAAGAGAGCCAATTTCGTGGTTAATGGGTTAGAGTGAGTTTAGGACTCTTTTTAGGATAGATTTGACTTGTTTAATATTTATCTTACCCCTTTTTATTAATTACTATTATTTTAAATCCGAATTTGACATAATTACCTCCCATCTCATGATGGGCTCTTCACATTTAGACCTGACAATTTATGTTTGGGCCATTAACATAACCCATTCCTAATTTTGGTTAATGGGTGTTCCTTTAATTCAATTAAATTCTATTTATTCCATTTTTATTCTAATTAAATCTATTTATCTCATTTATTAAATTGAAAATTTTATTTTATATTGAATTTAAAGATCAAGGTTGCTACATCCTCCCCCTCTTAAAAAGAATTTGGTCCCCAAATTCATATGATCGTGAGAGGAAGAGTGACTTACTGAATAACTCCGGATAATTTCGTCGCATTAATGCTTTGGGCTCCCACGTGGCCTCTTCAACTTTGTGATTTCTCCACAGTATCTTGACCACGGGTATAGATCGATTCCGAAGCTGTTGCATCTTTTTATCCAAGATCTTCACTGGCCTTTCTTCATAGGTCATGTCCTTGTTCAAAATAATGTCATCATAGCTGATTACGTGTGACAGATCATACACGTACTTCCTCAGCATTGACACATGAAAAACATTATGTATGGTGGAGAACTGGGGAGGTAATGCTAGTCGATAAGCCACCTCGCCAACTCTATCCAACACTTCAAATGGGCCTATGAATCGCGGTCTCAATTTGCATTTCATCCTAAACCTTTGGAATCCTCTGGTCGGAGATACTTTCAGCATCACATGATCTCCGGCTTGAAATTCTAAGTCCCTTCTTCTTTTATCAACATAGTTCTTCTGCCTGGACTGAGCTACCTTAATCTGGTCTCTGATAATCTGTATATCCCTGCTAGTGCTCTGCACCATGTCTGGTCCCAACCATTGCTGTTCTCCTACCTCATTCCAGCACACCGGTGATCTGCAACTTCTTCTGTACAGTGCTTCAAATGGTGCCATCTTAATGCTGGCCTGATAACTGTTGTTGTAGGCAAATTCAATTAGGGACAGTTGTTCATTCCAACAGCCTTCAAAATCTAGAGTGCAGGCACGTAGCATGTCTTCCACTATTTGATTTGTCCTTTCTGTCTGTCCATCCGTCTGTGGGTGGAATGCAGCACTGTAGTTGAGTTTCGTGCCCAATGCAGTCTGGAGTCCCTTCCAGAATCTGGAAGTGAATCTGGGGTCACGATCTGAGACAATGGATACAGGAACTCCATGCAATCTTACTATCTCTTTCACATAGAGGGCTGCTAGCACATCAACACTCCAGGTACTCTTAACGGCAAGGAAATGTGCGGACTTAGTTAATCGGTCCACAATAACCCAAATAGCATCAAGTCCACCACGAGTTCGGGGTAAACCCATGATGAAATCCATGCCAATACTTTCCCACTTCCATTCGGGTATGTCCAGGGGTCTAAATACTCCCACAGGACGATGGTGTTCAGCTTTTACCTGTTGACAGGTGAGGCAGTGTGCGGCATGCTCAGCCACCTCACGCTTCATGTTTGGCCACCAAAATGACCTTTTCATGTCTTGGTACATCTTGGTTGCGCCTGGGTGGATGGTGTACTTGGTCTTGTGGGCTTCATCCATCAGCTTTCTCTTCAGTTCTTCATTGTCAGACACACAAGTCCTGGCATGGAATAATATTCTCCCATCTTCAGTGATGGAGAAATCTGGCTTGTTAGCTATGGTCTCCCTGACTCTAACTAGGAACGGATCATTTGCATGTTGCTCTTTGATCTCGATGAATATGTTAGGTTGAGCTCTCAAATTGGCCACTAACACCTGATCACTTCTCTTTTCAATGTTCAGATCCAGACTGGCGAACTATTCTAATAATTGCATCTCACCCATGACTAGACAGGATAAAGAAGCTACTGGCTTCCTACTGAGTGCATCAGCTACTGCATTACCTTTGCCTGGGTGATATTGGATATTGAAATCAAAATCTTTCAAGTACTCCAGCCATCTTCGTTGTCGCATATTGAGCTCCTTCTGAGAGAATAAGTACTTCAAACTCTTGTGGTCGGAGTAGACAATAAATTGCTCCCCATACAGGTAATGTCTCCAGATCTTGAGTGCAAATATCACCGCAGGTCCGCAGCCAATTCTAAGTCATGGACATGGTAATTAACTTCATATGGCTTCAACTGCCTTGAAGAATACACTATCACCTTTTCGTTCTGCATTAGTACGTAGCCTAGACCGATTCTAGATACATCAGTGTAGACTAAGAATCCAGCGCCCTCGACTGGTAACGCGAGGATAGGTGCAGATGTCAAAACCTGCTTCAGTGTCTGGAAGCTCTTCTTGCACTCCTTGCTCCAGACGTAGGGGTTCTCTTTCCGCGTTAGACGCGTAAGAGGTACAACTATCTTGGAGAAGTCTTTTATGAATCGTCTGTAGTATCCAGCCAGTCCAAGAAAACTTCTGATCTCAGTAACATTAGTCGGCCTTTCCCAGTTGAGTACAACTTCTACCTTGGAAGGATCGACAACGATACCATCCTTGGAAATAACATGGCCTAGGAATGACACCTCCTCGAGCCAGAATTCACATTTCCTCAATTTGGCGTAGAGTTGGTTGTCCCGCAAGATCTGTAGAGCGATCCTCAGATGCTCCTCATGCTCTTCCTTGGTCTTGGAGTATATGAGAATATCATCAATAAACACCATGACGAACTTGTTGAGGTATGGCAGATAGATGCTGTTCATTAATTGCATAAAAGTTGCAGGAGCATTGGTTAGTCCAAAAGGCATGACTACAAATTCGTAATGACTGTACCTGCTCCTGAAAGCCGTCTTGTAAATATCCGCATCTTTAATCCTCATCTGATGATATCCCGATCTAAGGTCAATCTTAGAGAAATATTCAGCTTCTGATATCTGATCAAATAATTCATCAACACGAGGCAGAGGGTACTTGTTCTTGATAGTGAGATTATTCAACTGCCTGTAGTCGATGCATAGCCTCATGGATCCGTCTTTATTCTTGATGAACAGCACTGGTGCTCCCTAAGGAGAAGTACTTGGTCGGATAAAACCCTTTTCTAGCAGTTCCATCAGTTGCTCCTTTAACTCTTTCAATTCAGCGGGGGACATCCTGTAGGGTTGGCGTGATACCGGTGCAGCTCCAGGTGCGAGATCAATTGAGAAATTCACATCTCTCTCAGGTGGAATGCTTGGCAACTCATCGGGAAACACATCGAGATATTCTTGTACTATATGAATGTCTAATAACTTAGCTGTCTTCTTTTCTACCACAATTGCAGCAAGAAATGCCACACAGCCCTTTCTTATCATGTTTTGTGCCTTAATAGTAGAGATGAGAGACAAGTGTCTCTTGTGTCTACGTCCCGTGAAGGTCGGCTTAGGAAATTCAATAAAGTAATCTTCCCTCTTCTACAATCAACACAAGCCCCATAAGTAGATTGTAACGTTCCGACCGTTCGGATTGTCTTTGTGTGGTCATGGAGGCCAGTGTATGGCCGATGATGTGTGTGTGACAGGTGGTTTTCACAGATTATGTGATTTTGCCTAAAACGTTCACTGTCTCTCTGTTCTTAACGCGATAGTGAGGGACGTCGCGTTCTGACCGCGACAGACCATAGCGCCGCGTTAATGAAACCGTCAATTTAAGTGAACATGCACATGTTTGACGCGTGTCGTATGCTGGGCGTTCGGACTGACGTCAGCAGGATTAATGCGACGGTCAGCTACGCCGCGTTTAGGTCGCGACTGTGAAGGGTGTCGCGTTCTTAACTGCACTGCGTTTTTAAGTAACCCTAGCAGAACAGAGCTGATGAAAGCTCTGCTCGGCCAGGGGTTTTGCTGTGGGGATTCTTAGGCGATTTGACTTCTTAGAGTTCGGTTCGACGAGTTTCCACCGTGAGGACGTTACGTGGAGCGGGGGGAACATCGTGCCAGCTTCATTCTTCGCGTTCTTCGTGAAGGTAGGGATATTTCCAGCGTTTTGATCCGTGGATTGCATGTGTGATGTAAATAATGTGTTTCCTGCTTTCTAAATCATAGATAGCATGTGTAGGAACACATTAAAGCATGAAAATGGAATGAGAACCATAGGTTTTAAGGAGTTTGAGGTGATTTGAATGAAGGGTTCTGGGTCAGGGTTCGCACCTGCTATCGCGATCGGTTTGGGAGCCGCGACCAGGTCACGACACCACGATACGTCACGTTCTATAGGTGACATTCCACTTTGTCACGACAACAGCCGAATGCTGTATTTCAAGAATAAGCGTAAGTGTATAATTATCCGTTTAGTGTGGTTTGTGATATGTGATGATAGTAGGAGGTGCATTATCACTCTCTCTATGCTCGGGGAGCGTGTGGTGTGTAGTTTACCTAGTACTCATGTGGTTTACGTGGAGGTTTCACGTGGCTTATGCGTGATGCACGTGGTTTCTGTGTATGTGGTGTGTAGTTTGACGCCTTCTGTGGATACCTCTTCAGTTGGGAGCCCCAGGTTTTGTATGAGCCAGGCACGTGAGTGCTCGGGGCTTGTCCCGGTACTGGGTACCGATGAGGTCTTGTCGTCTTCCTGGACACCCTCACTCTTATGCTGAGTAGTACGTCCGGCTGAGGAAAAGACGGCAGTGGGACAGCGATTAGAGAGAGTTTGTTGTGTTATCGCTTGTAGCGCGCTCGTAGTTGGGGGAGACGGACATCAGTAGACGTATTGGGCCCCAGCTAGTCCTATTTTCCAGTGCCTCACTTTAGGGAGCTCGGGCCAGAGCCCCTAAGGGTACTAGTTATGGGCCTGCGTGGTGTGTGGCCTGCAGGTTGTGGTGGTTTAGTTGGACTCCACAGTTCCTTGTACTTGTTTTGTGGAGCGGCAGCTGGACCTTTCGTCCGTGGCTGCGAGACTGAAAGGTGGTCCTGTGTGGTTTGTCCGGGTCAGTAACTGGTGTCGCGAACCAGTTGACGTGGCCCGAGTGTGGCATTTTTCTACAATATCCTGTACACCTGTGTGGCTTTGCCGTTTATTTATTTATTTAGGTTGAATCCTATTAAGCGGCAAATGGTAAGTGGTACTTACAGTTCTATATTCTGCTAGATAATGTTATAAATTGTTAGCTTAGCATTTCCTGCTTTGCTACTTGTGTTTGTCTGCTCGGTTTCTGGGAAGTTTCCCTACTGAGCAAGTGACACGTGAGGCTCACCCCTACCTCCTACCAGGTGAGGGAGATCAGGAGATTTCGCACCCGTTGTCCAGTGGAGGGTTTGCACCACCAGCAGGGTAATATTACTTTTCTGTTGTACACCTCGGGGTATGCCCCAGGTTCTGTTATAGTTTGGCTACAGTTGTGTTATGGCTATGTATAATTCATGTAAATATTTGTGAGATTGTCAGATCTTATAAATGTTTAAGTTGGTTCCTTTATATTTCTACAGACGCGTGGTTTGATATCCCTTGCGAGGCTCCGGCCTGTTCGCGGGAGGCGGACTCGAGTCAGGCTTGCTATTAGGTTAGCGGGTCTGAACCGCGAGGACCGCCACAGTTGGTATCAGAGCAAGTTCCGTAAGAATATAAAGGAATTGGAAAGTACATAGCCATGTCGTTACTGTAACCCACTGCTGGTAGTGACCCTGGTTTTGTATTGATTTCTTGTGTATTGTGTTGTTGGAATAATGTTTGTGCAGAAGTAGTAATGGCTGAAAGGAGAAATGTGAGAGATGAAGGAGAAGGGGCAGGAGAGGATCCTACGCAGAGAATGATAGAAAGAATCTGGGAGAGTTTGACAGAGATTCAGGTAAGACTGGATCAGCAACCACCGGTACAGCTAGCGGCAGCAGTACCACCCTATCCAGAGGAGGCAGTACCAGTAGCTCCAGTTCCACCTCCACCCAGAGTAGAGGTACCCCCTGTAGTACCTGTACAACCGGCAGTTCCAGTGAGACCAGTTACTGGAGAGGAGACTACGGTACTTGTGGAGCGATTTTGAGATTGCAGCCCCCTACATATTCGGGAGGCCCCAACCCGGATACAGCGGACCATTGGATACATGAGATCGAGAGGGTATTTGCGATAATGAGGTGTCCCCAGGAAGATAGAGTGCTTCTTGCAGCATACCAATTACGAGGGTTTGCGTAGGAATGGTGGCGGTTGAAGATGCAGACAGTTTTTACAGGCAGGACGGAGGACATTATTTCATGGTCGGAATTCTTGTCAGTCTTCAATGACTCTTTCTTCCCAATACAAATTCAGCAAATGAAAAGAGAGCAATTCAAACACTTCAGCAAGGGAGCCTCTCAGTGCTTGAATATCAGATGAGATTTATAGCCTTGAGTAGGTATGCCCCATATGTAGTGACGGATAACACTATGATGGTGGAATACTTTATTCGAGGACTAAGGCCAGAATTGCAAGATGCAGTGATCCCATTGATGTGTAGAACAGTGGAAGAGGCAGCTTAGCGAGCAACTATACTTAAGAGGACTGTTTGGGCCAGGCAAGGACAGTCACAGGCAGGTGGTTTAGGCTCAGGTAGCTATCGGTATCCACAATCGTCAGGAGGAATCAGTAGAGGAAAAGCACCTTCCGGAGCTTCATCATCATCTGGAATAGGAAAATGGGGTAAGCAGATCAAGAAATTCTTTCAAGGAAGCCGTGGTAGAGGCAGGCAACAGGGTATTTAGCAGAGAGGTTTTCAACAGGGTCGTGGCTATAGGCCATCTGTTCTAGAAGAATCTCAGCAGAGTGCGGCAGGGCAGCCAACGGTGCCTCCATCTTTCAGATGTTATAATTATGGGCATCCAGGACATTTAGCAAGGAATTGTCCGTATCCCCGAGAACAGACTTATGGTAGAGGTACTCAACCGCAGCTGCAACAACCCTTTCAGCGGCCAGTAGAGCAGGGTAGAAGTGCACCATATCAAAGAGGAGGACGGGGTCGAGTAATGGCTATTACTAGAGCTCAAGCGGAAGTATCCAATCTTGTTGAAGGTATTCTACCTTTCTTTGATTTTACTGCTAGAGTATTAATTGATCCGGGTGCTTCCCATTCATTTATTTCCAAAGATTTCCTGGATAGTATGGTACTTCCTTTAGAAGAGAAATCTTGTGAGTTGATAGTGGAAATTCCTTCAGGAGGATATTTGTTGACTTCCTGCTTTTTAGAAGATGTCTCGATAGTAATCCATGGGAATCAAATGCCTGCAAGATTGTATGCTTTAACATTGAAGGAATATGATATGATTCTGGGAATGGATTGGTTAGAGGCCTATGGGGCATTGGTTGATTGTAGAAAGAAGAGAGTCAGATTTTGCAGACCTGGTGGTGAGGTGTTTGAATTTCAAGGTAATTTCTGCACTTAGAGCTAGAAAGTTAATTAATGCGGGATGTATAGTGTACCTTGCCACTGTTAGTCTAGTTGAATTTGATAAGTCTGTAGATTCAGTAACAGTGGTTAGAGAATTTGCAGACGTGTTCCCAGATGAGTTGCCAGGATTAGCTTTGCATAGAGAAGTGGATTTTACAGTTGAATTGCAACCAGGTAGTTTACCCATTTCTAAAGCACCATATAGAATGGCTCTAGCAGAGTTGAAAGAATTGAAAAAGCAGTTGCAAGAATTATTGGAAAAAGGTTTCATTAGGCCTAGTCAGTCACCATGGGGAGCGCCAGTGTTATTTGTCAGAAAGAAAGATGGCAGTTTAAGAATGTGTATTGATTACAGGCAGTTGAATAAAGTTACAATTAAGAATAAATATCCACTTCCTCGGATTGATGATTTATTTGATCAACTGCAATCAGCTAAAGTATTTTCCAAGATAGACATGAGATCAGGATATCATCAGTTGCGGATCAGAGAAGAAGATATTGAGAAGACAGCTTTCGGACTAGGTATGGGCATTATGAATTTGTGGTAATGCCTTTCGGATTGACAAATGCACCTGCAGCTTTTATGAATTTGATGAATAGAATATTTCATCAGTATTTGGATCAGTTTATAGTGGTCTTTATTGATGATATATTGGTCTATTCAGTATTAGAAGAAGAGCATGCAAATCACATGCGGATTACTTTGCAAATATTGAGAAATCATCAGCTATTTGCTAAGTTTAGCAAATTTGAATTCTGGTTAAAGGAAATTCAATTTTTGGGTCATGTGATATCAGGTGAAGGTATTGCAGTGGATCCAGCCAAAGTTGAGGCAGTAATGAAATGGGAGGAGCCGAAAACAGTGTTTGAAATTAGGAGTTTTCTAGGTTTGACAGGATATTACAGAAGATTTATTCAAGATTTCTCCAAGATAGCAGCACCAATGACAAGGTTAACAAGAAAGGGTGTTCCTTTTGTGTGGTCCCCAGAGTGCAGGCGCAGTTTTGCAGAATTGAAGAAGAGGTTGACATCGGCACTAGTTCTAGAAATTCCATCGGGCAGTGGTGGATTTGTTTTGTTCACAGATGCATCTAAGAGAGGTTTGGGTGCAGTTTTGATGCAGCATAGTAAAGTGGTTGCCTATGCCTCCAGGCAATTGAAGAAGCATGAGGAGAATTATCCTACTCATGATTTAGAGCTGGCAGCAGTAGTTTTTGCATTAAAGATCTGGCGGCATTATTTGTATGGTGAAAGATTTGAGATTTTCACCGATCATAAGAGCTTAAAATATATTTTCTCTCAGAAAGATTTGAATTTAAGGCAGCGTCGATGGATGGAATATCTAAAAGATTTTGACTTTAATTTGGCATATCATCCAGGCAGAGCAAATATGGTGGCAGATGCATTGAGCAGAAAAGTGGTTATGAATCAACTTATGATCAGAGAATGGAAACTTTATCAAGATGTGGTGGAGAATTCTTTTTATGTGCCAAGTAGTCAGCGCTGAGCTATATTAGCAACTAGTGCAGTGGAGCCTTCTCTTTACTGGAAGATAGTAGAGGCACAGAAAGCAGATACCAATTTAGCAGATATTCTCAGAATGGATGAAGTAAATTTGGGGCATGATAATGTGGTCAGGTTAAAAGGACGATTGTATGTCCCAGAAGATACAGAAATTAGACAAAAGGTTTTGGAAGAAGCTCATAGATCAAGGTACACCATTCATCCAGGCAGTACTAAAATGCATCAAGATATGAAGAAGCATTTCTGGTGGCCGAATATGAAGAAAGAAATTGCAGAATTTATAACCAGATGTGCAGTATGTCAGCAAATAAAAGTAGAGCATCAGAAGCCAGGAGGATTGTTGCAGCCATTACCCATTCCGCAGTAGAAGTGGGATGACATAGCCATGGATTTCATAGTTGGTTTGCCCAGCTCATCAGGTCATAATGCAATATGGGTTTTTGTGGACAGATTGACCAAGGTTTGCAGATTACTACCAGTTAGCATGACATGGTCAGTTGATAGATTAGCTAAGCTGTATGTAGAAAGGATTGTACCTTTGCATGGAATACCGGTCACTATAGTTTCAGATCGAGACCCTCGATTTACCTCAGGTTTTTGGAGGAGTTTACAAAGAGTCGTCGGCACAGAGCTAAGGTACAGTTCAGCATATCATCCTCAAACAGATGGGTAGACGGAAAGAACAATTCAGACCATTGAAGATATGTTGAGAGCTTTCTGTCTTGTGTGGGGAGGCATTTGGGAGCGTCATTTGGGCCTAGTTGAGTTTGCATATAATAATAGCTATCATTCAAGTATTGAAATGGCACCTTATGAAGCATTGTATGGTAGACCGTGCAGGTCACCATTAAATTGGCATGAAGTAGGAGAAAGGCAGGTTTTGGGCCCGGAAATGATTCGTCAGTGTGCTAAAATAGTAAAATTTATTCAAGAAAAGCTGAAAACAGCCCAAAGTCGCCAAAAAAGTTATGCAGATGTTAGACGTAGACCATTACAATTTGAAGTTGGTGATTTTGTATTTTTGAAGGTATCTCCTACTAAAGGTGTATTAAGGTTCAGTAAGAAAGGCAAATTGAGCCCGAGATATGTTGGGCCGTTTCAAATAAAAGAAAGAATGGGTGAAGTAGCTTATAAATTGGATTTGCCAGCAGATTTCACTGATGCTCATGATGTGTTCCATGTTTCAATGTTAAGAAAATACATTAAAGATCCAACCCAAGTTGTCAGCTATCAAAGAGATGATTTAAATCCTGACATGACAATGCCGGAGTATCCAGTGCAAATTTTAGGTCACAGAACTCAAAAGCTCAGAAACAAGGAAATTAAGTTGGTAAATGTTAGATGGGAGAACAGACAAGGTGGTGAAGATACTTGGGAATTTGCGGAAGAAATGAGGAAAACATATCCATACTTGTTTGAGTAAGTTTTATTCTTTTTAGGTGATAGTATGATATGAATTGCAATGAAATGTTGATAATTAGCTTCTATTTTAAATTTCGAGGACGAAATTTCTTTTTAGGTGATAGTAATGTAACGTTCCGACCGCTCGGATCGTCTTTGTGTGGTCATGGAGGCCAGTGTATGGCCGATGACGTGTGTGTGACAGGTGGTTTTCGCAGATTATGTGATTTTGCCTAAAATGTTCACTGTCTCTCTGTTCTTAACGTGACAGTGAGGGACGTCGCGTTCTGATCGCGACAGACCATAGCGTCGCGTTAATGAAACCATCAATTTAAGTGAACGTGCGCATGTCTGACGCGTGTCGTATGCTAGGCGTTCGGACTGACGTCAGCAGGATTAACGCGACGGTCAGCTACGCCGCGTTTAGGTCGCGACCGTGAAGGGTGTCGCATTCTTAACTGCACTGTGTTTTTAAGTAACCCTAGCAGAACAGAGCTGATGAAAGCTCTGCTCGGCCAGGGGTTTTACTGTGGGGATTCTTAGGCGATTTGACTTCTTAGAGTTCGGTTCGACGAGTTTCCACCGCGAGGACGTTACGTGGAGCGGAGGGAACATCGTGCCGACTTTGTTCTTCGCGTTCTTCACGAAGGTAGGGAGATTTCCAGCGTTTTGATCCGTGGATTGCCTGTGTGATGTAAATAATGTGTTTCCTGCTTTCTAAATCATAGATAGCATGTGTAGGAACACATTAAAGCATGAAAATGGAATGAGAACCATAGATTTTAAGGAGTTTGAGGTGATTTGAATGAAGGGTTCTGGGTCAGGGTTCGCACCTGCTATCACGGTCGGTTTGGGAGCTGCGACCAGGTCACGACACCGCGATACGTCGCGTTCTGTAGGCGACATTCCACTCTGTCGCGACAACAGCCGAATGCTGTATTTCAAGAATAAGTGTAAGTGTATAATTATCCGTTTAGTGTGGTTTGTGATATGTGATGATAGTAGGAGGTGCATTAGCACTCTCTCTATGCTCGGGGAGCGTGTGGTGTGTAGTTTACCTAGTACTCAGTGGTTTACGTGGAGGTTTCACGTGGCTTTGGCGTGATGCACGTGGTTTCTGTGTATGTGGTGTGTAGTTTGACGCCTTCCGTGGATACCTCTTCAGTTGGGAACCCCAGGTTTTGTGTGAGCCAGGCACGTGAGTGCTCGGGGCTTGTCCCGGTACTGGGTACCGATGAGGTCTTGTCGTCTTCCTGGACACCCTCACTCTTGTGCTGAGTAGTACGTCCGGCTAAGGGAAAGACGGCAGTGGGACATCGACTAGAGAGAGTTTGTTGTGTTGTCGCTTGTAGCGCGCTCGTAGTTGGGGGAGACAGACACCCGTAGACGTACTGGGCCCCAGCTAGTCTTGTTTTCCAGTGCCTCACTTTAGGAAGCTCGGGCCAGAGCCCCTAAGGGTGCTAGGCATGGGCCTACGTGGTGTGTGGCCTGTAGGTTATGGTGGTTTAGTTGGACTCCACAGTTCCTTGTACTTTTTTAGTGGAGCGGCAGCTGGACCTTTCGTCCGTGGCTGCGAGACTGAGAGGTGGTCTTGTGTGGTTTGTCCGGGTCAGTAACTGGTGTCATGAACCAGTTGACGTGGCCCGAGTGTGGCGTTTTTCTACAATATCCCGTACACCTGTGTGGCTTTGCCGTTTATTTATTTATTTACGTTGAATCCTGTTAAGCGGCAAATGGTAAGTGGTACTTACAGTTCTATATTATGCTAGATAATGTTATAAATTGTTAGCTTAGCATTTCCTGCTTTGCTACTTGTGTTTGTCTGCTCGGTTTCTGGGAAGTTTCCCTACTGAGCCAGTGACACGTGAGGCTCACCCCTACCTCCTACCAGGTGAGGGAGATCAGGAGATTTCGCGCCTGTCGTCCAGTGGAGGGTCTGCACCACCAGCAGGTAATATTACTTTTCTGTTGTACACCTCGGGGTATGCCCCAGGTTCTGTTATAGTTTGGCTACAGTTGTGCTATGGCTATGTATAATTCATGTAAATATTTGTGAGATTGTCAGATCTTATAAATGTTTAAGTTGGTTCCTTTATATTTCTACGGACGCGTGGTTTGATATCCCTTGCGAGGCTCTGGCCCGTTCGCGGGAGGCGGACTCGAGTCAGGCTTGTTGTTAGTTGGCTTGCTCGGTGCTCCTGAGGTATGTTCCTTCTTTACAATTCTACCTTTGATACGTTCGGTGAGTTCGGTCGCATCGTCCAGACATTGTGCTCTCTTGACCATCTCCGGATAAGTCTAAATGTCAAATGGTGCCAGTTGGGTGATATAAGTGGGTCTGAGCCCGTTGAGGAATCTCTTCGCCTTCATCCTCTCAATGCTCACCAGATGATTGGCATAGCGTGCCAATCGGGAAAACTAAGCCTCATACTCAGCAACGGTAAGGCTCCTTTGCTTTAGTGCTACGAACTCAGTGGCTTTCTCTCTTGGACTCTTTCTGAAAAATATTTGGAGTTGAAATGCTCCTTGAACTCATTCCATGTAAATTGTGCATCTGCTCTGGTTGCCTCGATGGACTCCCACCACGCACGGGCGTCCCTCTCTAGCTGGAATGTCATTAACAGAAGTTTGTCACCAACCGCGCATTGCATAACGCGGAAGATACGCTCAATCTCCTTGAGACAGTTCTCGGCCTCATCAGGATCAGTAGACCCACTGAATCGAGGCGGGTTTAGATTGCAGAAGTTCCGATGTAACTCTCCAGCTCCTCGATTGTTGTTGTTATTAGCTTCAACAGTCTGGAGTAATGCCTGAGTAAGCTATTGGATTGTGTGTTGCATGTCACAGAGTTGAGCACGCTCCACTGCCATTGCTAGTGTTTATGTTCCTTCAAAAGAGAATTTTTAAACGTAAGTCATTGAGTTTGCACTAAGTTGTGCGTGTGTGAGTTCATTTTATCTTATTACCCAAGGTTCTACCCATCTCACAAAGGTATGGAGTTAGACTCTAAGTCAAGGCAGGTCAAACCTAGATCATCCTATACTTAAGAATAACCTAGGCTCTGATACCACAAAACTGTAACACCCTGACACGGAATATCGGAGCGGGATTACTGTTATTAAACAGTACAGAGAGAGAAATAAATAGGTAACAAACCATTGCTCAATCGCAATAATATCAAATAACTTCAAATTTCATTAATATTCCATCATCATTACGATCTAACTATTACATCAACTGATCAGAGCCATGATTAGGGCCCAGAGTACTTTATTGAAAGCCAAACTAATACATATGGACTAACTGACTCTAATTGACTACTAAAGCACAGGTTGCTGAAACGAGTCACTCCTGAGCATCCTCCTCAGTTCCATCCTCGTGAGTAAGGTCATCATCCGACTCACCTGAACACATGAAATAAATACGCAGGATAAGCGAATAACGCCCAGTAGGACTTAATACCTCATGGGAACAAGCATGCTTTAAGTAATTAACGTCTTGTATGGCAGAGTAACGACAGAGTATAGTCACGTAGAGCAAGTAACAATAGCGAGAGAGTAATAGCATTGGTATATTGTAAATAGAACAACGATAACGATAATAGAATGACCATGTAACGACAATAGCACTTGAATAGACAGTACTTGAAATGATAGCACTTTGATTATCAACGATGAATTGTTATAGTATTAAATGGCACTGGACTCATGCCGTACGCATCCTGATCATGTAACCCTTGCAAGGAAATAGCACTCTTCGGGAGCTCTCCCCAGGACCAGATCGGGCCCTATTGCACTGACATATAGCACTTGTTCATTATTTAGACAATCAATTACATGGCCAATAGAGTACCAAGAAAAGATGAGAGTAGTAGATGAACTAGATGAGAGAGTAGAAAGAACCTGAACAGATGAGAGTAAAGAGACTGTAGATGAGATAGGGACAATAACGTAAAACACGATAAACAACGATAGTCACAGTTGCATGACACACCTTCGTGGGCCGGCAGTCTGGTAGAAATCATCACCACCCGGTAGCCGTGCTATGAACATTGACTAGATGGTCCAACGTGATCACAAGATAAGGAGAGAACTCACTAAGGCCATGGATCGTACTGATCCCTAAAGGTGTAACAGGTTTTAGGGTGCAACCAACTCGTTGGCTAAGGACGTGCGCCAAAGCCAGGAAGACTTACGGAGACATTGATAAGGATTCCCTGGTCCAGTCAGGAGTATTCCCGATGGAGAGGTGGTCCAAGTCAAAAGAAAGTGTGTAGAAAACTGATCTGTCGTGCCTCGGGTGCTCGAAGGCTGAGGGAAAACGATAACGGTGTTCAAAATGCGTGTATAAAAGGAAGACGTGTATTTAATTAAATAGAGAATTTAGTAATTTATTTCGCTAAATTACCAGATATATTATTGGAAAATTTAACAAGGTTTAATGGCAAACATGATGGTTAGGTGTGTGTAAGTGTAGATGAATCAAGAGAACAAGTATGGTTGTGCATATAGTTTTTAGATTAATTTACCACGTAATAATGATCATTAATAATTAACAGTTCATATTTATTCATGACAGTACTCCATTTGGGTTTAACATGATTTAATAAACACGTATGGCAGGGTTAAATGGGAAAAATCAGGGTTCTGGCCGCCATAGTCAGATCGCGACGCAGGGTGCTGTCGCGATCAGGTCGCGACAAGGCGAACCAGTGCGTTCAGGTTTCAGGTTGCAGCTCGAAGGGCTGTCGCGTTAAGGTCATTGCGACACCCGGGCTTGGCGCGTTCTGTGAACCGGCATTGGGGTGAACTGGGGGCAGGTCACGACCAGTCGACCTGTTGCATTCAGATCGCGACGGGTCCTGGTGTCGCGATCCCCTCTGAGGTCGCGGCGGATCGGGCCGTCGCGATCTCAGGGAGTGGTCCGAACCCCAGAAAAGGTGTTTTTACCCTTTTTCCAGGTGGATCTACATGATACAAGGTACTTAAAAATTCGATAATAAATCGCATAGTGATCCTAAAAGCATGAAACCAATTTCAAACGAGAGTAGACATGTTGATCTATCAACAGGCATGATCAATTCGAAAATAAACAAGGTTTAGGCATGCTTTGATTAGGTTACATTTTAGTGACCTAAAAATACACAGTCAAGGGTCAATGAATTAATTAGCGATGGATACATGATAAAAATTACGCAAACTAGGGGCGTTTGAAAGCTAACATGACGTAGTATTTATGAAAATTTTCTCATAGCATGAAATCAAGTATACATGAGGTTTGAAAGCAAATATGAAGGGTCGTGTACATGGATCTGATAGGATTTCAAGGAATTAATTCTCTCTCATGGAAGATCGAAATAGAGCGAAACTAGAGGGCTTTTGCACAGGATCATGAAGTCTACCTAGGATAATTTTTACACGAATTTGGCTTGAGAGATTGCCTACCTTTCGTTGAAGTAAAGAAGAACCCTAGTTTGAAGATGAAAATAGGAAAAATCCTCCTTGCTCCAAGCCTTCTTCTCCCTTGCTTATTCGTCCACAGCCTTCTCTTTCATCCTCCAGAGTTCCTTCTGCGGTCTAGGGGGTGATAGGGCCGAGATTGGGGTGTTTTGTTGGCTAATAGAGTCCAATCCCTTCTAAGAGTCCCTCCTTCCATAAAATTCCAAATTTCTCATATTTATCACCCACTTTTCTTCCTTTATCTCCTAGTTAGGGTTGGGAAGAGAGCCAATTTCGTGGTTAATGGGTTAGAGTGAGTTTAGGACTCTTTTTAGGATAGATTTGACTTGTTTAATATTTATCTTACCCCCTTTTATTAATTACTATTATTTTAAATCCGAATTTGACATAATTACCTCCCATCTCATGATGGGCTCTTAACATTTGGGCCTGACAATTTATGTTTGGGCCATTAACATAACCTATTCCTAATTTTGGTTAATGGGTGTTCCTTTAATTCACTTAAATTCTATTTATTCCCTTTTTTAATTCTAATTAAATCTATTTATCTCATTTATTAAATTAAAAATTTTATTTTATATTGAATTTAAAAATCAAGGTTG
This sequence comes from Colocasia esculenta, assembly GCA_014218235.1. NCBI lineage: Eukaryota > Viridiplantae > Streptophyta > Magnoliopsida > Alismatales > Araceae > Colocasia > Colocasia esculenta. The sequence continues at coordinate 20,448,298 of CM024755.1, read as the reverse complement.
CTACGATTGATGACCAAAAGAGCCCAATGGTTCGTCCCAACGTGCATGGGGGAGAAGAGGAGGTCTAATTCAGTTGGAGCGCGGTCCAATCTTTTGAAAGAGTAATCGAGATGTTGTTGTTTGCCCTTATCATCTTTGCACGATTGGACGTAAACCTTTAATGTGGCTCCCAGATATCCAAAAGTCTTGAAATTGTTCGAGTTCTCTTGATGGGGGAGAAACAAGTAAGTGTTGATGTAGTAGTCAATTATGATCGATTCGCTCTGCCCCCCGAACAATGGTTCCCGGATGTCCTTAAATGTGAGGAAATTATCGTATCATTCGAGAGTGCCGCCGAACATCAAGTCACTACATGTTAGAAAGGTGTACATCTTCTGTAAGAATGGAGATGTCATATAATAATAGATGAACTAATATAATGTAACAGAAAAGCTCCGAACTGTAAAAAGGAAATACATGTACTGTAACACGTACTCATTAATGATGCACTCATTCAGAAATCTTTCAATCCAAGACTTTTAGTCCACTCCTAATACTTTCCGGGTGACATAATCTCGTCTCCCCTCTTTCTTGCCCGTTGGAAGTGTGTCTGTACTCTCTTGAGAGCTAAGAAAGATCAGTTCGGAAGTGGACACATTGACGTTCGGAGCTTTGTACCGATAATCCTCTGGCTGTGATGGAGTAAGTAATAAAAGAATTTTCTGTAAGGGGACTTTAATGTTACTGTGACGGGGTCTTAATGTTACTGTTATGTAACATTAAGGTTACTATAACAGAACGTTAAAATTATGTATCTTCTACTGTTAAGGGGAAATTATACCGTATATATCTCCGGTTGCCGCCCTTTTCTCGTCTCAACTGTAACTCGTCTGGACAATGAGGATGGGGAAATATGACGCCTCTTCCTCTTCTCCTCCTCCTTCCTCTTCTTCTCTACCTCCTCCTCCTTCTCCTTCCTCTTCTCCTCCCTCTTCCTCTTCTGCTCCACCTCCTTCCTCTTCTTCTCTTCCTCTTCCGTCTTCCTCTTCTCCTCCTTCCTCTTCTTCTCTACCTCCTCCGCCTCCTTCCTCTTGTGCTCCTCCTCCTCCTTCCTCCTCTTTTGCTCCTCCTCCACCTGCTTCCTCTTGTGCTCCTCCTCCTCCTCCTTCCTCTTCTTCTCCGCCTCCTCCGCCTCCTTCCTCTTTTGCTCTTCCTCCTCTCTCCACTTATTCTCCGCGTCCTCTGCCTCCTTCCTCCTCTCTCTTCTTCTTCTCCACCTCCTTCCTCTACTTCTTCCTCCCCTCCTCCTCTTTCTTCTTCTTCTCAGCCTCCTCCTCTTCCTTCCCCTTGTGCTCCTCCTCCTCCTTTCTCTTATTCTCGTCGGCCTCCTCCTTTCGCCCCCTCTTCCTCTGTTCCTTTGGCTCCGACGTCCGCCACTCTGACATTGATCGTCGCGACCTTGTCAAGGGGGTTCTTCTTCCTGTAACTGAATATATGAAATACTGTAAATGTCTATGAATGATACTGTAAATGTATAAAACATATATTGTAACTGAATATATGAAATACTGTAAATGTCCATGAATGATACTGTAAATGTATAAAACATATACTGTAACTGAATATATGAACTACTGTTAATAACTATGAATGATACTGTAAATGTATAAAACATATACTGTAAAACATTACCTTGGTGTCGGGTACTCATCTTTGCTACGCTGTGTGATGGTACTGAAGCTGTAGAGAGCTCCGGAGGCGGTAGGACTAAGACTGCAGATTGTGGCTCCGTGGGTGGATGTTGCCACTCAGGTTGACGCTCAAACGGTTTCCTTCAGTCTTTGTAGCCTTTAGTCCATTGATTGGATGATATTTTTCTGCCACTGTAAGAGGTCGCTCTACAACTCCATGACCTCCCTCTGTTGTTTGGACACTCCTAAAAGCTCATGAAGAATGTGAACAACATGTTTATCTAATGGAGGAGTTCCAGGAGTGGTGGACGTCGATGCCGTCAATCGTCGCGAGGCCTTAGGTCGGTCATCCCTCACATTAACCTCCAAATATACCTGAAGTAAAGTCATAGGAAGATATCATGTACGAAGATAACACAGGTTCAGGGGTAAGTCACACTTACATCAGAGCATCGCAATCCCCGTAGTAGGTCGGATAAGGACTGTCCCTTACCCTGACAATCCCAACGGAAAAATGGGGGATCTCTTTGGGGATGCTCTGGTTTCAATTTTAACTGGTGCGTCAAAAACCATGCCTATATCATTAACAAATAGATATATCGTATCAAATATATATATCAAGTACTGTAACACATAGATATGCCGTATGTAAGAGAGTACTTCACGTACTATAACATGCAGGTGTATCATATGTAAAAGAGAAGTAATGCTATGATATGGCAGGGTCTTTAGGTACGACCCCGTTGTATCATCAGTCCAGACCGTTGGATTAAAAATCTAACGGTCTATCTCTATTGACCGAGTAGGATCGAGCACCGAGCAGGACCGAGCACCGAGCAATGAGTATTCTGAACACCCGAGCACTCGAACACTGAGCACAAATGTACTGTAGCGCTCCGCCGTTGGATTAAAATCTAACGGTTCGTGCTATGCTACAGCGGTGCCGTATCAAAAAGCTCCGTCGCACCATAGCATTTCTCTATGAAAGAGTACTTTGCGTACTATAACAGAGCGGTGTATCGTATGTAAAAGACTACTTCGGGTATTGTAACAGATAGATATATCGTATGTAAAATACTGCTTACACCGAGAGTGGGAACACAACTGGTTAGGAAGATGGTTTTGCTAGATGGAGCTCCTATTACAGCTGCCTTCACATGCTCATGGCACTGCTGCACTGCCGATATTAGGTACTCGTGGATGGCAACAGCCCAATTGATGCTCTTCATGTCATGGAGGTCGTCCACATATGGCAGAATGGACAACAACTCCGCCCTCCCACTTGTGGGGAAGAAGAAACAAGAACATAGAAGTGCAAACCAAAGCTTCACCGAAGTTTCAACAGCTAGCTCACCCTCTTGTGGAACGTACTCCGTAAGCTTTCGTAAGACATTGTACCTGTCCATCGTTTGTTTGGATCCAAGGATGCGGCACAAACTAGCTTTTGCCCCATCTGCCTTTAGATTGATGGGTGAACCATGATTGGGTATACCCATAACCGTTGCCAGGTCTGAAGGACGAAAAGGCAAGCTGCAGGGGCCAATCTTAAAACGATCTTTTCCTTCGAAACGTGTTATCAGATTGACTATCAGGGACATAGGGTAGGTCACCACTTCGCATTTGACATACGCGTGGAATGGTGAATTTCTCATTAACTTGAGATGCACACTCCTAAACTGCAAGTCTTGCATAACGCTACAGTACCATGAAATCAAACATCACATATTAAATTGATTCCGATCCTTGTCTGCAAAGAGAAGATCGAAACTTAAAAAAAAAAACATTCAGTCAACAAATATTGGACACAGGGTAAGAAGAAAGATTACTACTTTGGATGACTTGGAGGGCATTTTCATCCACTTCCATCACCGTCAACGCTTCTTGCTCCGCTTCCACCGCAATGCGACCAATCGCCACGCTCGTAGGAGATCCATGGCTTGCCATCGTTAGAGGGGACAGAGAGATCGCTTCGACTGTAGATGTAACTCAAACAATGGAAAACTTTAACAGAGAAGAGGGCTAGTGCAAGAATGGCAGTGCAGGTGTATGGAGTTTCGAAATGTCGCGATATATGTAGGGATGGGTTCCGTGGACCCGACGGAATGGCGGTGCACTGCAATGATGAACATCGTGCGCCTGAACATAATCGGTATTCATGATGATGGGACGTCCAAGCTATCATGTCCGTTCGTCTGGCGCTTTCCCGCCAACACTGCTTCCACGATACGCACTCCCGCCAAATTGACCCACAACAGCTCATCTCCTCACACATGCTATTTATAGACACTACGCGCCACATTTCTATGAAAAAAAGTCTTTCATTCGCCTTCCTCTGCGACGCAATGGAACAGCTCCCTACAAGATGTGCATTTGGAGATCAAAGTTTCGTTCTTTTCATAGGGAGGGGCATGGAATTGGTGTCTATACATGCGAGGGTTTCAGGCAGGAAAACATGCTGAAGTATCTTCTTCCCATTAATGGAAACGTTGAACAGGTGATGCATGACGATGGAGATGTCCAAGCTATGTTTGATCTTCACAAGTGTCAATGAACATCATTCATAAATCTACACATTCATGCGGTGGACTCTCGTTGCCTCAGTACGCATGCTAGTCGTCAGTCAGGTGATCCGCCACAACTTGACAGGTACATACTCCCATACGTCGTTCCCATGCATTCTTCATAAGCCTTCAAGTTATCCCATGCATTCTTCAACAACCTTCATGTTATCCTATGCATCATGTACGTATGTATGTACATTTTTTACAGAAGTACTTTAAACACGCATGGCGCTTCTTTGGAAACCACAGAACCGTCCCACTTACCAGGAAGCAGTCCAGAATTGTACGACGACTGAACAAAAGTAGCGGAAGGTGAAGTACCAGTCTTGACACAATATTGTCTAGGTAGAATACATTCAGTAGGACAAGTCTTCATAAGCAAAGAGCAATTGCAGATGGAATTGACAAATTACGCGATCACACGAGGATTTAATTGGAAATATTTGAAGAACGACTCTGTACGATTAACTGTATGGTGCAATGTAGATGTTTGCCCATGGCGCCTTCATGGGTCCGTCATTCGTCAAGGTCCAGAATTTGCAATCAAGAGTCTGAACAACATACACAGCTATGGGTGTGACATTATGAGCGATCGACATCCTAGGACATCTAAGAAGTGGGTTGCAAATGCTGTGAAGGGGAAACTAGTTGATAAACCCACTTATAGAGCAAGTGAAATGATGAGAGACATACTTCGGGATTACGGTATCTCCATCCCTTATCATCAAGTATGCCATGATATTAATTCTAACACATCACGACTTCTACTGTAATGCATACAACGAGAATTGTAAGTTTCTGGCGCTTGTATTGTAACAACTATAATCATATACTATAAGGGTCCGTATTGTAACAACTGTAATCATTTCAAAGTATACTGTAACAATCTATGCAGGCCACTGTATCAACAACAGTATAATCTGTAAGGTATAAGGACAAGTACTGTAACAATATGTAAATAGTCTGTAAATAGCACTGTATAAATTCATCTAACATACCATATATCATCATATCAATAGGCATGGTGGGGCAAAGAAGTTGCTGTCAGTTCTTTATACGGAGATTTCAGAACAAGCTATCATATGTTGCACTGGTACAACGAACGTGCATTACAGTCAAACTCAAGATCGGTTTTGTCTCTAGAAGTGGACCCGGAGACATAACGTTTCAAACGCTTTTTCATATGCTTCCAGGCATCTGCATATGGGTTCGAAGTTGGTTGCCGACCTATGCTCTTTTTGGACGAAACTCATATCAAACAACATAGAGTACAAGGGGTTATACTTGCAGCAAGTGCCTTAAATGGTAACAATGAGCTATTCACAGTAGCGTACTCCATCACAGATTCAGAAACATATGACAACTGGGTCTGGTTTATACAAAATTTGAAAAGGGCATTACTCTCAGATAGAAGGATCGCCTTTCTATCAGACAGGGGAAAGGTCTGAAGGAAGCGATTCCTGACATATTTCCAAATGATCATCACAACTACTATTTCCAGCACATCATGTAGAACTTCAACGACCAATGTGCAGGGAAATATGCCGCCCCTTTCAAGAAATTACTTAGAAAAATCCTACAGCGCATTGCCTATGCTGTCACTGAACAAGAGTACCAAGATGCAATGATCGCAATGGAGCTTAATTCTACTGATGCCAAAGAATGGGTGCTTCGAAATGATGTCGACCACTGGTCCCTTGCTCATTTCCTGGGACAAAGGTTCGCCTCTTTAATTACACAAGCGATATGTTCTATTACATTCCGCCATTTATGTTCTTACAGTTAGGCGTTGGCATGTCTTATAGTAACAGATATAAGCTATTACAGTAAGCATTATCTTACGGTTACAGATATATGACATTACAGAACGTGTTAAATGTGGTTACAGTAAGTAGTGAAGACGTGTTACTGATATATGATGTTAAACTAATTTCCTTTACATTGTCTCACAGGTTTGGCGAGTTATACTCAAATTTGGCAGAGTCATTCAACAATTGGATACATGATGTGAGAAGTCTACCAATGCTACAGATGGTTGACAAAATTAGAGTTCAAATTATGGAAATGGCTGCAAAGAGAAAAATTGATGCAGCCTTGTGGGATACTCCATACTATCCTAAAGTACAAAAAATCATCGAAAAAAACCTTCAAGAAAGAAGAAGCTTAGCAATCCGTCATTTAGACAGAATCATATTTGAGGTTATTGAAAGTATGAAGACGTACGCTGTAAACCTCCATCAACAAACATGCTCCTGTGGACATTGACAACTTGTCAAGATTCCTTGTAAGCATACATGCGCAGCAATTGGCAGTAACAAGGAGGTCGTTTCTCAATACGTTTCAGCATTTTACAGCACAGAAGTGTATAGGGCTGCATACGAAACAAACATTCAACCTATCCCAACATTTGACATGCCGGATCCGCCTCAACCATCTAATGTTCTGATCAAGCCACCGACAACAAAAAGGTTGCCAGGAAGATCGAGAAAGAGGAGAATACATTCAAGAGGAGAAGTAGAGCATGCGTATATTTGTTCAAGGTGCAAACAAATAGGTCACAATAGAAGAATTTGTGGCAACCCACCCCACAATCCTGAATGAATTAAAATTATCTATAGTTGTTCTTTACCTACAATGTGTAAGTGATGTCAATGCTTGCTGTAAGTGCGAAACACACGTTATGTAAGTGCCATACACACGTTATGTAAGTCCAACTTCCATGGATGGCGGAGGCGGATAGACAGGCAACATGAAGAACGATTCACGGGCCTTCAAAAGGACTTGTGTAAGTGATGTCAATGGTTTCTATAAGTGTGCTCGGCACCTTATGTAAGAGCAACTTCCCATCGATCAGAGTTCACGGCCCTTCGAAAGGATAGAAGCGTCAGTGTCGATTGGGAAAAAGGCATTCGAAAGGATGAAAGGGTAAGACGGGAATTGGAAAAAGAGATGAATGCAAAAGAGACAGAACTCGTGAATCGAGGGTCGTAAATGGTGACGTCTCAAAAGTAGGGACTGAAAATTAAACCGGGCGAAAAAGTAAGGACTCTACATCTGACAGGGATGAGGGAAAAAGTACAACCCTCTGATAGAGACTCCCAATTAATTTTCCTAGATAATATATAATTTAATTTATACTATTTTACTAATAAGATCTAAATTTACATGATTGAATATCTATTTTATTTGAAGTTCCCTAGAAAATAGTTATATTTCCCCAAAAAAACTTTTTTGTTCAACAACTTGTGTAACCAAAATTATGCTTATTAGTAATGTTTTAACCAAAAATAAATATGCTAAAAGTAACTGTAACGACCCGAGAACCCGACCCTCGGCCCACGCCGAGGACCCAATTTTTGCGGTCGCTGCCCACGGATCCGGAGACCCGGAAGGACTGTAAAGTATATCAAATAGGATATGCAACAGAAGTAAACGTCAACTGCTAAACTAGAAGCGTACAAGCGGAAATAGGAAAGAGAGTGAGACTGCTGCGTACTGCTCTAAGTACAGCCCCTATGCACGCACACTAGTACAAGTAAAAGGCAGGGGAAAGAACAGATCCCTTAGGGGCATACCCCGAGGGTGATGTACACTGGAAAAAGGGAAACACTGCTAGCTACGGGGTCCTCGCCTACCGCCCCGTCTCCCCCGCCCGATGCGCGCACTGCCGCTGTTGAAAAGTCTCACCTGGAAAAAGGAGGGATGAGCTTCACAACAGAAGCTCAGTAGGGACTACCAATCTCCTACTGGCTCTAATAGGCAGAAGGATATATATATATATATATATAACAATTAAATAACAATAGTTTATATCTTCTACCTACGAACGGAAGTGCGGAAGCGAAGCTACAACTAGCGCGGTATGGGAACACAACGCGGTCAGAAACTCCGTACGACTACTCGTCGTGACCACCACATGGCTAGTCAACACAGACATAGGGGACTCCGCCTGGACAAGGAGCACTAGCTACGGAAAACACTACCACTAGTCAAAGGTCAGGTGCGCCCACCGACGTTTTACCCTCGATCCGAGTCCTGACCCTTACGTCTCGTCAGAGCGAGGTAGGACACAAAGTACACACAATAACCGCCGTAGTCTGGCCGGACTACGGTCCCACACCTGACCTCTCCAAGTAGTTCCGGGACCACAAGGAGCGAGGCAGTGAGAAACAAGATTGGCTGGCCTGCGCCGGGTAGAACTCCTAACTGTCCTTGGCGTCCCAGACCAACCACGAGAGCTCTGCAAGTGACTCAACGCCACTGTCCTAACCACCATTTTCCCGTCAGCTCTAGAGTCCGCCTGCTGGGCTACCAACTCGAGCACACTCATAACCCGGAGTACTCCCTCAACAGGCTCCCGAGGACGGGGGTCCCAGGCAACGGTAACAACCTCTCACACGGGACAAGCCCTTAAGTGCCGTGCACCGGGCGAAAGACTAGTGTAGGACCGTACTAGGAAACTAGCACAGGTGCCACGAGTACAGTAAAAGAAACAGAAATGGCGAAGACCAAAACCTGTCTCTCGGTTGAAGTTGCGACGCATCGGGCTGTCACGACCAGGTCACGACGCCCTACCCTGTCATGACCGGCATGGCCGTCGCGACAAGATCGCGACGTACATAATGGTCGCGTCTTCAGTAGAGGGGGGGGGGGGGGGTTCTGGAGCGCTTCTTCCGGAGACCGCCCCAAAAACACCAAACGAGCATTCCATAGGGGGAGGGGAGCATGCATAACATGTAAGGAAAGCTGTAAATCATGTAAACCACCCATACAACCCCACAAACATGGATTTAACAAGAATCTATGCTCGAAGGGGAAAAACTCACTCAACCACGAGCATGGGTCCTCACTCTCCCACAACCACAAACCACGAGGAAACACCATCCCTAAGGGGAGGGGAGCATGCTTAGGGCGAGAGGATCAAGAGTCCCTACCTCCACGCGAAGAGCAAACCCGTTGGGGCCTTCTCGTAGGAATGACCGCCTCCTCCTTGCTCCAAACGACACGACCACATCCCCTGCACAAACGGAACGACACCCTCCTCAGCACGAACATCTCGAGCTCGAAGAAACGCCAAGGAAACAGAAGGGAAGCTCGAAGGGAAAGAGAGGGGGAGAAGAAGGAGAGGAGGAGGGTGAGGGGGAGAATGGGGCGCGGCGTTCGGTTTTAAACCGACGGCCCCCAGAATGAGACCGGCCGACCCGGCGCGACAACTACCGCGTCGCGACTCCCCTAGGCGTCGCGACCTTGTTGCGACGGCCGTCCCCGGCGTGACCCCAAAAAGGCAGTCAAACCTCGAAGACCGAAAAAGCAATCACGACGGGTGACCAGGCCGCGTCAACGCTGCGCGTGCCTGACACCCGACAAGGCCGTTCTGACAGAAAGGACAGTGGTCACGTCTATCAAAAAGCAGTCGCGACGTCGTCAGATGCCGCGACCACGACGCGTCGGCCACCCCTGCCGCGACAAGAACTCGGCGGCCGAGTACAGCGCGAACCAACCTTGTCACGGTAGGCCGATCTGGCGCGACCAAGTCGCGGCCAGGGCACCTATTGCGACCCAGAGGACGGGGCCAAGGGCCCAAGGGGGTCGGGTCTTACATCCCACCCACCTTAAGACATTTCGTCCTTGAAATAAAAACAACTCGGTCTCAAACCGGAAAGCAGTACAAGGAGAAGATATACCAATCAATCAAACAAATAGGGGAACTGCTCCTGCATCTCATCCTCACGCTCCCAGGTGGCCTCGCCACCGACGCGGTTCTGCTAAACAACCTTTACCAGCAGGATCTACTTTCGGTGCAACTGTTGCACTCTGCGGTCGACAACTCTGATTGGGTACTCTGGTACTGACAAGTCTGGCGCTACCTCAAGCTGTGAGTAGTCCAACACATGCAAAGGATCTGCGACGTACCTCTTGAGCTGCGAAACATGGAAAACACTGTGCACACCTACCAGCTCTGCCGAAAGACTCAACCTGTACGCCACCTCGCCGATCCTCTCTGAGATAGGGAAAGGCCCACTGTACCTGGGACTGAGCTTCCCCTTCTTTCAAAACCTCATAACACCCTTGGTTGGCGAGACCCGCAAGAAAACAAGGTCACCAACGCTAAACTGTGACGGTCTCCTACGACTGTCTGCATAACTCTTTTGCCGGCTCTGCGCTGCCTATAGCCTCTGCATGATCAGCCTGACTGTATCTGCACACTACTGCACTAACTCTGGTCCCAACAGCTGCCTCTCTCCAACCTCGAACCCAGTGAAGAGGTGTCCTGCACGGGCGACCATACAAAGCCTCGTATGGCGCCATTCCGATGCTTGAGTGGTAACTGTTGTTGTAGGCAAACTCTACCATCAGAAGGTGGGACTCCCAGGTGCCACTCCAGTCCAAGCAGCACGCTCTCAGAATATCCTCCAAGGTCTGAATGGTCTTCTCTGACTGCCCATCTAACTGCGGATGATACGCTGTGCTCAACCTCAACTCTGTGCCCAGTGCTCTCTACAGACTGCGCCAAAACCCTGACGTGAACCTCAGATCTCTGTCGGAGACGATAGAAACTGGAGTACCGTGCAATAGAACGACTCTGTCCACGTACAGCCTGGCTAACCTGTCCACTGACCAAGACATCCTGACTGGCAGAAAGTGAGCTATTTTGGTCAAATGATCCACGATCACCCAGATACCATCGTGCCTCTGTGGGGTACGGGACAGACCAACCACGAAGTCCATGGTGATGTTGTCCCATTTCCACACGGGAATGGGCAATGACTGCAACTCACCACCAGGACGCTGATGCTCGGCCTTCACCTGTTGACAGGTAAGGCACCGAGCGATGAACTCTGCCACGCCCCTCTTCATCCCTGGCCACTAGAAAAACCTCCTCAAGCAATGGTACATCTTGTGGAGTCAGGATGAACAACATATCTCGACCTGTGAGCCTCTGACAAAAGTGCCTGGCGCGCCTCCTCGGGAATGTACAAGCGGCCTTTGAATCTGACCTTGCTGTCCTCGTCAAGCTCAACATCTGGCATCTGCAAAATGTCTGCATCTGTGGGTCTGCCCGCTATGCCTGCAACACCTGTTTGAACACTGACGACCAAACTGACAAACTGGATGCCACAACACGATCTCTGCTCCTTGATGGGTAGAACGCTCCCTGGGATAGCTCCTCGAACAACCTCCACTCTCTGACCATCAACGAACTCAAGTGAACGCGCCTGCTTAAAGCATCGGCCATGACATTAGCCCTTTCTGGATGATAGGAGAGGGTAAGGTTGTAGTCCTTCAAATACTCCATCCATCGGCGCTGCCTCAAGTTCAAATCTCTCTGGGAGAAGATATACTGTAAGCTCTGATGGTCGGTGAAGTTCTGAAACGCTTCTCCATACAAATAGTGCTTCTACAACTTGAGAGCAAACACCACTGCTGCTAACTCCAAGTCGTGGGTGGGGTAGTTCTCCTCATGCTTCTTGAGCTGCCGAGAAGCATAGGCAACAACCCCACCATGCTGTATCAGCACGACACCTAAACCTGATCTCGACGCGTCAGTGTAGACCACGAAGCCTCCACTGCCCGACGACAAGACTAACACTGGCGCTGAAGTCAACCTCATCTTCAGCTCTCAGAAGCTCTGCTCACAGTCCTCTAACAAAACAAACCTGACGTCCTACCTCGTCAACCTGGTCAACAGTGCTGCAATCTTGGCGAAATCCTGAACGAATCTCCTGTAGTAGCCTGCAAGACCCAGGAAACTGCGAACCTCGGACACTGATGTGGACTGCTCCCACGACAACACTGCCTCCACCTTGGCAGGATCCACTGCCACACCAGAACCTGAGATCACGTGCCCGAGGATGTGCACCTCCCTCAGCCAAAATTCGCACTTGTCAAACTTGGCATAAAGGCAGTGACTCTGCAGGGTCTCCAACACGATCCTCAGGTGCTCCTCGTGCTCCTCCTCAGAAGCCGAGTAGACCAAAAAATCATCAACAAAGACAACCACAAAACGATCTAGGTACTCACCGAACACCCTATGCATCAAATCCATAAACGCAGCGGGTGCATTCGTCAGCCCAAACGGCATCACGACGAACTCATAGTGACCGTACCTGGACTGGAAAGCTATCAGGCCAACATCTGACTCTCTGATCCACATTTGATAGTAACCGGACCTCAAGTCAATCTTCGAAAAAACCCTGGCCGACTGCAGCTGATCAAACAAATCATCGATCCTCGACAGCCGGTACTTGTTCTTCACAATAACCTAGTTCAATTGTCGATAATTGATGCACAAATGCAAACTACCATCCTTCTTTCTCACAAACAAAATTGGCGCTCCCCATGGTGAACGACTCGGGTGAATGAAGCCCAGCTCAAGCAACTCCTGCAGCTGGTGCTTCAACTCGCGCAACTTCGCCGGAGCCATTCGGTAAGGTGCCTTGGACAAAGGCATCATTCCGGGCAAAAAGCTCAATGGAGAATTCCACCTCCCGCTCAGACGGCAACCCAGGCAGATCCTCCGGGAAAACATTAGGGAACTCAGAAACAATCGGCACATCAAAAACTGAAGATCCGCTAGGCTCCAAGGAACAAACCGAAGCAAGGTAGGCAACACAGCCATCATGGATCAAATGACGAGCCTTACACAGGGAAATGAATGGCCGATGGGTAGACCGGATACCTCGAAAGCAGAGAACGGGCCCTCCAGGTATCTCGAACTGAACGGTCTTCCGCTGATAATCAACCACGGCTGAGTGAGCTTCCAACCAGTCCATGCCCAGGATGACATCAAAGTCACGAAGCTGCAACGCGTACAACCTGGCAACTGGTGCCCCTCAACCTCGACTGTCACGCCCTCCAGGTAACCAAAAGAACACATGTAGTCACCAGACGGGAGATCGACCATCATGACACACTGCCTCTCAGGTGTGTGACAAGCTAGGGACTCGTAAAACTCCTCGGAAGCAAAACACAAAGAAGCACCGGGGTCAACCAAAACATGAGCAGCTCTGCCAAGGATAGGTAGAGTACTTATAACCAGGTTTGATGCCTCTGCATACCCCGAGGGTGACGTACACTGGAAAAAGGGAAACACTACTAGCTATGGGGTCCTCGCCTACCGCCCCGTCTCCTCTGCCCGACGCGTGCCCTGCCGCTGCTGAGAAGTCTCACCTAGAAAAAGGAGGGATGAGCTTCACAATAGAAGCTCAGTAGGGACTACCAATCTCCTACTGGCTCTTATAGGCAGAAGGATATATATATATATATATATAACAATTAAATAACAACAATTTATATCTTCTACCTACAAACGGAAGTGCAAAAGCGAAGCTACAACTAGCGCGGTACGGGAACACAACGCGGTCAGAAACTCTGTACGACTGCTCGTCGTGACCACCACACGGATAGTCAACACAGACAGAGGGGACTCCACCTGGACAAGGAGCACTAGCTACGGAAAACACTACCACTAGTCAAAGGTCAGGCGCGCCCACCGACATCTTACCCTCGACCCGAGTCCTGACCCTCACGTCTTGTCAGAGCGAGGTAGGACACAATGTACACGCAGTAATCGCCGTAGTCTGGCCGGACTACGGTCCCACGCCGGACCTCTCCAAGTGGTTCCGGGGCCATAAGGAGCGAGGCAGTGAGAAATAGGACTGGCTGGCCTGCGCCGGGTAGAACTCCTAACTCTCCTCGGCATCCCAGACCAACCACAAGAGCTTTGCAAGCGACTCAACGCCACTGTCCTAACCACCATTTTCCCCTCAGCTCCAGAGTCCGCCTGCTGGGCTGCCAACTCGAGCACACTCGTAGCCCGGAGTACTCCCTCAACAGGCTCCCGAGGACGGGGGTCTCAGGCAACGGTAACAACCTCTCACATGGGACAAGCCCTCAAGTGCCGCGCACCAGGCGAAAGACTAGTGTAGGACTATACTAGGAAACTAGCACAGGTGCCACGAGTACAGTAAAAGAAATGGAAACGGCTAAGACCCAAACTTGTCTCTCGGTTGAAGTGGCGACACGTCGGGCCGTCGCGACCAGGTCACGACGCCCTACCCTATCATGACACTGTCACGGTGGCCGTAGCCGTCGCAACCAGGTCACGACAAGATCGCGACCTACATAATGGTCGCGTCTTCAGCAGAGGGGGGTTCCGGAGCGCTTCTCCCGGAGACTGCCCCAAAAACACCAAACGAGCATTCCACAGGGGGAGGGGAGCATGCTTAACATGTAAGGAAATCTGTAAATCATGCAAACCACCCATACAACCCCACAAACATGGATTTAACAAGATTCTATGCTCGAAGGGGAAAAATTCACTCAACCACGAGCATGGGTCCTCACTCTCCCACAACCACAAACCACGAGGAAACACCATCTCTAAGGGGAGGGGAGCATGCTTAGGGCGAGAGGTGATGATCAGTCTGTCCCCATGCAATTTTAATTAATTATATATATATACATATTTTGATGATTAACAAAACCAAACAAGAATTTATCAATTATATCTGATGAATATTTCATAAGTCTTAAGTACAGGAAAAATATCGAGGTCAAACAAGCCAATAAAGGTATGCATTACTACACTGAAGCTTCAATCTTTTCAACATGAAATTTCTCTACATCCATATCGATTTCTGTTGAAGTTCATAATGATTTTCTTATAAGACTGAAAAGTCATGTTGTTTCAAACAAATTGATGTCGTAACGATTCTATAAGTGATCGCAATGATTTTCTTATAAGACTGAAAAGTCATGTTGTCTCAAACAAATCGATGTCGTAACGATTCTATAAGTGATCGCAACGATTTTCTTATAAGACTGAAAAGTCATGTTGTTTCAAACAAATCGATGTCGTAACGATTCTATAAGTGATCGCAATGATTTTCTTATAAGACTGAAAAGTCATGTTGTTTCAAACAAGTCGATGTCACAACGACTCTATAAGAACCGCAACGATTTCTTTAGAAAGCGCAACGACTTGCTTGTTGTAACGACTTCATAAGTTATCATAACGATTTCTTTAGAACTTGCAACGACTTGCTTGTTGTAACGACTTCATAAGTTATCATAACGATTTCTTTAGAACTCGCAACGACTTGCTTGTTGTAACGACTTCATAAGTTATCATAACGATTTCTTTAGAAAGCGCAACGACTTGCTTGTTGTAACGACTTCATAAGTTATCATAACGATTTCTTTAGAACTCGCAACGACTTGCTTGTTGTAACGACTTCATAAGTTATCATAACGATTTCTTTAGAACTCGCAACGACTTGCTTGTTGTAACGACTTCATAAGTTATCATAACGATCTCTTTAGAACTCGCAACGACTTGCTTGTTGTAACGACTTCATAAGTTATCATAACAATTTCTTTAGAACTCGCAACGACTTGCTTGTTGTAACGATTTCATAAGTTAGCATAACGATTTCTTTAGAGTTCATAACGACTTGATAAGTATTCATAATGATTTGCTCTCTATAATGACTTATTAGTGTTCATAACGATTTCATAAGTCATTCAGTCATCGATTCCATATATTGATATCCTATTCATCTTAAAGCATTGACCAGTCAAAGTCCACGTAGACATCTCTCTGACGCTCTTGCATTTATAAGATCTGAACATATCTCTGCATGCATGCAGACCATATCATCCTTTATCGTGCCTACTCTGATAACGTCCTTTAGACTAAAGCTATTTGGCATTACTATTTTCTTAACTATTGCTACTGACATTGACTGACATCAGAGACAGCTTATCTGTCTGCTATTTAAGATTGACATCTGTGCAGACCTCTGAACTAGCTTCATGGTACAACGTTGAACAAATAGAAGCCATCGGATATCTTTGAAGATCTCATCTCTTTGCGTGCTCAAGTGATCAAAAGACTGTGACTGGAAGCTTCCAAGACTCTAGACGTCATTCAGTCTAACGACTACTCAAAAGAGAGACAACGTACACTTCAACGTTTAGATTTCAAATTGAAGTTATAAATCCAAGTCAGAAGCATAGACAACACAAATTGGATATTCAAGCATTCAAATTCTTCTGAAGAAAGTCGAGAGCCAAGATCCTTCACTCCTCTTAGCTTTTGCTCTCCACTAGTTTGTGAAAATCTTGAGAGAGCCTGTATAGTTCTGAGAGTGTGAATTGTTTATAATCTCTTTGCTCTCAGTTCTAGTTGCTTCAGATCCTCGCTTATCAAAAGCTGGATCTAGGGGCTTGAAAGTCATACATTCTTCTCTGTGCTGTTCCCTTCTGGTGTGAAGGAAGACCTGGTGGTATCCAGGGTGTTGTTCTCTTCGGGTGTGAAGGAAGACCTGGTGGTATCCAGGGTGTTGTTCCCTTCGAGTGTGAAGGAAGACCAGCTGAGCTGGGTGTTGTAGCGTCCTTAGGGGGACTGTTCCCTAGTTAGTGAAATCTTGAGTTGTTGCTCAGGGACTGGACGTAGGACTCCTAAGGAAAGGAAGTCCGAACCAGGATAATCCTTGTGTGTGTGACTGTCTTCCTTGTGTGATTGTTATTTAAACTAACTGTAACTAACATAGTTCGAAGAACGTTTGTGTGATTGTTTGAGTTACATGTATCTTCTAGATTAATTTTAAAAGGACCCATTCACCCCCCTCTGGGCTCGTCAACTGGGCAACAAGTGGTATCAGAGCGAGTCTCTTCGACAAAGAAAGGATCCAACGATCTGAAGAGTAAAGATCCATGGAAGCCCAAGGTAACTTTGAAGGTCAGTCCGTCAACCGACCCCCTCTCTTCGATGGTGAAGATTATCCTTACTGGAAGACCAGAATGGAATACTTTTTACAAGGACACGACTATCAAATTTGGTCCATAGTAGAAGAAGGTGATCTGTTAGTCACAAATGAGAAAGCACAATGGACAGATGATGACAGGAAGAAGATTTCCCTGAATTGCAAAGCAAAGAGTATCCTATGCTGTGCTCTAAGTAAGAAGGAATTCAACAGAGTTTCAGCCTGCAAATCATCAATGGAAATGTGGGAAAAGCTCAGGATTACTTATGAAGGCACATACAAAGTGAAGGAAACAAGAATCGATATTCTTGTCACTCAATATGAAAGATTTCAGATGCAATCAAGTGAGTCCATAACTCAAATGTTCAGCCGGTTCACTGACATCACAAATGGACTGGCTAGCCTAGGGAAAGTCTATGAGATGGGAGATATGGTAAGAAAGATACTTAGATCCTTACCGTCCTCATGGACTCCAAAAGTCACAGTAATAGAAGAAGCTAATGATCTGAAGAGAATGTCTGTAGAAAAGCTCATTGGGTCCCTCATGGCCCATGAAATCAATATGGAAAGGCTAGGAGAGTCCTCTAGCAGAAAGAAGCACTCCAACGCCTTAAAAGCTGAAGAAGATTCACCAGATGCAAGCTCAGCTGAAAGCGAAAGTGATGCAAACAGCGAGAATGAGGAAGCTATGTTATCTAGAAGGTTACAGCGAATTTTGGCTAAAAGGAAGAAATCTCAATCTGGTAGAAGGTATTTCAAAAAGAATAAGGATTTCAAGAAGCCAGATGGAAAAGAAATGAAGAAAGGAGAACCCATCTGCTATGAATGGAAGAAGCCAGGACACATTAAGACTGAGTGTCCTAAGTTAAAGAAGCCAGAGTTCAGGAAGAAGGACAGTTCCAAGAAGTTTAGAAAGTACAAAAAGAAAGCAATGGCAGCAGCATGGGAAAACAGTAGCGACTCAGATAGTGAGTCAACCTCCTGCAGCGCTGAAGAAAAAGCCCACTTGGCCTTCATGGCAAACACTGAAGAAAAGGTAACTTCTGACTCATCTTTTGATTCATGCAATGGTTCAGACTCCGATAGTCTAGAAGAGACTTTCAACGAACTTTATGAAAAATATAAAGAAGTAACTAAACTATTAAAAGTAAGTAAGAAAAACATAGTCTGTATAGAAAATACAAACTCAGATCTAAAATCAGAAAATGAACAATTAGAAAGTCAAATAATTGAACTTAAACGAAGAAATGAACTGTTATGTGAAAACCTAAAAGCTAAAAATGAACAAATAACTAAACTAGAAAAACAGGAAAGTACAGATGAATTAAGGAAAGAAATGAAAAACTTAAATGAAGAAAATGATAAACTATCAAGCACACTAGAAAAAATTACTAATTGTAAAAACTCTCTAATATTAAAAGGTGCTAGGAGATCAGGTAAGAAGAAAAATGGGTTAGGATATACATCCCCAGATAATGAAGAAACCAAGGTCTATCCTAAAACATATCCAACACCAAAATTTGTACCCGAGCAAGATGTAGCATATAAAGCTGATTTTAAATACATAGAAAAAGTGACTAAGTTATCCTGCTGTAGTCACTGCAATAAGTTAGGACATATTATAACTACATGCCCAACAAGACATAAAAAATGGATATTAAAAGGTAAAATTAATGATACTAACCAATCAGAACCCAAAAGAATTTGGGTACCTAAAGCTTGATGTCTTTATTTCAGGTTAACCCTCGAGCATCCAAATGGTATTTGGATAGTGGGTGCTCAAGACACATGACAGGAAACCAGAAGTTGTTCTCTCATCTCCAAGCTGAAGATGGAACAGTTACCTATGGAGATAATGGGAAAGGAATCGTAATAGGCAGTGGCTCTGTGAATAACAAAGGAAAAATAGTCATAGAAGATGTGCTACTAGTCAAGGGATTGAAGCACAATCTCATCAGCATTAGCCAGCTGTGCGACAGAGGCCATCAGATTAAGTTTCAAGAGTCAAAGTGCAGTATACTGAAGGATGGAACAGTCATCTTTGAAGCTAATAGAGAAAAGAATTTGTATGTGCTCTATCTTGAAGAACTCAAGGTTCAAAATGTTTGCCTGGCAGCAAATAAAAATAAATCCACAGAATTATGGCATAGACGACTTGGACATTGCAGCATAGATGGCATGAGAAAATTGCTAAAGAAGAATCTTGTGCAAGGTCTACCTAAGGTCAGTACAAAGTTGGAAGGTGTATGTAAACCTTGTGCTAAGGGAAAGCACACCAAAGTCTCCTTCAAGTCAAAGACGATGGTGACCACCTCAAAACCCTTGGAGCTCCTCCATATGGATCTATTTGGGCCAATGAGGACTACCAGTCTTGGAGGAAAGAATTTGGATTTGTCATAGTTGATGACTACTCAAGATTTACATGGGTATCATTCCTAGAACATAAAGATGATACTTTTGAAAGTTTCGTCAGCTTCAGTAAGAAAGTTCAGAAAGATCAGAAGTTCAGCATTGTGTCTATCAGATTAGATCATGTGGTGAATTTCAAAATGAAAAATTTTCTAGATTTTGTGATGATCAGGGAATTGAGCATAATTTCTCAGCACCAAGGACACCTCAACAGAATGGCATCACTGAGAGGAAGAACAGAACCCTATTGGACATGGCAAGAACTATGCTCTCAGAATATGGTCTGCCTAGATACTTTTGGGCTGAAGCAGTCAATACAGCAAGCTACATTATCAGCAGTAATCGAGAATCTGAAGAACTATTCAAAGGGAAGAAGCTCAGATCAGCCACTTCAGAACCTTGAACAACAATGGGGACATTGTAAGCTGGATGCCAAATCAGATGAAGGCATCTTCATGGGGTACACGTCTAAACCTAAAGGCTATAGAGTATTTAATAAACGTACCTTGTTGATTGAACAATCTGTGCACATTATTTTTGATGAAACTAACCCTTCCGATGATGATGAGCAGAAGAACTATCCAAGAAACTAAAAGATGCATCAATTGAGGACAAAGAGATCCACCTCTGGAAGAATTACAACAAGAAGAAGTACTCATGAAAACCTTCCAAAGGAGTGGAGATACAAGAAAGTCACCCACTTAAAATATCATTGGTGATCCATCCATTGGGGTAAGAACAAGAGGTAATGTTATTCTTTGTGATTATTTAGCCTTTGTTTCTCAGATAGAGCCTAGGACAGTCAATGAAGCTCTTTCTAATGAATCTTGGATAGTAGCCATGCAAGATGAATTAAATCAATTCAAGAGAAACCAAGTATGGTCACTTGTTCCTAGACTATCAGACCATCCAGTCATTGGCACCAAATGGGTGTTCAGAAATAAACTGGATGAAACTGGTGCAATCTTAAGAAACAAGGCCAGATTGGTATCTCAAGACTATTCTCAAGAGGAAGGCATAGATTTCGATGAAACCTATGCACCTGTAGCTAGACTTGAGGCCATTAGAATATTACTTGCATATGCATCTGCTTAAACTTGACACTATTTCAAATGGATGTTAAATCCGCATTCTTAAATGGTTTCATAAAAGAGGAAGTTTATGTGAAAAATCCGGGCTTTGATGACACAGAATTTCCTAATCATGTTTTCAAACTTCACAAGGCATTATATGGTTTAAAGCAAGCACCTAGAGCCTGGTATGAAAGGCTTAGCTCGTTCCTTCTAAATCATGGTTTCAGTAGAGGTCAGGTAGATAGTACTCTTTTTATAAAGTCAAAAGTCAAAACATCCTATTGGTTTCAAATCTATGTAGATGATATTTTTTGGTTCTACTGATGAGTCTCTTTGCAAGTATTTTGAAAAGTTAATGCAGGGAGAATTTGAAATGAGTATGATGGGAGAACTCAACTATTTCTTGGACTTCAAATCAAACAAGGAAAGGAAGGAACTCACATCGGTCAAGCTAAGTACACAAAAGAACTATTGAAGAAATTTGGATTCGAAAATACCAAGCCACTGTCGACACCAATGAGTACATCAACAAGAATGGACAGTGACAAAGATGGTAAGAAAGTAGATCAAAAGATCTACAGAGGTATGATAGGTTCACTCATTTATTTAACAGCTAGTAGACCTGATAACTTTTTAGTGTATGCATGTGTGCTCGATATCAGGCAGATCCTAAAGAATCACATTTAATTTCTGTGAAAAGAATATTTAGATATCTAGCAAGATCTCATGACTTAGGTCTATGGTATCCAAAACAATGTGAAATTAGCCTAGTAGGTTACCTGATGCTGGCTATGCTGGATGTAAATTAGATAGAAAGAGCACACAGTGGTTGTTGTCAGTTCCTTACAGGGTGTTTGATATCTTGGTCCTCAAAGAAACAAAATTCAGTAGTACTCTCTACAGCTGAAGTGAGTACGTGGCTGGAAGTTGCTGCACACAACTCTTATGGATATAAGCAACAGCTTGAGGACTTTGGATTAAATATCAAATCAATCCCGTTGCTGTGTGACAACACCAGTGCCATTAATCTCACCAAGAATCCAGTTCAGCACTCAAGGACCAAACATATTGAGGTTAGATATCATTTTATTCGTGATCATGTTGCAAATGGAAATATTGAAATATCCTTTATTGATACAAATGGCCAATTAGCAGACATTTTCACAAAAGCCTTACCTGAAGAGAGATTTACATCTCTTAGAAGGGAATTAGGCATGTGCAATTTGTGATAAAAGTTTGCTTACAAGTGGCACATTAAATTCTTAGAATTAAAGTATTTTTCCTCCATGGCAATAAGCAAAAGAAATTCAAATTGTATTGTAGTAAACGCTCTCTCATTGAAGTCCGTTTGAATAGTCAAACCTTTTGTCGTTTTCTCCGCCGCTTGGCGCCTCACTTTCCACGTAGCATTAATTTATTCATAAAATCGATGACAGAACGATTCGTGTCTCATCGTCTACCTTTTCTCCTCTTTTATCCTGCCGCTTGAGCCGATGCCCTAAAAACTCCATCTCAATCCTCTGCAAATTGAATCTTCCTCCTACTTCCCGCAACAATTTCTTGAGGATTTTTCTCCTCACCTTCCGTCTCCACCCTCCGTTGCCTTTCCCACCTGAATCTATGGCCGCACCTATCATCGTTGGCAGTTTGGGTGGCTACAGCGACGAGTTAATCACTCTGAGCAGCAGGAGAGATTTACACTTTGTGAAGACAAAAGCTCTGTGGCAACAAAGACGTAGATGTCGCTAATCTGAGAGGAAAGCGGAATGAGCAGCGTAGTAGTAGATTTGATCAACAGATGCAGTGGACAAAAATTTCACCTTTTCAGAGATCAGTTATCCGGACCTGGTAAAAGCCTTTTTGTGTGATGAGAACAGAGGAAGATGGGTCTCTAGTTCTTCAGTAAAGGGAACAATGATTAGAATAGACCTGAGTTGCTAAAAATGTTGTTCAATGTAAAGACTTCCGGATTTAGTGGGGTCACACTGTGGATGCCCAAGTGAAAGGGTTGGGAATTATCGGGCCAGGATTCAAGCTGAGAGACGGCAAGATCGATATAAATCAACTATCCGCCTTCAATCGTCTTCTCCATTTATTGTCTGTCAAATCTTAGTTCCCGAAGTGCAACGTTTTCATCTTGCACAAGGCCGATTCAGACATGATGTACTGGGCCATTCAGAATAAGGAGATAAATATGGCGCAGTGATAATGGAAAGAATGAAGTTTGCAGAGATCAGATTTTGGGACACCAAGAGTAAGTTCAATGTGTCCCTGCCTTATGCCCACCTACCACCAAGATCTTCAAACACTTCGGTGTTGATCTTTCGGGGGCAGTTGTAGAGAAAATGGGCCAAGCAATCAGGTCCAGGAACTTGAAGAAGAGTGGCTTCTCTGTGGAAAGGTGTCTGGTTCAAGGCTTCAGTTGTGAAGGCGAAGCAATCATTATCGACACCTCAGTTAGTGTCATCGGAGATGGGATCAGCGGATATGACTCCAGAATTGCCAGTGGAGTCAATTTTAGCTCAGCAGTGAAAGCAGAGAATCTTCACGGCCTCCCATTGCAGAAGTTCAGTCTGAAAGTGCAGTAGAAGAAGAAAGGGCGTCTGTAGAAGCTTCAGGATTTCCAGAAGAATCAGTTCAAATTTGCAGAAAGGAGAATTGAGGATCTCCTCCCAGAGGACTTATTCCAGTTGAGAATTGAGGATCTCCTCCCAGAGGACATTATTCCAGTTGAGGACCCACATCCCTC
Source organism: Colocasia esculenta (assembly GCA_014218235.1). NCBI lineage: Eukaryota > Viridiplantae > Streptophyta > Magnoliopsida > Alismatales > Araceae > Colocasia > Colocasia esculenta. The sequence continues at coordinate 20,425,066 of CM024755.1, read as the reverse complement.
AATTGTAGTTGCATCGATTCTGGCAGACATCATAGATTCGATTCCTTTTTTCTCAAGTGCTCCAGAAACAAGTAGCAGAGTTGCAGAAGAGACTGTGGCATCAGGCCACATTGATGAACCAATGGAAGATGTTCCAGTAGAGGTAGAGCACCTAGCTGCCCAAGGTGACTCTGTGTTGGAATCTGCTCCCAGTCAGGGGGAGCAAGTATCAGATGAAGAAGATGCTCCTATTGAGGGGGAGCTATCAAAAGAAGGTTCAGTAGACGCAACTCCAGATGTTGATAAGGATGAAAAGCATGGAGATTCTTCAAATTTGGATGACAGAGAAGGGGAGACTGCAAGCTCTTCGAGCTCAGATGATGATCAACCTCCTCCAGAAATGAAGGCAAGAAGAAAGGAAAAGAGGTTGCCTCTGGAGTTCCTCTCCTGGCTGATTCTCCATTTGAGAGGCAGGTTAAGCAGAAAATTGTCATAAACTTGAAGCCAGTGATTGAAAGGCTGAATGTTCAAGGTGAACTATTATGTTCTCTCCAGTCAGATGTCAACTCTATATTTCTGAGTCAAGCTTCAGCCAACAAAGAGTTGGCCCAAATCAGAAATGCTATGAAATGGTTTAACAAGGAAATGAGCAGCATGAAAGGCATGCTCTCAGATATTATCAAGGCAGTTGGAGCTCACGCTCCTCCTCCTCCAGAAGCAGCAGCATCACCAGAAGCAGCACACCAGAAGCAGCAGCAGCAACAAAGAGGTAGAGCCAACAGGGCCAGCTGATCAGGATGCAGGGCCAACAGGGCCATCTGAGCAAGGATCAGACCATTGGAGAGTGAGTCTGTGCAGATAGAGGCAGAAGAGCTCTTGGCACCCAAGCCCCCAGCTCCCTCTTCCCCCTCTCACACACCTATTCCTCCAACTCCACCATCAGCTCCTACAGCACCTCCTGCTCCTCAAACATTCAAGAAGCCTCAATCTAGACCATTTCCTCTCCTACACCATTTCAGTCCACCATTCCTTCTCCTTCTCCTATATTTGAGGCCCCTCCAGCATCCTCAGCTGGAGCATCCTCCTCCTCCTCTGGTCCCTCCCTTGGACCAACTGATGATCTCCACACTACTTCACACTCTTTTCTTCATCCTACTCCTCCACCATCTTTCATCACTATCATACCTGAACATGCTCAACTCAATTCTCCTTTATTGAAAAGATAAAGGATGAATTTGAGGAAGGGATCCTCAGGTCTGTGTTGAAAGTGGGAGAACATGTTCACAGGGCAGATCCTTCTAATCCTGCCTCCAAGAAGAGGAAACTTACTTCTACCTCTTCCTCTTCCTCTGAACCAAATACCCTCCTTTGTGGTTTTCTCTCACAGTGGACAACAAACATAACCCACTGTATAGGGAATACCTTTCCAAAGTTGCTTATGCCACCATCATCAACCTTCCTTTCAAAACCTTACAGATCATTTGCACACCATTTTCCCTATACTTCTCTTTCAAAACCGAAAAATCCAAAATTTTCTCTCTTGCTCACTCCAAATCTGAAGAGCAGTGGGGCAAAGGTCACAAGGATCTTCTCAAGAAGTTCATTCTTGCCAAATCTGCCAGATTTCCTCCAAGGGACCACTCCTTGACTCTCTCTGAGTGGTTCAGGATGTACCACCAAGAACTCTGGGCACCCTACATTCAATCGGAAATAAAGATGATCAGGCATTTCATGCTATTCAACAACTACAGATATATTCATAGACTTCCAGAAGTTCAGCTCTGTCAGTTCAGGAAGGCCATTTCAGCCTTGTCTCCAGTTATCTCTCACACTTCAGATATTCAGGTAGATTTTGCTACACTTCAAATACCTGAGGAGATAGCCCTTCCTCAAATTCACTTTCTAGTTATGGAATCCTCTGTAGGATCCATCATCTTTGAGCGTTTTGCCAGAGTCTTGGGCAGAATTAAAGTGCAGAAAGGCTACCTGGTTTCCTTTTCTAGATTCCTATTCAGGGAATATCACCAGGGCCATGTAAAGGCTGAAGTTCTCTCCCCTATCCTGTCTGAATGTGAAAGGCTCACATCTTCTGAATGGTCCAAGTTCTACCCCCTGTCAGCTCAGCAGCTGTCTGAACTCAATGAAGCTCAGGCCAGGGAAGGCAAACCAGCTATTTCTCCAGCCACTTTCCTAGATATGAACTCCATTAATCTTGTTGATGACCCCTTCAAGGTCTGGGAAGAAAGATACAAAGTGTATGTGGCTATGCACCAAGCTCTCAGAGCTAACCACAATCACTACCCTGTCACCATGGACCAGTTCCTCTCCTGTGCCAGCTTTGGCACTCCTCGTTTTCTCAAGATGAACATGGACAAGGATGCATATGCTGATCTTCTCTATCAGCATCTAGATCTTCATCTCAAACGGATGGCTCCCACCATGGGACCATCTTACTCTGTGTCTTTTGGAGCTTTAAAAATCTTTTTGAAGAGCAGGAAGTTCAGGCATGGGAAACCATCTCCCATTTTGCCTCTCTGTTGTCTCCTGCCTTCTATTTACCTGTACCTCCACAGTAAATGACATGACCCTCTGTGTATTCTCTATTTCTCTTTCTCTCTTCTTTCTTTGTCAAAGTTTATCTTTTTGCTTAATGACAAAAAGGGGAGAAAAGTACGCATGTCTGAAATTTTAATTTTGCTTAGAATCTTAGCATATCTTCTCTTTACAACAAATTCAGATACTTTTATCCATGCTTATTGTTCAGTTTTGTCATCACCAAAAGGGGGAGATTGATGATCAGTCTGTCCCCATGCAATTTTAATTAATTATATATATACATATTTTGATGATTAACAAAACCAAACAAGAATTTATCAATTATATCTGATGAATATTTCATAAGTCTTAAGTACAGGAAAAATACCGAGGTCAAACAAGCCAATAAAGGTATGCATTACTACTCTGAAGCTTCAATCTTTTCAACATGAGATTTCTCTAAATCCATATCGATTTCTGTTGAAGTTCATAACGATTTTCTTAAAGACTGAAAAGTCATGTTGTTTAAAACAAATCGATGTCGTAACGATTCTATAAGTGATCGCAACGATTTTCTTATAAGACTGAAAAGTCACTTGTTTCAAACAAATCGATGTCGTAACGATTCATAAGTGATCGCAACGATTTTCTTATAAACTGAAAGTCATGTTGTTTCAAACAAATCGATGTCGTAACGATTCTATAAGTGATCGCAACGATTTTCTTATAAGACTGAAAAGTCATGTTGTTTCAAACAAGTCGATGTCAACGACTCTATAGAACCGCAACGATTTCTTTAGAAAGCGCAACGACTTGCTTGTTGTAACGACTTCATAAGTTATCATAACGATTTCTTTAGAACTCGCAACGACTTGCTTGTTGTAACGACTTCATAAGTTATCATAACGATTTCTTTAGAACTCGCAACGACTTGCTTGTTGTAACGACTTCATAAGTTATCATAACGATTTCTTTAGAACTCGCAACGACTTGCTTGTTGTAACGACTTCATAAGTTATCATAACGATTCTTTAGAACTCGCAACGACTTGCTTGTTGTAACGACTTCATAGTTATCATAACGATTTCTTTAGAAATCCAACGACTTGCTGTTGTAACGATCATAAGTTATCATAACGATTTCTTTAGAACTCGCAACGACTTGCTTGTTGTAACGATTTCATAAGTTAGCATAACGATTTCTTTAGAGTTCATAACGACTTGATAAGTATTCATAACGATTTGCTCTCATAATGACTTATTAGTGTTCATAACGATTTCATAAGTCATTCAGTCATCGATTTCATATATTGATATCCTATTCATCTTAAAGCATTGACCAGTCAAAGTCCACGTAGACATCTCTCTGACGCTCTTGCATTTATGAGATCTGAACATATCTCTGCATGCATGCAGACCATATCATCCTTTATCGTGCCTACTCTGATAACGTCCTTTAGACTAAAGCTATTTGGCATTACTATTTTCTTGACTATTGCTACTGACGTTGACTGACATCAGAGACAGCTTATCTGTCTGCTATTTAAGATTGACATCTGTGCAGACCTCTGAACTAGCTTCATGGTACAACGTTAAACAAATAGAAGCCATCGGATATCTTTGAAGATCTCATCTCTTTGCGTGCTCAAGTGATCAAAAGACTGTGACTGGAAGCTTCCAAGACTCTAGACGTCATTCAGTCTAACGACTACTCAAAAGAGAGACAACGGACACTTCAACGTTTAGATTTCAAATTGAAGTTATAAATCCAAGTCAGAAAATAGACAACACAGATTGGATATTCAAGCATTCAAATTCTTTCTGAAGAAAGTCGAGAGCCAAGATCCTTCACTCCTCTTAGCTTTTTTGCTCTCCACTAGTTTGTGAAAATCTTGAGAGAGCCTGTATAGTTCTGAGAGTGTGAATTGTTTATAATCTCTTTGCTCTCAGTTCTAGTTGCTTCAGATCCTCGCTTATCAAAAGCTGGATCTAGGGGCTTGAAAGTCATACATTCTTCTCTGTGTGTTCCTTCGGGTGTGAAGGAAGACCTGGTGGTATCCAGGGTGTTGTTCCCTTCGGGTGTGAAGGAAGACCTGGTGGTATCCAGGGTGTTGTTCCCTTCGAGTGTGAAGGAAGACCAGCTGAGCTGGGTGTTGTAGCGTCCTTAGGGGGACTGTTCCCTAGTTAGTGAAATCCTGAGTTGTTGCTCAGGGACTGGACGTAGGACTCCTAAGGAAAGGAAGTCCGAACCAGGATAATCCTTGTGTTGTGTGACTGTCTTCCTTGTGTGATTGTTATTTAAACTAACTGTAACTAACATAGTTCGAAGAACGTGTTGTGTGAGTGTGGTATCTTCTAGATTAATTTTAAAAACCCATTCACCCCCCTCTGGGCTCGTCAACTGGGCAACAAGATATCAGGTCCCTACCTCCCAGCGCTAAGAGCACACCTGCTGGGGCCTTCTCGTTGTATGGCCCGGCTCCTTCCTCGCTCCAAACGACACACCACGTCTCCTGCACGAACGGAACAACACCTTCCTCAGCACGGCACCTCGACTCGAAGAAGCGCCTAGGAAACGAATGGGAAGCTCGGATGGAAAGAGAGGGGAGAAGAATTAAGGAAGTGGGTGAGGGGAGAATGGGGCGCGGCGTTCAGTTTTAAACTGACGGCCCCCAGAACGCGACCGGCCGACCTGGCGCGACAACTACCGCATCGCGACACCCCTAGGCGTCGCGACCTTGTCGCGACGGCCGTCCCCGGTGCGACCCCCAAAAGGCGGTCAAACCTTGAAGACCGGAAAAGCAATCACGACGTGTGACCAGGCCGCGTCAACACTGCGCGTGCCTGACACCCGACAAGGCCGTTCTGACAGAAAGGAGAGCAGTCACGTCTGTCAGAAAAGCAGTCGTGACGTTGTCAGACGCTGCGACCAGGACGCGTCGGCCACCCATGCCGCGACAAGAACCCGGCGGCCGGGTACGGCGCGACCCAACCCTGCCGCGGCAGGCCGATCTGGCACTACCAAGTCGCGGCCAGGTGGCCTGTTGCGACCCAGAGGATGGGGCCAAGGGCCCAAGGGGCCCGGGTCTTACAGTAACTTTAAAATATAAATAAAAAACAAAAGTCAACATATGTATCATCCACAAATGAAGAAAGCATCATCTAAATCATAGAGAATTTGATCTGTGATACTGCTAACCATTTAATAGATATAAAATACCAAGAAATTGAGTAGAGGACGTGGTTAACGAAAGTGAAGAGAACACGATTCGTGAATGGTAATACCGTATGGTACGTCCATGATATAATATTTTTTTGCTATTTCTCATCATTAAATATTCCTTTTGGGCATTCATGGGACATGATCTTCGGCCCATATTCGTTGGCCCAATAACAGCCAATGGTCTTAGTAGTTAAGGCCCAATCAGAGTCCGATTCAAACTGAGATACTCCAGAGTCTAGCTCGATCAGACCAGTAGGCCGAATTAGAGTCCCAATGCGACTTCCCCTTTTATAGTTTCTCGAGAATTAGAGTCCAACTACGACCTCTCCTAGATCAGACATTCTAAGAAAGGTCTCCAATTTTATTACGGCAAAGCAACCCAACTTATTTACATAGAAGCACCTATAAAAGACCCCCCCGTCACATGAGGTTCTAAATCTATACAAGAGATATTAGCTTAACTTCAGCACACACACACAGTCTCTCCCCATGTGGGTGTGTGTGTGTTCTACTACATACTTCTCTAGCTTGCTTCTTTCTTGCTACGGGGATTTGACTTGATTAATGTAGTCGACCCCAATCATGGGAAATCGACCCTGAGCAGCATCGACAATTTCATCTTCTTTTCTCATCAATATATTTGAGGGTCCAATCTCTGATCTCCAAATTCGGTTTGCTAATGTCTTTGTGGATTTAGGACCGACTTTATTAGACATTAAAAATCTTGGAGCTTAATTAAGTTATTTTAGATCGAACTTTAACCCCTTTCATCAGACAGGTCGCTGAGGCATTAGGAATCCTCATCTAGATCGGATGGTTTCTCATTTTAGAATAAACATTTTACATGATCATGTGGATCTCCGTAGGCAATTAGGAATATGCATGGATCAGCATCCCTTGAATCGATCGAAGCATGTTGAGGACGGATAGCTACAACAAGAAGTTCCAGATCTGGGTTTCGACAGCCATATTATCTCTTCTTCTAATTAGCTTAATTTGCCATTTCTCTCTGGATTTTTGAGGGCTATAGAAGAATAAAACATCTAGGCTTTGTATATATTATACGTATCGTAGATCTCTCTGTGTGTGAGAGAGAGAGGGATGTTTCTCGTCAAAAGAATACACAACTCAGAACGATATATATTCTTAGTTTGCATTCGAATTCTAAGTTTATAGAAAGAATAAAAAATCATAAAAAGGTTCTGAGCGTCCGTTATGGCGGTCTAAGACAATCAACGGCTTGCTGTAAGAATACTTAACCATGCATATGCTTTACAGTCGACGTAATTTCCTACAAAAAGTTTCCCTAATGATTAATATTCCACATTGACGGGCATAATTAGTTAGGCAGCAGCTTTGTGCGTAATTATGAACATAACACTTCATGTAGGAAAAATGATTGTAGTGACACCGATCGAGAGCCGCGACCTCAATTTACCAAAAGAAATAACTCGAATTAATTAAGTTGGTCAGAGACGTCGGCAAAATTTCTTGAACAAAGTCACTAAAACGAAATACATGTATTCCTTGTTTTGTCGACATAAGCTTGTGTTTGTAAAAAAGGAGAGTGGATGCCCACTCATGGGAGAAAACCTTATGGAACAGGTTTCATCAGCTCAACTGCACCGATCCCATGAAGTATATATAATTCAAGAGAAAAATTTATTATACTTGTATATTGTACTTTAAGTGTAATATGATTAAATAAAAATTTATGTACACTCATCACAGGTGATAAAATGACAATTTAATTGGTAGATGTCAAATAAATTTATTATCTAATCATATTACACTTAAATAAATATAAAAATATATTAAGTCTTTCTCATAATTCAAAGATCCTGCACAGGAGAGAGAGAGAGAGAAGAGAGAGAGAGAGAGAGAGAGAGAGAGAGAGAGAGAGAGAGAGAGAGATAGAGAGAGAGAGAGAGAGAGAGAGAGAGAGAGAGAGAGAGAGAGAGAGAGAGAGAGAGAGAGAGAGAAGAGAGAGAGGAGAGATAGAGAGAGGGAATGTGAGAGAGTCTTAGTCTTGAGGCGAAGGCACATGTATCTGTAACTGTTAAACTGTTAAGAGGGGATAGCAGTTTCTAGTGACATGACAAGAGTACTGCTTTATGTCCATCCAGCTTTGTGTGAGGAACAGTACATAGAAGTATTTGCAAGGCCGTGGGCTTTAACAACGCGTTTAGCGTACTACGTATAGAGGAAAATTAAGGGGGGAGAGGAAGAGATAGACATCCAACGGCCAAGGGCCAGCTCCAGCTCCAGTTACAAGTTACAACGTGGCCAAAGAAGAACAAACAAGAGGTAGCAGCATTAACATAGATGGCGAAGAATGGAGTCAATTAACTTAACCTACTCGAATTATCTTGATTTTGGAAGCGGGCGGGAGGGGGACGAATACCAAGCTCAGGTCGGAGGGCACGGGGAAGAAGCCCTGCGGTGGGGGAGACCTCTTCCTCTTCGGCGGACGGGCTTTCCTTGGCGGTTGCGGGCACACGAACGTCGGCTTCAGCGTGTGCTGATCTGCCGACTTGGGCGTCGCACAAGAAGGCTCTTCCTTCTCCTCCTCGTCTTGCACTTCCTCCGGCTCCCGGGTGGCCGTGGTGGTGGTGACGGCTGCCTCATCCGACGGTGTGGCATCTGAGTCGGGATCGTCTAGGGCCGCGGTCCGTATGGGACTGATCTCCGGCAGCCCCTCGACGACAGTTTCAGACCCCATCGGGGAGAGAGAGAGAGAGAGATAGAGAGAGTTATAAATGGAGAGCAAACCCAGGCGGGTGATGGGTACGAGGATTAGGCTCCCTTCGTAGAATTGTGTGCAGCAGGTAGTTCAACTGGGACTCCTGGAAATAGTGTGTGTGTATGAGAGAGAGAGAGAGAGAGAAATCGCAGTGGCTGAGGGGGAGAGACAGAGAGGTATGGACGATCTCGAATTTGCAGCAGAAAACCGGGCGACTAGGAAGGCAAGAAATAGTATAGAGAGAGAGAATAGAGATGCCCTCAAATGATTGTGGGGAGGAATGAGAAGGGGGAGGAAAGGCTTCGAAGGTATAGAGCGAGAGAGAGAGATGAAAAAATGGAGTACTTGGTACAGGCTTTAGCCTGCTCACACCACTAGTCCCTCCAGGACTTCACTAGCTGGTTCATGTGGGGGGGGGTGGGGGGGGGGCAATCCAACAATCCATCCACCTTTCGTCCGCTCCGGCCAGTTAGTTCTACTGTTCCTTGGCACAGTACGCTACCCAATGGAAACACGCCACGTTAGGAAAGGGTCCTAACAAACCAACGAAAGCGCACTTCACGGCATAGATACCTTTCCTCCCCCGGGAGGGAGCGGCAGCCGGAGACATCACGCTTAGATCACGACCGTTAAAGGCTCCTCCCAGAAGGATGGCCCTTTCGGCTTTCTGCCCATGTGGTGTGGCGTGCCGCGGTATGAGGTCTATGCACATGAACTGGGGCTCTTCGCAGTCTTTTCCTCGTGAAGGGTAGTTCATGTAAATTTGCATAAAAGGGGGGGTTCGAAAAGGACAAAGCAGCTACTTTGTGCTATGCCGTCCCGGCATCCCTGTCCCTGGCTTCCATGTATTGTCCGGCTTCGCAGGAAGGTCGCCTCTTCAAAAGCCCGCCCCCGCCCCTCACTTTGCTTAATTTACGAAAGAAGCCACCGCCCGCCAGCGGTAGCAGTAGCACTGCTCCCCTTCCACCACGCCGTCGTGAAGAAGACCAGATCGGCGGGGGACAAAAGCTGATCAAACCACATGCCGTGCCACCATGTCCCCTATAGTTTTTTTTAAAAAGCACACCAGACGGATCTCTCTCTCTCTCTCTCTCTTCTCTCTCTCTCTCTCTGCATGAGAAAGAGAAGAGGAAGAGGAGAATAGTGGGAGCTGGCATGGGGAGAGTACTAAGAGGTGGGAGATCAAGCACGAACTAACAGGGAGAATAATTAAGAATCAAGGGGCGTATGACAGGCATGTGGTTCTAATCAATGGTGGGGAGGAGGAAAGGTGGGGGTTGATGGGAGGTGGTGCGGCAAGTTCGTGCCTTCCCCTTCAAGGATCCATGATGACAGGGTGTGCACCCACATGCCTTTGGCCATACTCCTTAATTAAGAAGAAGATGGGGGCCGGGGTTGTTGTTGCACTTGTGTACTTCTCCACCGGACGGTCTCTGCTCGCCGGAGGAGGTCGGCCCCCTCCCCACTTCGGCCGGGGGGCCGGCCGGAGACATGGGTGTGGTTATGCATGCATGGGCAGCTGTCCTTGTCATGTAAAAGCATTACGTGTACATGGAGGAAAAAAGAATGTTTTTAACTTGTTGCAGTAGCACTGATATTTGTGCATTTCTTAAGAGATATATTATGCGTTCTAGGAGAAACGTCTCAAGAAAGTGGCTTAGAAAATATTGTATATAATATCATTTCACTTTTGCTACAACATGGCCTGTTCCGATTGACCTGAGAGTGGGATCTACAGTACTTGGCTTGTATTTTTCGTAATTAGTTTATCCAGAAAGTGCATGCATGCCATCATCAGAAACTCAAAACAAAGGACTGAGACAAATCACTTAATGCTTTTAAAGTAATCAGATTGGCATTTTAATGCCGCATCAAATGATCCATTGGGGGATGTATATACACAGGGATTCATCCACGCAGGTGTGACTTCAGTTTTCTGGCTTCTGTGACCGGTAAGAAGTGTACGCTATGTGGCCTCGACATGTTCATTCAATTCCCAGCCGGAGATCCTCGATCCCACTGGGTCCAGTTATTAAAAACCCTACATTGGATCCACTGTGATTCTCCCATCAAAGAGGACTACCAGCCAACCCGTTTAAAACAATGGTAACCCACCAACTAACCTACAATATTACATATCCATGCATGTTTGCAGATATACATGATCCTGTGCTGATGCAACTCTCTCACTCACTCTCTCTCTCTCTCTCTCTAATGTTATCTGAGCTGCAAGTCCCAGCAGTGAAGTGTTGATGGCGAGAAACGGCCGGCTGCCTCAGGGCATTTCTATAATATTATAAGGAATCAAACAGAGAGTACTGTATAGCAAGAAAGAATGCCTCCATGCCACTTCTTAGATACGAAAGAGCATACCGAAGAATCATATGCCGTAACCAGTAAAACCTCTTACACATGTTTTGTTTTAAAAGTTCAAAGAAGGCAGAGCTAGAAGTACGACGTAACAGCGGAGTTGCAGCCTCAGCACCCAAGGAAAAGAATGGGAATAGAAGCTATCAAAAGAAGGGCCGCGAAAGGACGAGCTTTCATCAAATTCAGTGAAGGAAAGAAGAGGAATACTCCTCCCTAATATATTAATTAAAGCAACCTCAAGAAAATGTAGACATCAGCAGGAATCAGATCCCCATGGAAGAACTTAAAGGATAGGAGAACCAGCAGCAGAAACCCACCCACACCTTGGATGATCTTATTCTCTTTGCCTATCTTTCTAACGTGTGAACCGAGAAAGCCAAAGGGAAACAACAGCTAAATGAGACACCAAAAGAAGACAGATGTAAACCCATCTAACTACCGCAAAAGCCTTGTAGAAAAAGAACCATTTATAGGGCCTCCTAACGGCATTCTTACTGCAGGGAGAGGGAACTCCACATGACATCCTCCTCCTTTAAAACGTTCTTTGAACACAGAACGCGATGAATCCCACTGGCAGCAGGAGTTACGTATCCACAAAAAAAAATAAAAAAAAAAGTAGTTGAATCCCACATCACATGCACGAAACGTCATGCACATGGAATGAAAGACCTTTTCCTGATGGAAGTACCATCTAATGAACCGTGCTGTAGGCGTTAATATGTTCTTGAAATGATTGAATGCACCCCAAGTGGTTAAACCAATGCCTTAGTTTATCGAAGAGGATGAGCATATGCTTCATGAGAACCCCCTCCTTGGCATGAGCACTTGAGAATCATGAATTTTACTTTTCATATATTTTTTATTTTTTTTAGCTAAGTATAAAGTGTGATTCATTTAGTTGAACACTTGGTCGTATATTTATAGAGATCAATAATTCTAGTCCCAACGATAATAAATTTGTAAGAATTTTTAATTTTTTTTTATAGATATTGCCAACGATTTAACCCAACGATTGTAATAAATTAGTATTTAATAAATAAAAAATTATTTAAAATAAAAAACTAAAATACATGAGAAAGTGTAATTCTTCATTGTAATAAACTTTTCTTACGGCTAATATCATGGAGGTGGGAGACAGCAGCCGTTTACCTGTCTGATCCCGATGAGGGCAAGTAGGAGATTTGATATGATTCCTCATTTAGTGGAGTGGCGAACTCGGTAGGCAGCACGTACGTATATATAGTAGAATGTGTTGGTTTAACAATTTCCTTGCAAAGTACATCAATGTCTACGTACTTCATTTCTACCGCAACCAATTTGGCACAATTAAGGGCACACTAATTAATATTATGCACTTATATTTTTTATTACACACATGCACTTACGCAACTAGGGGTACAAATGAGTCGAGTCGTGTCAAATACTATGCTATTCAAGTTCTGTTCGTTAATTAATTTTTAATCGAGCTCGAACCAAATTCAAATTATATCGAGTATTAAAAATACATGTTTTAAATTTAGTTCGTTTAAATACTTTCGAACTTGAACCCTTAACGAGTATCTTAACGAACTTAATTGAATTTGTAAGTTCGTATATATATAGTAAGTCTAAGTCAATCTACAAGTAAAAAAGTAATCGTTCATAAGACCTAAATTTATTTTATTTCAAGCTTATATCTCAATAGTCTTGATAAGTGACTTAATTTAACTATTTTAATATAATGTTTGAAATATATTCATAACTTGTCACAAGCAATATGGGATTAATAGATATAGCTTGGGAGGAGGCTGATGCGCGACAAGACAGAGGCTGTGCTGCAACTCCCCTTCGCATATTACCCAAAGCCCCTTTTCTGCACCGTCGGTGACAGTATTGCGGCCGTCGGGAGCACTGTCTGCCATTGGTGGATGCATGGTCAACGGTGGTCTACGAAGATGTCAGTGACCGACAACGCGTCCCTCGGCCCTACCGGGGGCTCACCTACTGCGCAAGTCGGTCTTGGGAGGAAGAAGATACTTGATATGTTGGGGCACCTTGCAACACTAAAATTTGTGTTCATACCCCTATTTACATGATTTGTGTGTATACCCTCATTTGTATAATTTGTGTATATACACTGTGGATTTAGTCTATGACATTTAAGCCCTTATAAGTATTTTATATTATAATAATAACTGTATACAAATAAATAAATATATTTATATCAATATATTCTCATACTTATTATATTTAAATAAATATTTTAATGAAGTGTTAGCGAGCACTTAGACAAGCTCTTAACGAATATTTAATCGAGCTCTTAACGAACTCTTAAATGAGCTATACACGAGTATAATCGAGTCGAGTTCACATGTGTTTAGACAGCTCGTTTATTAACCAAGTTTTTTTTTAATTCAAGTTTGGCTCGTTAATTAAATAAATGAGCCGAACCGAACTTTTATCAAGTCATACTTCGAGTTACTCATCGAACGTATTGGTTCGTTTACACCTCTATATGTATGAACCAATAACATTCAGATCTCATGTCACTTTTAAATAGTGATTCAATAGAATAAAAAGCATAAATCTTAATTATGATACTAATTCACTTATTTAAATCGGATTTAAGACAAATGATGATATATAATTCAGAAAATTATAACTAATTTTATAGGGATCACAACATGCTCAAAATTTAATTGTACAGTTCTCACATGACATAAATAAAATTCATATTTTAAAATAATTTTTGAAATAGTACAACTACTTTTCATGATTAAAATAGTGATCAAGATAATACTCTAAAATACACCATAAATCTTATAATTGGGATATTATGAATCTAATAACCTTAAAACATCTTTGCAATATTAAAAACTAATATCATTAATTATTCTAACACTTCTGATAATGCACATGCTTAACAAGATTTAATCTAACAATAATTTGGCATACTTTCACCTAAACAAAAATTCTAAATAAATGCTACAAACACCCTAAAAGTGAATGGGGTTTCACAGTCATGTCATGGCGGTAAACCGTGACACAACTAATGGAACCCGAAAACAATTAAAAACCCTCAGATTCATCACACAGAAACAATTTAGAAATCTGGAGGGAAAAAAAAAAAGGAACTTGGCGACACCGTATGATATCGTCAAGAAGTAGTTAGTGGTAGCACATGGTGCCCTCAACCAGATTTTGGCCACAGTCGATGTTGCTGCCAAGTTTTTACCTATAGAATAGTGCAGGATATATAGAACATAAGAAAAAATGAGAAATTGAGTAGCGATTCGATTTTATAAAAATATCAGAAAATAGAATTTAAGTGACAAGATTATAGAGAGAAACTCTAAATTACTTGCTTCTAAACTTCCACATAAATCTTGAATTAGGTCGATGAGGCCCTTCTTGGCAACCCAAAGAGGTTTCCTTCTTCCTCAATCAAATTCGTCACACGAAGGCGATCTAGGCATGAGCAACACGGTCGTAGACATCCACCACACCTTGTAGTAACTTCTTCTCTTCTACATCACCACGATCAAGCTGCAACAGGTCGGGGAAGATCTCCCACGAAGTTTTCTCTCTCCCTCAACGTACCGAGAAGTCCCAAACCCTAGAGGTATACATTTCTCCCTTCACTAATCACCCCATATTTATAGAGAATTAATTATTGGGTCATGCTTAAGGTAGGAAACGTCCCCCAAAATGATTATGAGTTGCCATGCTTATCCATGCAAAGAAATCGAACTCGAAATCATACTAGGAAACACAACGATGACAATATAGGTTGTCGCCTACCAAAAACTTGGTGGCAATTGGTCTTCCCATCAAAGGTCTAAATCCAGAAATCATCAGAAAATCATCAAGGTACACGACATAGTTAGCTATTGCCAACCCTGGGTTAATTAACGACATGTTATATATACTACCGCTGGCTCATCTTAACGGCACTCAATGCTGTTGTTAAGATGGACCGGTGTCAGCTTGAGATGACATCAGTCTAAAGCCATAATTAACAACCCTAATGCATAACCATGCAAGATCAACAAATATGTTATGAAAATTCCTAGACATGTACATAGAAGGTAGATTAGATTATGTAAAACTTAAGGTGATCACACATCAAAATACAAATCAACATTAATCAATCACATGCAAAGTAAAAGATTAGCTAACCAAAACTTAGGACATCACAGAAGTCATCCTACACTAAGTCCTTAATTTGGGAGTCTCTTAGTTTAAATGTTGTTGGTCTTAATTTTTCCCACTATACCCTGAGTAGATATAGTCCTTTATAACTAGCTTGTAACAAGTTAATTTGTTAGATTGGGCGTACTTTGTCGTAGCGGATATTTGTTGAATAAATATTAATATTGTTTAAACACTATGAATAAATTATAAGTATTTAATTTTTTTTTTATTATACTCACTTGATCTGAAATTTTCTTGGTGGCACCCTCTTAATTCTTCCTTGGGGGTGTGACAATCGATCTCGAGAACCCGGCCCTTCTCAAAGATTAACTGTCTTGTAGGTCGGAGCAGAACCAACAACGGGCAAATGCTTATTGTTCCCTCTCTCGTCTCAGCTGCCAAATGAATCAAGCTCGGACCAATCTGCAGCCAACTACCTCTCCGAACCCATTCGGATCAGACTGATCACATCAGGGCACATATGTTGCATGTAGGTGCGAGAGCTTCAGATCCAAAAGGGAAAAGAAAGTTGTAGAATATTGGAAGAATCCTCAACAACTCCAGAGATCTTGCGCTACCTTGCCGACCGGCAGACATGCAGTATCATGAAAGATTACGTGGTATTCGAGTTGGTGGCCGGTTCAAAAGATTAAGAAACTATAGCTAGTACCTGGATCAGCAAGCTTAACCACTACATGAACTATTGGCGGTGTCATGCGTCCATGCATGTGATTGATGTGCCAAGTGCGATTACCCAAAGTAGTCATTAACGTTGTGACTTATGATGGCGGAATTAAGTAATTGTTTCAGTCCTAGCCTTTCCAGGAAGTACTCTCAGACTTCAACCATTACAAGTTCGTCTGGATTTCAGATGTCATTTTGGGAGACTACAAACTCCACACAGAGACTTCCCAGAACATCTAACAAGGAATGGTTTCTTAAAAGAAGTTAGTGGGAAGTTCATCTTGAAAAGTAAATAAAAGTGCATTAATTGTTTTTGTTTCTTCTTCTTCTTTTTTTTGTTGCTTAAAGAAGAAGTTATAAGCCTTGTTGCCTCTTTGTGCTTGAAGAATATCTGGTGTACGTAAAAGGTTTAATATTTTCTTCTCACATTTTGCTTATTAATCTTGGAGTATTCATGGATTCTAATGCTAATAACTTTATAATTTTAAAAAAATCATCTTGGAGTCTTTTCGATTGGGATGTGCTGATGCATTTCTTATAATAAATAGCATGATAATATGTCCTCATCTGTGTATGCCCATTGTATGCAAATTTTATGATAAACACGCCTTTGTGGCCAATTTTTGTTAACAAACCATTAAAATCTCCAAATAAGCTGGGTAAAGACGAAGTAGCCATATTTTGACGCAGGATTTTTCACGAGGGTAAATGTGATGTTGTGGAAATGGATTTTTTAAAGATTAAAATCATTCACTACAGGAAAACCAGACTTTGCTTACGTCCAAACACCGTAGGTAGATAACCAAAAACCGTAAGCATAGTCTTTGCTTATGGTGTTACCCTACGGTTGGGTTTCGTCGGCAGAAGACCGACGGCAAAGGCCTAAGGCTACGGTGTTTTAAACTCCGTAAGTATAAAGCTATAGTGATGGTGTTGGTAGCCGTAAGTAACACCATAAGGAAATCTATTTTTGGCTACGACGATGTTAATCGTAGTCATATTTTTTGTAAGGATAGACTCAGTGATGCCGAATATCCCTACGACATTTTGAACCGTAAGCATGTGTCCCTACGGCCACGTACACCATAAGCAAGTATGTTTCCCTACGGCTAAATAGACCATAAGTAAATATGTTTACCTACGGCCACGTACACCATAACCAAGTATGTTTACCTACGGCCACATAGACCATAAGTATGTTGTTTCAGCAAAAAAAAAATAGCATTATATTTAAATGGATCCACATTCACCTACATTCACAAACAATTGGATCAACATGTACACATCCACAATTAATCCACACATTCACATTTGGATCAATCAACATACACATGCTACTTTAGTTCCACACACACATCCACATTTAGTTCCACACATACACATCCACCTTTAGTTCCACACACACATCCACATCCACATTAGTTCCACACATACACATCCACATTTACATCCACACACATTCACACCACTCATTCACAATGCACAACACCTTAATAATATAAAACACATTAAAGTTAACAAACAATAATGTTAATAAAAGATGACATAAAACATCATTCTTCACATTCACATGCTAGTGCTAAAGTCTGTTCAGAAGAGCAAGTTAATTGTTAGTAGATGAAATTGTTCACATGTGGTGAGAGGAGATTTGTGAAGAGTTTGCTTTGTCCTTGGAGGAAGACAGGTTTCAGCAGACATATTTCCTGCAAAAGCAACAATAGGTGTTCAATAAGTACTGTGTGAGGAAAACCAGAACAAAAGAAACAATATGCTTAACAAACAGTAATGCAGGAAATATGATCTCCTCTGGTATGCTAGATGTCACAATTGTCACATGGTAACATAGCCACCTATGGCTAACACTACACAAGATCAAAGTATGATCTCCTCTTCCTGTCACTCTGTTTCATCATCTGCCAAGCTCATGCTAAAGGAAAAAGAAGAAAAGCCCACCCAAAACTGAGCCCGGACCTCTCTAGCTCGTGTTCTTCCACTGATGAGATCAGATCCCACCTCACCCAGCGGTTTCACTTCAAACTGGACTTCATGATCAGTGCGATGGATGCAAAGCACCTACTGCTGCGGTTCCAGGATAAAGAGGACTTCCTCCAGCTACTGCTGTTCATGAGGAAAGTGACATATGCAGGGACATACTGGATCTCAGCCAGCACTTTTGTTTCCACATGTGTATTTGATTGTATTCACTCCGGCCAATCTTTGACATGTTATTCCTGTGCTAGTGTTTAATTTCTTTTCAGGATCAAGTTCATAATTGTGCATTTGGCATTGATCAACATAGGACTTGATAGTATGAAGTTTTAAAGTAGCATGAAGAATTAATGATACTTGATGAGCTCATGTTCCCTCTAAGTACTCTTTTTTGGAACTGTGTCTTGGGGGTGGATAATTGCATAAGGAAGTAGAATTATAGGATTAAATAATGTATTTTAGTGATTATGCATGTTTTATCTTGTTGATTTTGTTTTACAAAGTGGAAAGGCTCATATTCGTGTAGAATCATGGCCTTCAATACATTTGTACTTACTAATTTTCTTCCAATATCTACTTTCCAATCCCTACTTTAACTGTAAGCCAGTGGGTATACCATTTGAGCTTGGACTTGGGTATACCATAAAACCCAAAGTATCAGCTGCCTCAGGTGACTGAAAAACTCTCACATAAAACCCATGTTAATAATGGTTGATCTTTGTGATAAAAAAAACTTACAAGTTTTGTAACCACACATAACACTGTCTACATAGAGTTCCAGCTCAAAATGGAGAAGCAGAAATCTACAAGTTTATGTAACCACACATAACACTGTCTTTCACCCAACCTAGAATGGTGAAAGACAGTAAAATCTCAGATGCAACTTACCAAAGAGGGTGGAGGTGAAGATCAATCATCCTCAAGCTCAACCTGTTACATGTAAAAATGTAACTAACATCAGAGTTGACAATTAACAACATACATAAGAATGAGATAAATGTAAATAAACTTACATATTCTCTGAACCATATTATGTGACTCCCAACAGCATCGTTCATATTTTTTCTATCTGCATCTTTGATAAATAAAGATGCAGTCGGGTCATGGGCTATGAGTATAGAAACCTCATAGTACTCACCACCTAACTTCTTCCCCATGACCACATTATCATTATCATCAGAGATAAGAATGCCGCTGGCAACTACTTCTCCAGAGAAGTTTAGGATCCTCACCCTCCTCCCCGCCAATGAATCCTGTTAAAAATTTTGAATATGGATGTCAGATATACATGCATTCCAACATATTAACACGGTTAGATTTCATTTACCTTTTTCTTTTGAGCATGACAAACACTTGCAGAACTCTGCACAAGTAAATGTAGATTGTCAACATTAAGCAATGTTAATAATGAAGTATGTCAACAGAAACTAATTACCTCATTATTGCCACGAGACTCAATTTTTTCATTCTTTCTTCGAGAGCTTCAATTTTTTCTTTTAGGCTTTCATTGTCCTGTCGCAGCTTTTGTTCACTTCTTGAACCCCACAAGCTCTTTGGGGTAGGGCCCGTGCCTATGCCACTGATTCTTCCAGTTCTGTCCCGTCCCATAACTTGCTCATAAGCGTCCCCCACGCTTGCAATTGAGCTTGATGTAGTTGATTGCTGCGTCAGCTTAATGTCTCGAATTTTATCCTACAATTTGAATGAAAAAATATGAATTTGCAGCACTATCGTAAATAGAATTATGTCAACAAAGAGCTTCCATGCATAATGAGAATAATGTTAAACATTAGACAATTAACAAAGCTAATTCATTATACAATCATTGCAGCACTCTCGTCATTAACTGGACCGCCAGCTTTCTTCATACGGGTCCTTATGAATAAGTCCCCACGATCAAGAGTGGCCCCAGTTTTTAGAAACTACAACATTGTACAGAAGATAACTTAGAAATAAACATAATTATTTTGAATTGATCAACTGAGATGCATATAAGACAATATATTGTTACCTCATCGTGGTATATGTCAGCAAAACTTTTACTACCAGCGCAGTGAAAAAATGTGTGTTTGGACTTATTTTGCTTGTTTGTTTCACTGCGTTTCTATAAATCAAAATGATAACTATTAGAATAATTTTTTGTATCACTATATTTAGACTAATTGTATCCAATTTAATTACCTTGAATTCTTGAAGACCATATTTGAACAAGTTTTTTCCATTGATCTTCAACCACTCTTTGTCTGAACATGCAAAGTGTTGTTGCGCTTTTTGATATGGCGTGAAGAACTTTGTCCTCAAGTCATACTTCCAAGACCTCCATTTCTGATCTAGATCCTTCATTACAAAATCTCGCAAGCTGATGGGAACATCAAATTTCTCTGTATTTTTTAAAAACAGTTAGATGTAATCAAGTGGAATAGAAAATTAAACAAACACATGTGTTACATCACCTAGATATAATCCCAAACATCGTCCTTGTTAGACGATGGCATTACCCTCCAAGAAATGCAATCGATCGGCAGTTTATCCCCCATCCTTGCTACAGTCCCCAAAAATTATTTTAGTAGCTGCCCCCCTCTCCTAGTGGCTGCCCCAACTAATTAACATTCACTGGTATGCGTTCATTACTTTGCAATCCATGTACACATCTTAACAATGTTGGGCCTCTCTTAACCTTCTTAGATGTGGAGGCAGACTGAGCATCTATGTGAATTATTTTCCCTTGCAGGTCCTCTCTAAATTTTTCATACTCTTCTCTTGAGAACCAATCAGCTATCAGCTGCAAAAAGAAGATATTCAACCAATGAACAGAAGTACATATATAGTTTGACAAAAGAGCTATTAACATTATTCAACTTACAAAAGATGGGTAGTCATTTCTGCCAAAGGATGTAGGAGCAGCGAGTATGAAACGGAATATGAAATAAAGAACCATAAATCCACATTCTGTGCTCCCCTTTTGTTGGGGCACCTACAACATGAAAGATATTAATGATACTTTTATTCGTTTACATATGCAATTCAAACACCTCAAATTAAAAGATTACCTTCGGCACGTGTAGATCAATTACTTCATCTCATCGGCCAGTGCTGTCATCCCTTTCCCTTCGTATGCAATCTTTAAAAAACTGCACCATCATACCAAACATACTTTATATACATATATGTTTCAAAAATATATATAAAAACTAGAAGATATTACTTTTTCAACTCATTTTCGATCCTAGTGTGTTCCCCCATATGAAGGGAGTCAAGGAGCATAAGGAACGGCATGTCATTATCCTCTTGCTTACATATGACAACAACCTGCCAATGATTCCTACAAATTAACAAAAATTAAACAATGATGATTGTTGCTGAATTAGTGATGATACTTAATACATAAAAAGGTTTAGGCATACCATATGCAAATTGGAAGTAGAGAGTATGACTTCTCCAGCAAAGAATTCTTCTGTACAATTGATTTAATTCTATTCACACCATCAGAAGTCAATCTAAAAAAGTTAAACCATAAACTATCGAATATCTCAAAACGCTCTAAAAGCGTTGATGGAATCACCCCCCACAAAACCTGCAAGTTCAAAAGTAATTAAAACACAACAGAATCCCTATATTGGTGACTCATGCTAGCCTTGGAAAAAATATTAAAGAAAACTTACAACACACAAATACTCACTCCACATGTTCTTGAAATATTAGGATGTCAGCATCTCTGGCTCCCCATCATACACTTCTTTCATTGTTTTTTTTTTTTGCCTTTTTTGCGTCGATGTCGCATGATGGCCCTGTTTTCTTTTTTGGCGAGTCTTCTCTGTCTTCTTTGGAATCTACCACCGCAAATCTCTTCCGTCGGCCCCTTCAAATTGCAAATAACAAGTTAACATCAAGCAAAAAAAAAAAAAAACACTTAACATATTCAGTTAGAAAAATAACACTTAACCATTAGGCTTACATTTTAATGTCGTCTCTCTTCCTTGGCAACTTGTAAACTGCAATATTAAGAATTTGACGAATGAGAGGGTAAAACACAAGTAATATAACAAAGTCCCTTTTCTTATAATACTAAGAAAAAAAAAAGACAATATGAAGATAAATTATTTGTTTCATCAGAAGTGATGGTATTCTTCTCTGCATATGTAAATGTTATTTCCTGTTTCTCTTTCCCTTGCCTTGTACACTTGACTGTACTCCAGATGACAGAAGCATATAAGTGTCTGCAGATTGTGCAGGTATTCTCTGCTAATAACAGAAAGATTTAAGGGATTAAAATATAATCCTCATACAAAAGAATATGTAGAACCACCAACCTGCAACCACTTGTAAATCCCATCCCCCACCCAACACCACCACCACAGAAAAGGAAAGAAATGTGCCTCTGTTGTCTACCATTACTTTGACCAGTTAGTTACAGAGACTAGAGGTTTCTTTCAAAATAAGCCGTAAGGCTTAACACAATGAATATTGACCAAAAAATGGGAAGGCATGTATGTGTTTGGGTCTGCTCAATAACATATGTCTTCAGATTGGGATTTCTACACCATCAATGTCGTCTCTCTTCCATGTGATGGTTTATGTCATAAAAAAAAAAACAAATCATCATCAATCTTTACATCTTTTGCATCATTTTCAGTAAATTCTTCATTTTGCATGTCAAAGTAATTTCTCGACTTGTTTTCCTCACAACAACCATCCTTCCATTTTGGGATCCTCCACATACCATACTTGTTCCACTTGAGAGGCCAAAACATATGGTTCACTTGTACGTAATTTATAGTGTAGGTTGACCAATGTGAAACCTTCATCTGTCATTACTCCTCGCTGAGTATCAACCCAGTCACACTTAAAAAGTAATACCTTTCTTTGATCGTAATAGTTCAACTCTAATATTTCTTGAAGAACACCGTAATATGTCACCTCATCTCGAATAGGAGCCTTGTCTTTAACACTGGAAAAACTTGAAGTTTTTGCAGACATAACAACCCCACTATTCTGTGTCTTCCTATGAAGCTCAATATGCTGAGTCTGAAAACGGAACCCATTTACTAAACATATGCAAACTTCTTCCCCACATTCAATGGTCGATCTTTCAGCACAATTGTGTTTGCATGTAACCCATTCCTGTCATTGTCTTCTAAAGATTTGACCTAAAAAAAAGGGTTACATGTCGGTTATCAGTAAAACACATGTGATGTGCACTAAAGAAAATGTTATATATGTTTACTTACTTTACACTTAAACCAATCTGGAAACTGTAATGTATGACATCGCTCAATTTCCATTTCACTTGCTCGTGGTCTTGTTTTCCTAATTTCTTCAAGATGCATACTACATACAAATTGTGGACAATACATTAACGATCTTCTCTTGAGAAACAATACTTTAAGGGTGTTTCATTTGACTTACCTTATGTAAGGAGATATGTCCTCACAATTAAATAGTACATAGAGATGAGCTTGGTTCAACTCGTCATTCCTAAGATGACAAACGGTTCCACCACCTAAACATCGACCATTTCTTGAAAAAATATCCCATCCTTTTTGTGTCATTTCTTCAGCCCCTTCATCTTCATTTCTTAAAGGTTGGTTAAGCCATGTCTCAACATCATCATCTAGATATCTCGAAGAAAAGATAAGAGTCTCCTCTGCTATATACCCTTCTGCCATTGACCCCTCTGGACGTGCCCTATTCCGTACATAGGACTTAAGTTTCACCAAATACCTAGTGGAGATTAAAAAAAATTCAAGTATTAATAGCAGTAGTGTACAATTGTCAGGCACAAGTATAAGATTAACGCAAACCTTTCAATGGGGTACATCCATCTGTACTGAACTGGGCCAGCAAGCCTTGCTTCGTCAGGTAAGTGGATGAGAAGATGTACCATTATATCAAAAAAGCTTGGCAGGAAGATCATCTCTAATCGACACAATATGTTGCAATTTCTTGTCTAAGCTTATAGAAATCACTTGACGATGAAGTCTTCGAACATATTAGACAAAAAAAATGCATACATCATTAATTGCAGATCTCAGCTCCTTTTGTGTCACTCCCCTCATTGCTACTGGAAGCAATTGTTGCATGAGGACATGACAATCATGACTTTTTAAACCCCAAATTTTCTTAGGATCATTGGGATTTACATGCCTTGATATGTTTGATGCATAGCCATCTGGAACTTTCACACTTTTCAAAACATTGCAAATCGTATCCTTCTCCATCTTGCTCAAAGTGAACATGGTAGGTGGCAATAGCAATCTGTTAGAATCCAGAGTTTGAGGTTGAAGAGTGGCCCTTATACCCAAATGTTGGAGATCATGTCGAGCTTTCAAACCATCTTTTGTTTTAGCATCAACATCTAACAAAGTTCCAATAATACTATCACAAACATTCTTCTCGATATGCATGACATCGAGATTATGTCTTAATAGTAAAGACTTCCAATATGGTAAGTAAAAAAAATGCTTTTCTTCTTCCAATTGGTATGACACTCAAAAGTGGATGATGAAGTTGCAGCTTCCTTTCATTTTCTTCTCACCCCCACTTTAAATTTGGGAACTTTCCCAAAAGTAAATTTACGTGGATGCAACTGCTTAAGTATATCAACCCCAGATAACACACTTGGTCTGCCTCTCATTTCTTCTTTTCCATCAAACCTTCGTTTCATAGAACGAAACATGACCCACACCTAACCATCGACGACGATGATTAGTGTAACAAATTTTTTTACTACCTTTTAACCATAATGATGATGTATCTTCATTACATGTAGGGCAAACTAATCGACCTTTAGTGCTCCAACCAGACAGATAACCATATGCAGGAAAATCGTTAATTGTCCAAAGTAGTGCAGCACGCATAGAAAATATTTCACCCTTATAAGCATCGAATGTTTCAACTCCGTGCCAAAGAATTTGTAATTCTTCAATAAGTGGCTGAAGGTAGACATCAATATCATTTCCCGGACCTTTAGGACCCGGAATGAGCAACGACAAAAAATACTTTGTGGCTTCATACACAACCATGGAGGTAAGTTGTGACGGAACGCCTCGGCCAAGCTCGTTAAACCGATAACGTACTTGATCCGAGTCCGCCTCCCGCGAACGGGCCGAAGCCTCGCAAGGGATACCAAACCACAGTCCGTGTAAACACAAAGGAACACACCACATTTTAAATATAATTCACAAGTTTACATAGCCAAATTTCCACAAAACTGAAAAGAAGTACAAGAGCCTGGGGCATACCCCGAGGTATAACTGAAGAAAGTAAACAACTAGCCAAACTACAATGCTGGAACTACACAGCTGGAACTACACCGCTGGAGATACTGACCCTGCACCGCTACGGCGCGGCCCTGAGCTGGACGACGGTCGTGAGACGTCCTCCTCGCTCTCACCTGTGGGGGTAGGGGTGATCCTTTCTAGTCACTGGCTCAGTAGGGAACTCCCCCAAAACCGAGCAAACCAAAAACCACAGGTACAAAGCTATAAACAATACCAACAATTTATAAAACAGCTAAGCAGGATATTAAAGCTGTAAAAGTACTCACCGTCTGCCGACTACGAGAAACAACAGTAATAATTAAACGGCAAACCAGTACAGGTGTACAAGCTAAAGTAGAGACTGCCAAACACGAGCCACGTGAACTGGTTCGCGACACCAGTAACTGACTCGGACAAGCTAACACAGGTGTACCTCTCAGTCTCGCAGCCACGGACGAAAGGTCCAGCTGCCGCTCCATGTGAAAAGTCAAGCAACTGTGGAGACCAACTAAACACCACCACCTGCGGACCACACGGTCACAGGCCCATGCCTGGCACCTCTAGAGATCCTGGCCCGGAACTCTCTGGAGTGAGGCATTGGAAAAGGACTAGCTGGGGTCCAGTACGTCTACTGGTGTCCGTACCCCCAACTACGAGCGCGCTACAAGTGACTAAAGACAAACACAAGTGTCACTGTCCCACTGTCGTCTTTCCCTCAGCCGGACGTGCAACTCAAACACAAGAGTGAGGGTGTCCAGGTCAGACGACACAGACCTCTACGGTACAACACAAGTACCGGGACAAAGCCCCGAGCTAACAGCCTGGCTCACAAAGAACCTGTGGCACCCAACTGGAGAGGTAACTACGGTAGGCGTCGTACTACTCGCCACGTACACAGAACCACGTGCACGTCATATACAAACCACGTGAAACCTCACGTAAACCACAAGTAACACTGGTCCACTACACGTGAACCCGACTGACTCGCGTAAACATCGCGCAGTCATGAGAGTAAGTAGCTAATTGCATACCTTATATGCTAAACACGAGAACCATGTGCACTCAGTGCACCTCATGTGTCAACACATACATTAACGATAAATACCGTAATAATCATTTCTGCTTATAACCAGTAGGCGGCAACATCGACTGCCGCTTACAATAAGTCAACGGCAAGGGATCTGGCCGTTAATATCTTAGCTGAGGAGCTTGGCGACAAGCGATCTTGACGCCAAGTTCTCCGGCCTTAAACCCTGCAGAAACCCTAATCCGGTTCTACGGATTTTCCAACCGTTAAAACTACAAGAAAATGTACTGAAACGGTTCTTTAAACATGCATGAACCCAAAACAACCCAACACAGCATGCTTCGTACATTAAATTACTCAAACCACCCATTATCCCCGCATGGTGCAACTTTATCTGAAAATACATTATCATACTAATTCAGGTGGTTACGATGTGTTTTAATGTTTCTACGGAGCTAAACGGGTTCGTCCCCTACCTCAGAACACGGTAGAACCTCCCGCAATCTCCCGATTCAAACCGAACCC
Source organism: Colocasia esculenta (assembly GCA_014218235.1). Lineage (NCBI taxonomy): Eukaryota > Viridiplantae > Streptophyta > Magnoliopsida > Alismatales > Araceae > Colocasia > Colocasia esculenta. The sequence goes on along the minus strand of CM024755.1, from coordinate 20,398,560 downwards.
TCCGCGAGCTCCCACGAGAATTGCACCACGTCGCGACGTTTCCTCGCGCAATTCGGCAACGCCATGCGTTCTACGATCGTCCAACCACTCTTCGGTACCTGTTGAAAGCTTTAGAAACACCGGGACGCGAAGCTGGGGCAAGAGGGGAAGAGAACCAGGTAAGAAACCTGCTCTCGGGTGATCCTATAACCTGCATCATTCTCAGGTTGGCATCAACCCCTATGCCGCCAACAGCAACTGCCACCCTCAGCGTCCACATCCAATGCCGCCAAGTTCATGCAGTCAACGTTCACTTACCTGGACGCCAACAGGTCAACGACCACCCCTGGCCGCCAACTCCAACTGAACAGCAGCAGGTCCTATTTCATTTCAGGACCAACCCTGCACTTCACCTGCTCAAGCCACACATTCACACCATATATTTCACACAACCAACTCACATTGGCCTCACAACGGCCGCCACAACCACCATACACACGATCCGCATGGATCCGAAAAGCACGCGACGTTACATTACTATCATCTAAAAAGAAAATTTTGACCTCGAAATTCATAACATATTCAAAGGTAAACAACTTATATATACACCTTTACAAGTACTATCATCTAAAAAGAAAATACACAAGCTTACTCAAACAGATAGGGATACCCTTTAGCCATTTCCTCGGCTAACTCCCAGGTATCCTCACCACCCAACCTATTTTTCCATCTTACTTTAACCAACTCAATTTCTTTATTTCTCAACTTCTTCATCTTTCGATCTGTGATCTGCACCGGATACTCAGGCATAGTCATATCCGGTCTCAGGTCACCACCTTGATATCTAATTATCTGAGCTGGATCTTCAATACACTTTCTCAACATGGAGACATGGAAAATATCATGCACATCTGCAAAATCAGCTGGCAAATCCAACCTATAAGCTGCTTCCCCAATTCTTTCAATCACCTGGAAAGGTCCTACATACCTTGGACTCAACTTCCCAGACTTGCCAAACCTCATGATTCCTTTACTTGGAGAAACTCTCAGGAAAACAAGATCTCCCACCTCAAATTGAAGTGGTCTCCTTCGAACATCTGCATAACTTTTCTGCCTACATTGAGCTGCCTGCAATTTTTCTTTAATAAGCTTTACTACTTCAGTGGTTTGCTGAATCAATTCAGGACCCACTAACTGCCTTTCTCCCACTTCATGCCAGTTTAATGGGGTTCTACATGGCCTTCCATATAAAGCTTCATACGGTGCCATCCCAAGACTGGTATGATAACTATTATTGTAGGCAAACTCAACCATTCCCAAATGATGCTCCCAGCTACCTCCCCAAACTAAACAACAAGCCCGCAACATATCTTCAATTGTCTGGATAGTCCTCTCTGTCTGACCATCTGTCTGGGGATGATAAGCGGAGCTATATCTCAACTCAGTCCAATCACCTTCTGCAACTTCTCCAAAAACCAGAAGTAAATCTTGGATCTCTATCAGACACAATGTCTTCGGGATACCATGCAGTGGAACAATCTTTTTCAACATAAATATTTGTCAATCTGTCCACTGTCCAAGACATACTCACTGCCACTAATCTGCATACCTTGGTCAATCTGTCAACAAATACCCATATTCCATTATGCCCTGAACTCGACCTTGGTAAACCTGCCACAAAGTCCATAGCAATATCATCCCATTTCCACTGTGGAATGGGTAACGGTTGCAATAGACCTCCAAGCTTTTGATGCTCTGCTTTAATCTGCTGACAGACAGCACACTTTGAAACAAACTCTGCTATTTCTTTCTTCATATGAGGCCACCAAAAATGCTTTCTTAAATCATGGTACATTTTAGTACTACCCGGATGAATAGTGTACCTAGATTTATGAGCCTCTTCCAATACTCGCTGCTTTACCTCTCTTTCTGCAGGAACAAACAACCTGCCTCGGAGCCTGACCACACATTTATCATCAATAGAAACTCCTTCCATTTTTACAATCTCAGCTAAGTTTGCATCTGCTCTCTGAGCCTCAATAATCTGCCAATACAAAGACGGCTCTACAGCACTAGCAACTAGTATTGCCCGTCGCTGACTACTGGGCACATACAAGGAATTCTCTGCTACTTCTTCATATAACTTCCATTCTTTAATCATCATCAGATTCATATATGCCTTTCTGCTTAAGGCATCAGCTACAACATTGGCCTTACCCGGATGGTAAGCCAAACTGAAATCATAATCCTTCAAATACTCCATCGCGTTGGCGAAGATTTAAATCTTTCTGCGAGAGATATATACTTCAAACTTTTATGATCTGTAAAGATCTCAATCTCTCGCCATACAGATAATGCCTCCACATTTTCAAGGCAAACAACTGCTGCTAACTCCAAATCATGAGTGGGGTAATTCTCCTCTGCTGGCTTCAATTGTCTGGACGCATACGCTATCACTTTACCATGCTGCATAAGCACTGCTCCAAGACCTCTCCTTGAAGCATCAGTATACAACACAAAACCACCACTCCCTGCCGGTAATGTCAATATAGGTGCTGAAGTAAGTCTCTTCTTTAATTCCATAAAACTTTTCTGACATTCACCGGACCACACAAAAGGCACACCTTTCCTGGTCAATTAGTCATAGGTGCCGCAATCTTAGAAAAATCTTGAATGAAGCGCCTATAATAACCTGCTAATCCCAGAAAACTTCTAATCTCGGTTATTGTCTTAGGCACTCCCACCTTGACACAGCTTCCACTTTACTCGGGTCCACGCTATTCCTTAGCTGAGATAACATGACCCAAAAACTGAATTTCCTTCAACCAGAATTCACACTTACTGAATTTAGCAAACAACTGGTTATCTCTTAACAATTGCAGAGTAAACCTCAAATGAGCTGCATGCTCCTCTTCAGATGCTGAATAAATTAGAATATCATCAATAAAGACCACAATGAATTGATCTAAATATGGATGAAAATTCTATTCATCAGATCCATAAACCTGCAGGAGCATTAGTCAACCCAAAAGGCATAACCACAAACTCATAGTGACCATATCTGGTTCTGAAGCTGTCTTATCTATATCTTCCTCTTTAATTCTCAACTGATGGTACCCGGATCTCAAATCAATTTTAGAAACACTTTTGCTGATTGCAACTGATCAAATAGATCATCTATCCTCGGCAACGGGTACTTATTCTTGATGGTCACATCATTCAACTTTCTATAATCAATACACATCCGAAAACTTCCATCTTTCTTTTTCACAAATAAAACCGGCGCTCCCCACGGGGAATGACTCGGTCTAATAAACCCTTCTGCAACAATTCTTCTAACTGCTTTTTCAATTCTTTAAGTTCTGCTGGTGCCATCCGATATGGAGCTTTAGAAATCGGCATGGTACCTGGCAGCAACTCAATAGTAAAGTCCACCTCTCTATGTGGAGCTAAACCAGGCAAATCCTCAGGAAAAACATCAGCAAATCCCTAACCACGGGAACTGCTTCTACTGGCTGACTGGCTTCTACCAGACTTACCGAGGCTAAATAAGCTACACACCCATCATTTATCAACTTTCTAGCTTTAATTGCAGAAATTAGAAACTTGGAGGTATAAAAGGCATACCTTGATATTCAAATACTGCACCATTAGGATGACAAAATCTGATCCTTTTCTTTCTGCAATCTAACATTGCTCCATACATTTCAAGCCAATCCATACCCAAATAATATCAATCTGACAACTGCACGGCATACAACCGACCCGCATCTGGTTCCCTTCAATCATAACAGGAGCTTCATCTATATAGCTCGAAGTGAGTAGAAACTCACCTGAAGGAACCTCCACTACTAACTCACAAGACTTCTCTTCTAAAGGATGAGCTATACAATCCAGAAATTCTTCGGAAATAAAAGAATGAGAGGCACCCGAATCAAATAAAACTCTTGCTGAATATTCATAAAGAAAGTACCTTCTATCATATTCGATGCCTCCGCCTGGGCTCGGGTGATAGCCATAACCCGGCCTCTTCCTCGCTGCTGCGGTACTCCTCTGCCACGACCTGACTGCGGCTGCTGAAACTGCTGAGGCTGCTGCTGCTGCTGCACACCTCTGCCATGTCCATATTCTCTCGGATAGGGACAATTGCGGATCAAATGTCCCGGCTGATTACAATTATAACACCGATACCCTGGTGGAGTGATAGGCTGCCTGGCAGTACTCTGCTGCGACTCCTCCACCTCAGGCCTACCTCGGCCCTGCTGAAACTATACGACCTCCCCATCCTCTTCCTTGCCTTTAAATGCTTGCTTTAATTTCTGGCCCCATTTTCCAAAGCCTGATGAAGAAGGTCCTGCTGGTGCTTTACCTTACTTGCACCCACTGACTGCTGCGGTAGCCGAAACTACCTGAACCTGACTCGCCCACCTGACGAGTCCGAATAGACCTCTCCAGTGTAGCTGCTCTCTGAGCTGCCTCTTCCACTGTCTTGCACATGAGAGGTACTATCGCATCCTGCAATTCCACTCTCAAGCCTCTGATAAAGTACTCAACCATCATATTATTATCAGAAACAATAAGGTGCATAACGGCTGAGTGCCATAAACCTCATCTGGTACTCTAGAACTGAAGAGTTACCTTGCTGAAGAGTCCGGAATTGTTCCCTTTTCACCTGCTGCACTTGAATCGGAAAGAATGTATCGTTAAATACATCAAGAAATTTCGACCAAGTGATGGCCTCCTCTGTCCTACCTGCGAAGGTGGTCTGCATCTTCAGTCGCCACCATTCCAAGGCAAAGCCCCTCAACTGATAAGCAGCTAATACAACTCTATCTGCTGCCGGACACCTCATAGTCGCAAAACCCTCTCAATTTCATGAACCCAACTCAGCTGTATCTGGATTCGGCCCTCCTGAATAAGTAGGGGCTGCAATCTCAGAAACTTCTCCACCTGCATCACTGGTTCTTCTGCTATCAACACTGGTGGTGGTGGTGGCACAGGTGCTGCAAAAGGTACCTCCACTCTCGGCGGGACTAGAGCTACAGGTACAGCCTCTCCATCCCCAGGTGGCACTGCTACCGGTGGTACAGGCGCCTGCTGATCCATCCTCGCCCGAATATCCATGAGGCTCTCCCAGATTCTCTCAATCATACGCTGGGTGCTTTCCTCCGGATCATTCCCCTCCACCACCCCAATCTCTTCTATCAGCCATACCAGAGATTTCTACATAAACAAACACCAACAAAAATCAAAACAACAATTATCAAAACCAGGGTCCCTACCAGCAGTGTTCAAAGACCGAAATAAGGCTATGTATCCTTCTAATTCCCTTATATTAACACGGACCTTGCTCTGATACCAACTGTGACGGAACGCCTCGCCAAGCCCGTTAAACCGATAACGTACTTGATTCGAGTCCGCCTCCCGCGAACGGGCCGAAGCCTCGCAAGGGATACCAAACCACAGTCCGTGTAAACACAAAGGAACACACCACATTTTAAATATAATTCACAAGTTTACATAGCCAAATTTCCACAAAACTGAAAAGAAGTACAAGAGCCTGGGGCATACCCCGAGGTATAACTGAAGAAAGTAAACAACTAGCCAAACTACACTGCTGGAACTACACAGCTGAACTACACACCGCTGGAGGTACTGACCCTGCACCGCTACGGCGCGGCCCTGAGCTGGACGACGGTCGTGAGACGTCCTCCTCGCTCTCACCTGTGGGGTAGGGTGAGCCTCTCTAGTCACTGGCTCAGTAGGGAACTCCCCCAACCGAGCAAACCAAAACCCACAGGTACAAAGCTATAAACAATACCAACAATTATAGAACAGCTAAGCAGGATATTAAAGCTGTAAAAGTACTCACCGTCTGCCGACTACGAGAAACAACATTAATAATTAAACGGCAAACCAGTACAGGTGTACAAGCTAAAGTAGAGACTGCCAAACACGAGCCACGTGAACTGGTTCGCGACACTAGTAACTGACTCGGACAAGCTAACACAGGTGTACCTCTCAGTCTCGCACCCACGGACGAAAGGTCCAGCTGCTGCTCCACGTGAAAAGTCAAGCAACTGTGGAGACCAACTAAACACCACCACCTGCGGACCACACGGTCACAGGCCCATGCCTGGCACCTCTAGAGATCCTGGCCCGGAACTCTCTGAGTGACGCACTGGAAAGGACTAGCTGGGGTCCAGTACGTCTACTGGTGTCCGTACCCCCAACTACGAGCGCGCTACAAGTGACTAAAGACAAACACAAGTGTCACTGTCCCACTGTCGTCTTTCCCTCAGCCGGACGTGCAACTCAAACACAAGAGTGAGGGTGTCCAGGTCAGACGACACAGACCTCGACGGTACAACACAAGTACCGGGACAAAGCCCCGAGCTAACAGCCTGGCTCACAAAGAACCTGGGGCACCCAACTGGAGAGATAACCACGGTAGGCGTCGTACTACTCGCCACGTACACAAAACCACGTGCACGTCACATACAAACCACGTGAAACCTCACGTAAACCACAAGTAACACTGGTCCACTACACGTGAACTCGACTGACTCGCGTAAACATCGCGCAGTCACGAGAGTAAGTAGCTAATTCCATACCTTATATGCTAAACACGAGAACCATGTGCACTCAGTGCACCTCATGTGTCAACACACATACATTAACGATAAATACCGTAATTAATCATTTCTGCTTATAACCAGTAGGCGGCAACATCGACTGCCGCTTACAATAAGTCAACGGCAAGGGATCTGGCCGTTAATATCTTAGCTGAGGAGCTTGGCGACAAGCGATCTTGACGCCAAGTTCTCCGGCCTTAACCCCTGCAGAAACCCTAATCCGGTTCTACGGGTTTTCCAACCGTTAAAACTACAAGAAAATGTACTGAAACGGTTCTTTAAACATGCATGAACCCAAAACACCCCACACAGCATGCTTCGTACATTAATTACTCAAACCACCCATTATCCCCGCATGGTGCAACTTTATCTGAAAATACATTATCATACTAATTCAGGTGGTTACGATGTGTTTTAATGTTTCTACGGAGCTAAACGGGTTCGTCCCCTACCTCAGAACACGCTAGAACCTCCCGCAATCTCCCATTCACACCGAACCCTCCGCGAGCTCCCACGAGAAATGCACCATGCCGCGACGTTTCCTCGTGCAATTCGGCAACGCCACGCGTTCTACGATCGTCCAACCACTCTTCGGTACCTGTTGAAAGCTTTAGAAACACCAGGACGCGAAGCTGGGGCAAGAGGGGAAGAGAACCAGGTAAGAAACCTGCTCTTGAGTGAGCCTATAACCTGCATCATTCTCAGGTTGGCGTCAACCCCTATGCCGCCAACAGCAACCGCCACCCTCAGCGTCCACATCCAATGCCGCCAAATTCATGCAGTCAACGTCCACTTACCTGGACGCCAACAGGTCAACGGCCACCCCTGGCCGCCAACTCCAACTGAACAGCAGCAGGTCCTATTTCATTTCAGGACCAACCCTGCACTTCACCTGCAAGCCACACATTCACACCATACATTTCACACAACCAACTCACATTGGCCTCACAACGGCCGCCACAACCACCATACACACGATCCGCATGGATCCGAAAAGCACGCGACGTTACATAGTTGTATGGTGTCAACAACACAGCCATGTACTATGACTCGTACTCATTATCCCAAAGGGGTTGAAACCATCACTTGCCAAGCCTAGGCGCACTTACGAGGTTCTAAACAAAAGCATCAATCGCATCTAACGCTTTCCAACAAGGGGAATCAGCTGGGTGCCTTAGAATGCCATCTTCTTGGAGTTCCCACTATGCCAACACATGGTTGCAGATGATTTACTGCAAGTGTATAATCTCTGCAGTCTTGGAATCAATGGAAATGCCGAAGAACTTTCTTTGCAACTTAATCTTCTTATTATGACCACTTCTTTCAGTTCCTTTCATCCATCTACATTCTCCACATTGAGGACAATGATCATAAGACTCATACTCTTTCCGGTACAAATACAATCATTAGGACATGCATCATTTTGTGATAGTCATATCCCACTTTACCAATGATTTTTTTCAATTCATAGTAAGTAGCTGGCAACACATCACCTTCTGGAAGAGCCTCTTTCAACAGCTTCAGAAGCATGTCAAATGATTTGTTGCTTATTTTGCCTCTGCATTTTATGTTGAACAATCTGACTATAAATGAAAGCTTGTTGAATGTCTTGCAACCAGGGTACAAAGGCCGTTCCATATCTGCTAACAACTGTTGAAATTCACCATATTCTCCTTTATTATCATCCATTGACTTCACTTCTGGATGTTTTAATTTTCCTCACCAATGACATCCTCCAACATCGAATGCAGACCAACATCCTTCGGAAGTGTTGTACGTGTAAAATCCGTAAGCATGTGACTAGAAGAAGAACTCTCCCGTGGAACTTCCAAAATTGTTTGTCTTTAATGACTCCATATTAAAACAAATGTTGTCTTACTATTTCCTTTTCATGTTTCAAGAGGCATACACACTACAAACAAGGACACTTAATCTTTGTTGATGGAGCAAAGTGAGAAGAAGCAAATTGAATGTATGTGTCAACTCCATCCATATATTCCTTGTATTCTTCAATTTATCCATCCAACTCCAATCCATAATGTCTAACTACAAAAAAAATTCATTTACATTATATTCTTCATACTAGAAATGTTGCAAGATGTCCAATGAATTGTCTTACGATAGGACAAGGTAGAGTACATGGCAAAGAGCATGCCAAAAAGCTGAAAATAGAGTGTCCCAAGGCATGACTCAACTACGATATGATATATCACTGTTATTGTTTTGATATAATTAGCACATGACACTAAGATTAATAGGACAATAAAAAAGGAGTGCCAGAGCACAAAACATACAATGAGAATCATTGAAATGGCAAAGATGTTCTCCATTCTTACCACAAAGAGAAAAGTTCTCCATTCTTACTCCTAGATCACCATTAAAGGAGGGCCATTGCAATTAATCAAAGACAAGTTGCTAGGAGGTGAGGGCTTACACAGTCTATAAATTCCTTTTTGGGCCAATAAAAATGCATACTTAATAAAAGTTGTTGGTATGAACTGATTAATGCTGGTTTTATGAGCACAGTTTGCAGGGCAACTGGTGGTGGCCACTCTGTGCATGCATGCCTTCCTGGTACTAGATGGACTGTTTCCTCTTATGAGAAGAGAATTCATACGATATGTCAAACGTACGATTTTTAAAGGGCTCTTCTTTTGTGGCTCACTTAACTCTTATGAGAGAGTAAAACTATATATAAGTAGAAGAGAGTGGGCTAGGACAGCAGTGGCTATTATGCAAGTGTATATATATATTGTTGGTGTGGTGTGTGTGTGTTTTACTTTACTTTGGCTCAACGCCAGGAGTATTATACTACTTACCCTGCCAGGAATCGAATGTCTAGCGCAGTGTTAACTGGAAAAGTGCATTTCAATGTACAGAGATTTATAAAGAAAGAAAAGAAACAACATGAGACAATCTACACCAGATACGGCAAACAGATGGTTTTTCTTTTAAGAAACTAAGATAATCGGCTAATATAAAGGAGGCCTCTTTGACGAATAATGCGGCGGAACAGTAAGTGATTGCAAGGCTCATGAGTTTTGTTAGCATGCAGAAGCAAACAGATGGGACCTTTTTTAAGCTGCTGATCTCCCATCATGAAGCTTAATAACTATTGGGGATCACAGTGGAATGTTGCATAAAAAATGGGATGACACAAGCAGAGATACTATTAAAAATTGACCAGACTCCTAAGAACCGGGGAAGAAACCATTTTTCTATTAAACAAGCACCCGATTTCACAATTCAGAAGAAAAAAAAGGAAGATTGTTCCAGAAACTGGCGCATAAACAAGGAGATTTGGAGTACCCAAGACGGCACACAGGCAGTTCTTAAAAAGTCCCTAAACTCAACCCCATGTAGAAAAGATCTATCCCTTGTGTACTGCAGGAGGATGCCATGAAAGGGCCGAAATCCGGCCGAGGGGTCATGCAATAAGCATTTGTCTATCTGAAATCTTGACCCTTTTGATGATGCGGCAAACACATTCAACCTAACCCCACCACGAGGGAGACAAAGAAGCTAAGAAAACGGAAAAGAGTTACTACCTCACCGCGATGGACTCACCTTTGGCGATCAATCAGCCCACAACTTTGCAAAAAATAAACACCATGCGCATTATAGCGTTCGTGAGAAAACGGGCGAGGGGGACGAGCAGTCGGAGAGGCCAAACACCCGCTACGAAGCGGAGGAGGAAGAAGGTGATGGGGTCGGTAAAAGGAGACGCCCGGCGGCGTGGAGGACACACGGAGGAATAGGGGAAGGAGGAATGGGTGGCCGGAGTTCCCCTGCTGTCGCCGCAAGTTTGCCGCCTGCAAGTTCGCCGCCGTTGCTTGCCCTAAACCGCTGACGGCACCTTCTCCGCAAGTTCCATCGCGCAGCCTGCCTGCTACCGCCTCCTGCTACCGCCTTCTCCGCAAGTTTGGCAGGAGACGCCACTGCTTGCCCTTTCGCCGTTCTTGCCCTATCGCTGCTGCCCCTTTTCCCTTCGCCGTTGTTGCCCTTTCGCCGGCAGGAGGCAAGGAGAGTGGAGAGGTCGAAGGAGGAGAGTGGAGGCCAGGGGTCAAAGGAGGGTTTTGTTTTCTCCCTTCAATCGGGGCCGGGACTTCCAAAGTTGAATGGGCGCCCAATTAAAAACTCGTAGCTAAATGAAATAGTTATGTGCTTACGATATTACGCCATAGGGGTAGGCATATCTTAAAAGTTTAAGAACAAACTTTGTCTGATGTACTTACGACATGTATAGTCCCTAAGTATAGATATGTCTATCCATACGGATACCTTACGATATACTGAACCGTAAGCAACTTTTGTAGGCAGAGCTAAGATTTCTTGTAGTGATTTAGTTCTTTTTATTATATTTCTCATGTTCTCATGGATGCATATTACAAATTCAAGTCCCGTCGGGTGCTACTCGAGCGATGATGACGAGAGATAAATCGACAATTTGCATAGCGCAGGCGTGCCAGTCACCGAAGTGACAACAAATGTTCTGCCTCCGAGAGTCGAAGGACTTTAGGTCTATTGTGTGCACCGTTTGACTTTGTCAAACGAAATTGAAGATCGGGTCGGGACCAAGATCCCGCCGTTGCCTAAACGCAATGACGTTAATTACATCTCTCTGAGAGAGAAAGCCCTTGATTAATCGCCAAATTAGAAAGTCTGATGGCCTTAAAATGGAAACATCCGATAAAGGTGCAAAGTGCATGCTGAAGCGAAGCCGGAACGGCAGCGAGAAAGATTTCTATTGATAGCATTTGGCTCTTCATGATCATTATCATCTTCACATACATTTTGGAGGCTTTTATTCATTTATTCATTTAGTGTTTGTCAATTAATGCCAATTGTATTCTCTTTGTTTCATTTAAAACATGATAGTTGTAGTTATGCTGGTGAGTCGGAAGACTGCTGAGTCGGCCAGGCTGCTGAGTCGGCAGACTGTTGAGTCGGCGGGGTCCTGCTGAACCAGTGAGTCTGCAGACTGCTAACTCAAGTGAGTTGGCAGAACCTTGCTGCAACCATGAGTCGGCAGACTGCTGAGTCGGCAGGGTCCTGCCGAACCAATGAGTCGGCAGACTGCTGAGTCGACAGACCGCTAACTCAAGTGAGTTGGCAGAACCTTGCTGCAACTATGAGTCAGCAGACTGTTGAGTCTGCAGGGTCCTACTGAACCAGTGAGTCGGCAGACTGCTGAGTCGGCAGACTGCTAACTCAAGTGAGTTGGCAGAACCTTGCTGCAACCATGAGTCGGCAGACTGCTGAGTCGGTAGGGTCCTGCAGAACTAGTGAGTCGGCAGGCTGCTGTAGTGCTACCGAATCACCTAGCCAACATGATATTTTGAAGTCTTTTAATTATGTAAAGTTTTTAATCTCATAAGAATATGCGAGGAAATTTGGAAGCACCTCTCCTTACTCATAACGAAAGGGGAGGGCACGGTACTCTGGTCCACCATGATGGAGACGGCACCAAAACGAGTTTAGCCACATACGGTGTCACCCAAATGGCACACGGTACCGATCCTCGAGTTACGCCTACGAGGGAATCAATGAGTACCGAGACCAAAACAAGCATTCTCATAAACCAAGGCTCGCCGACTCATCATATATTAGGTCTGCCAACTCACTGGTTCAAGTCTCTTCACTGATTCAGTAAGTCGGCAGCTTGCTGAATCCTTGCCGACTCACCAGCCAGAAACACTTAACGGTTTAAAACTCACGAGGAAAATTCGGCAGCATCTCCCCCGGGCTCATGAGATGTGGGGGAGCTCACGGTATCCATCCACCATAAAGGAGATGGTACCAAAATGGGGTGTTGGCCGTGTACGGTGCTACCCAAATGGCACATAGTACCGGTTCCTGAGACGTGGCTACAAAGGAACAGACGAGTACCGAGACTGAAAACAGTCTTGCTACACAGGGGGAGCTTTGCAGCGTCCCAATAACGAGGAAGGGTTGCCAATCCCCGTTTGAGGCTTAAGCAAGACGTGGGTACTGATTTACTCACTCTTGACTGCTCAAAGGGTTCATATGGCTGTGAGTCGGCTGCCCCCACTCCACACAGACTAAGGAGAAACGCAGCACACAAGAGGGGCTCTGAATGGCAAAACAGGGGCTAAAGCAAGGCAGAAAACAAAGAAAAAACAGCCCCCCCCCCCCCCATGACTAGGTAAAGGACCTCTCATCTTTCCCTCACAATAGGAGGCCGGATATCAAAGGTATCCATCTCCTAAGGGGGATGAGGTTTGACTGTTGATTAAAGATGAAACAATAAAAAAAGGAAACTTGAGAAGAAGCATCGGATTGAGAGTAAGAAACAGTAATTGGACCGAACAAGTACATTCTATTGCATAAAGAAAGAGTTAACATGCTCTATTAAATGTATATACTTCTCATGGCACAAAAGGGGGTCTTAAATGACCCACAAACATAAAAGGGGAAAAAAAGGGGAACAAGATGGGACGGAAGGGATGGGGGGAGCTCTCTCTCTCTTCCTCTTCTTGGCTCTCTCACCCTCTTCTGCCTCTTGATTTCCACCTCTTTTCCCATTCCTTTCTCCTGTTGCTTGCTGCAACTTTGCTTCTGGAAGAGAGAAAGCGCCAGGCTCCTCTTCCTCCTCTTGACTTCTTCTTTTATTGTGTTCTGTGCAGAAAGGAACAGCAACAAAACCCCCCAGGTAGAGCCCTCTCTCCCCTGCGCTGGGAACCAGGAACTAGCAGAAGAACCCCGTCGAGCTCTCCCTTTTCCCTCTACTTTCTTGCCCTTCATGCAGCCAGCTCCCTCCTCTCCAAAAGGGTTGCAACGCCAGGTCTGAAAGTTCCCTTTTGCAGGAGACTTTTTGTAGTGGGGAGGTGAGAGGTCTCTTAAAATGACCCCTTGTATAGGGTACTCTTGGGCCATTAGATAAAGGGCCTATTTGTAATGGGCTCACATCTTGTTTATTTTTTTGTTTTATCATTTTTGATGTCCACAAATGCCCCCCACCCAGAGGTGGTGCAAGCAAGGGACGAGTGGAGCAGCACCCATGGGTGAACCCGCACGACGTCAACTGAGTCTCACTTGCAATGTGACGTGAGTCAGTTCATCAGCACTGACGGTCGTCGAATTGCAGTCGTGCTGACAGCCTCATGACCCGTCAATGTGTTGACGGTCTTTTGACTTTGGTCTATTGTATTTTTGCATGAGACAGATGACGTTGATGTGAGTCGACGGCCCCTAAGCTCGTGCACGTGATAAGCGGGCTCCACTTTGATAAGTGGGCCAATTGACAGCCTTGTGAGTCATCAAACTCTCTGCTTAGTGCCCTTTTAGGTGGGCAGACTCCCTGAGTTGGCAGCCTTTCCGTTCGGTGGCCCGGTGATTTGGCAGGCTTCATGAGTCAGTTAGCGTCTTGAGTTGGCAGCGCCATGAGTCGGCAATGCCTTAATGCGGCAGGGGGGGGGGGACAACCCAGCGCGAGTCGACTGGATTTTTCCTCTTTTCCTGACCTCGCACGAGTCGGCTGGAGCCCGTGAGTCGGTAGGCTCCGTGAGCTGGCACCCGTGTGGGTCGGCAGCGCCTTGGGTCGGCAGCCATGTGAGTGTGCAGTGCCCAGCACGAGTCGGCACTCACGTGAGTCGGCCATGGTGCGAGTCGGCAGGGCCCTGACCTGCGTGAGTTGACAGCCAACTTGAGTCGGCGGAGGCCTGTGTCTGGGAGTTTTTCCTTTTTCCTCCTTAAAAGGGGCACCTGCGCCTCTCAGCTCTCTTCTCTCTTCCTATTTCTTGGCGCGCAAGGCTTCTTCTTCGCAGCCTCTTTGCCTTCCTCCCTTAGCCTTCCTCTTTCCCAGGTCTTCCTTCTTCCCTGGGTCTCAGCACACAGGAGGGGCGACGGCGGTCGGAGTAGGGCGGCAGCGAGTGCAGCTTCTTCTTCGGCTAGGCAAGGGGGCGGCGCTGAGGGCGGCACGATCTTCCCGTCCTCGCCCTGCCTTTTCGCTAGTGTAGCGACGGTGAGGCTTTGCAGTGGCGATTGCAGCTTCCCCAACTGTCGTGCGCAGGCAAGGGGGGTTTCGGTTCGGAGAAGGTGACAGTGAGGAGGGAGGGTACGACGTTCCCCTCCTCGTCGATGGTGGTGCCCTAGCTCCTTCAGCCGTGGTGGAGATCGGCGAGGAGGACGGCTGGTTCCCCCGACCTTTTCAGTTTGAGCGGCGGTGCGAAGAGTGCGACCGGGACGACGGTTGAGCACTACTTGGAGGTCGACGGTCTCCCTTCTTCCCGCTCCTTCCCTCATTGTATTCAAACAAGCCTTGTGCAGCCAACATGTTAGAGGTTTTGGATCTGCTGGAAGAAGGAAAGAAATCGCGAGCCATTGCCCCATCTGTAGAGGCCGTGGTGTGATGGCATAAAGGGCCTTTGGCCAATCGGGACTTCATGTTTTGTTTACAGGGGTTTGGCGATGGCCCTGTATTACTTCCCGATTTGTTGGGGAAAATTTTCAGGTTTTAGGGCCTTGTTTTTAGAGAAATTCTTTTGCACGATGGTGTTTCTGTGATGACACCAAGAGGATGACATGGGGGTAAACGGAGGCGGGTGCTTTCCTTTTGTTTGATGTATAATGGCCATGGGTTGGTGTGAAAGGGCTTAATGGGTCGGTGAGGCCCTGCTCTATTGTGGTCTGTTAGCGATCTGTCTGGGGGGGCCCAGGGGCTGTTCTAGCGAGACTCAACATGAGTGAGTCGGCAGCGCAACTGTAGTACACTGAGTCGGAAAGGTGACTGTATTAAACTGAGACGGCACCGTTCCTTTTAACATACTGCTGTCTCATGTGGCGGGTCTTTGGACCTAAGCCAGGCACTAGGTCGCTTCCCCTTGTCGGCTGGTCCTCAGGGTTTGTGCGATTCCCAGAGAGCCACCTGACGTGCTTTGCACGATGTTTTGGGGCCATTACGCCTAGCGCGTGGATGGTACCCGCGGTCCCCCCCCCCCCCCCCCCCCCTGGTGACCAGATAAGGGGAGATGTTGTCGAAATTCCTTTTGAGCTGCCCCATTTGATTGCTTCGATCTCATGTTGACGTACATTTATCTACTATTCTTTTGTAGAGATCATGGCTAGCCGGCCTTCTTCATCTTCTCCTTTGGCTTCAGTGAGCAGCAAGGGAAAGAGCATTGTTATCCGAGCACCATTGGTCTCTTGGGGGGATTTTCCCATATTAGAAAGGCACCATGACAAGGTTGCCATTTTGGCTGAGTTGTCCGACTCAGAAACAGATACCCTGGACGCTTATAGATTTGTGCCGGATTCTAATCCTATTTTCTTTGCTCGTGGCCGGGACTATCGGGTGGATCATCCCAAGGATCGGCATCTCATGGAATTTCTCCGCTCTCATTCCCTGGATGGCAAGAGGGATCTCTTCTTAGTTCGTCAATTGGAGAGGGCAGTACTGATAGAGAGGGGTAGTCTGGCCAGCTGCGCCTCACGGTCAGAGCCCATATACTATCTCGGTGAGCCTCGGAAATGGGCTCCTACATTGGGGCTAGAAGATATTACACTAGAGGATGATAAGCTGACTCGTGCTCCCACCTTCACTCTTGCAAGGTGGGATAATTCTGCAAGTCACGTGAACAGGGAGCGTTCGACCTTCGAACTATTCTTATGTCCTCTGAAGTGGGAGTATCGAGATGAGCCATTTGTACTGGACTGCTTGGCAGTCAGGTTTAAGCACCAGCTGGCAGTAGGCTGGTTTGGGGATTTGAGGGCGACAGATGCTCATAGTTTCCGCCGCTTTGCCGTTGAGGCTGCAGAATTCGTGTTGCAGGAGTATGCACCGATTCTTGTGACTGTGGGAGTATACCACAACGTGTATGCAGCTAGATACAGATACCCTTTGTCTCGGGGCTTGTGCTGTGGTTTAGCAGAAGTTTTTGTTCCTAAGTTCAACACTTTTTATATTGCTGAAGCCGAAACTTCTCTTGATTTGTGGAGCCTGCATCAGCTAACAGGGCTACTCCTTGACGAAGAGCCTTATGAGGAGGTGTGTCTCAGTGATCTATTGAAAGATGAGACCGACAGTGAGGGCCGGTACACCCTGAGGTACTCTTACAGATATCGAATGAAGGTGTATAGACACCTGATCCGCTGTCAGGAGACGACGACGGAGAAGAAGAAAGTCAGGGTTCACATCTGGCTAACTTATTTCTTCTCCACTGAGCCAAAGTACGAAGACTTTCCTAGTGCCGGCCTGGTTGGCACAACGAGGAAGAGGAGCCAACAGAAGATTGTTCTTCCTAAGTCAGTCTTCAAGGGACACCGGGCAGGGCCGAACCCTACTAATGCAGACCCCTACACCCATTGTGCAGCATCTTAGCCCATTGGCTGTGCTCTTTTGCCCTGCCGATGGGTGATGCCACTGTCATTCGTGCCGAGGCCATTTACCCTGTAACGTCGCGTGCCTTTCGGATCCATGTGGATCATGTGTGTGTTGATTGTGTAGGCCGTTGTGAGGCCAATGTGAGCTAGTTGTGTGGAATGTGTGATGTGAATGTGTGGCTTGAGCAGGTGAAGAGCAGGGTTGGTCCTGAAATGAAACAGGACCTGCTGCTGTTCAGTTGGAGTGGCGGCCAGGGGTGGCCGTTGACTGGTTGGCGTCCAGGTTAGTGGACGTTTACTGCTTGAACTTGGCGGCAATAGATGTGGACGCTAAGGGTGGCGGTTGCTGTTGGCGGCATAGGGGTTGACGCCAACCTGAGAATTCTGCAGGTTATAGGCTCACCCGAGAGCAGTTCTCTAGCTCACTCTCTTCCCTCTTGCCCAGCTTCGCGCCCCGGGTGTCTATGAAGCTTCTAACAGGTTCGAAGAGTGGTTGGACGATCGTAGAACGCGTGGCGTTGCCGAATTGCGTGAGGAAACGTCGCGGCGTGGTGCAATTCCCGTGGGAGCTCGCGGAGGGCTCGGCGTGAACGGGAGATTGCGGGAGGTTCTAGCACGTTCTGAGGTAGGGGACGAACCCTGGTAGCTCCGTAGAAACATTAAAACATAACAAACCCACTGAATCAGCATGATAATGCGTTTTCGGATCAAGTTGCACCATGCGGGGTTAATGGGTGGTTTGAGTAGTTTAATGTACGAAGCATGTGTAATGGGTTGTATTGGGTTCTGGCATGCTAAAGGAACTGCATTTGTATGTTTTTCTGTAGTTAGAACGGTTAGAAAACCCGCAGAGCCGGATTAGGGTTTCTGCAGGGTATAAGGCCGGAGAACTTGGCGTCAACATCGTTTGTCGCCAAGCCCTCAGCCAAGATGTTAACGGCCAGTCCCTTGCCGTTGACTTGTTGTAAGCGGCAGTCGATGTTGCCGCTACTGATTATGAACAGAAATGACTAATTACACATTTATCGATAATGCATGTGTGTTGACACATGAGGTGCACTGAGTGCACTTGGTTTTCGTGTTTAGCATACAAGGTATGCAGTTAGTTGCTTACTTCAGTGACTGCGTGTTGTTTACGCGAGTCAGTTGGGTTCACGTGTAGTGGACCATGGTTACTTGTGGTTTACGTGAGGTTTCACGTGGTTTGTGGTGACGTGCACGTGGTTTTGTGTACGTGGCGAGTAGTACGACGCCTACCGTGGTTACCTCTCCAGTTGGGTGCCCCAGGTTCTTTGTGAGCCAGGCTGTTAGCTCGGGGCTTTGTCCCGGTACTTGTGTTGTCCGTCGAGGTCTGTGTCGTCTGACCTGGACACCTCACTCCTGTGTTGAGTTGTACGTCCGGCTGAGGGAAAGACGACAGTGGGACAGTGACACTTGTGTTGTTTTTAGTCACTTGTAGCGCGCTCGTAGTTGGGGTACGGACACCAGTAGTCGACACTGGTCCCCAGCTAGTCCTTTTCCAGTGCCTCACTCTAGCGAGCCAGGCCAGGGTCTCTGGAGGTGCCAGGCATGGGCCTGTGACCGTGTGGTCTGCAGGTGGTGGTGTTTAGTTGGTCTCCACAGTTGCTTGACCTTTTTACGTGGAGCGGCAGCTGGACCTTTCGTCCGTGGCTGCGAGACTGAGAGGTAGACCTGTGTTAGTTTGTCGAGTCAGTTTCTGGTGTCGCGAACCAGTTCACGTGGCTCGTTTTGGTGTCTCTACTTTAGCTTGTACACCTGTACTGGTTTGCCGTTTAATTATTACTGTTGTTTCTCGTAGTCGGCAGACGGTGAGTACTTTTACAGCTTTAATATCTGCTTAGCTGTTCTATAAATGTTGGTATTGTTTACTATTCGTACCTGTGGTGTTTGGTTTGCTCGGTTTTGGGGGAGTTCCCTACTGAGCCAGTGACTAGAGAGGCTCACCCCTACCCCCACAGGTGAGAGCGAGGAGGACGTCTCACGACCGTCGTCCAGCTCAGGGCCGCGCCGTAGCGGTGCAGGGTCAGTACCTCAGCGGTGAGCTCCAGCGGTAGTTCCAGCTGTGTAGTACTCCAGCAGTGTAGTCTAGGTAGTTGTTTACTTTCTCAGTTGTACCTCGGGGTATGCCCCAGGCTCTTGTACCTCTTTTCAGTTTTTGTGGAAATTGGCTATGTAACTTGTGAATTATATATATAAAATGGTGTGTTCTTTATGTTTACACGGACTGTGGTTTGGTATCCTTGCGAGGCTTCGGCCCGTTCGGGAGGAGGCGGACTCGGATCAAGTACGTTATCGGTTTAACGGGCTTGGCCGAGGCGTTCCGTCACAGTTGGTATCAGAGCAAGGTCGTGTTAATATAAGGGAATTAGAAAGATACATAGCCTTATTTCGGTCTTTATACAATGCTGGTAGGGACCCTGGTTTTTGATAATTTGTGGTTTTGATTTTGTCTGGTGTTTTGTGTATGTAGAAATTTCTGAAATGGGATAGGAGAGATTGGGGTGGTGGAGGAGATGATCGGAGGAAAGCACCCAGCGAATGATAGAAAGAATTTGGGAGAGCCTCACGGATATTCGAGCAAGAATGGATCAGCAGGCGCCAGTACACCGGTTGCAGTGCCACCTGGGGATGGAGAGGCTTACCTGTTGCTCCAATTCCGCGAGAGTGGAGGTGCCTTTTGTAGCACCTGTGCCACCACCACCACCAGTGTTGATAGCAGAAGAACCAGTGATGCAGGTGGAGAAATTTCTGAGATTGCAGCCGCCTACTTATTCAGGAGGGCCGAATCCAGATACAGCTGAGCATTGGGTTCATGAAATTGAGAGGGTCTTTGCGACTATGAGGTGTCCGGCAGCGGATAGAGTGGTGTTAGCTGCTTATCAGTTGAGGGGTTTTGCTTGGAATGGTGGCGATTGAAGATGCAAACCACTTTTGCAGGCAGGACGGAAGAAGCTATCACTTGGCCGGAGTTTCTTGATGTATTTAATGATACATTCTTTCCGATCCAAGTGCAGCAAGTAAAAAGAGAGCAATTCCGAACTCTCCAGCAAGGTAACTCTTCAGTCTTAGAGTACCAGATGAGATTTATGGCACTTAGCCGTTATGCGCCATATGTGGTTTCAGATAATAACATGATGGTTGAGTATTTTATCAGAGGATTGAGAGTGGAATTGCAGGATGCGATAGTACCTCTCATGTGCAAGACAGTGGAAGAGGCAGCGCAGAGGGCAGCTACTTTGGAGAGGTCTATCCGGACTCGTCAGGCAGGTGAATCAGGTTCAGGTAGTTTCCGGCTACCGCAGCAGACAGTAGGTGCAAGCAAGGGTAAGGCACCAGCGGGACCTTCTACATCAGGCTTTGGTAATGGGGCCAGAAATTAAAGCAAGCACTTAAAGGAAAAGGAAGAGGATGGGGAGGTCGTCCGCAGTTCCAGCAAGGCCGTGGTAGGCCTGAGGTGGAGGAGTCGCAGCAGAGCACTGCCAGGCAGCCTATTGTTCCTCCAGGGTATAGATGTTATAATTGTAATCAGCCGGGACATTTGATCCGCAATTGTCCCTATGCAAGAGAATATGGGTTATGGCAGAGGTGTGCAGCAGCAGCAGCCTCAGCAGTTCCAGCAGCCACAGGCAGGTCGTGGCAGAGGAGCACCGCAGCAACGAGGGAGAGGCCGGGTTATGGCTATCACCCGAGCCCAGGCAGAGGCGTCAAATATGATAGAAGGTACTTTACCTCTTTATGAATATTCAGCAAGAGTTTATTTGATTCGGGTGCCTCTCATTCTTTATTTCCGAAGAATTTCTGGATTGTATAGCTCATCCTTTAGAAGAGAAGTCTGAGTTAGTGGTGGAGGTTCTTCAGGTGAGTTCTTACTCACTTCGAGCTATATAGATGAAGCTCCTGTTATGATTGAAGGGAACCAGATGCCGGGTCGGTTGTATGCCCTGCAGTTGTCAGATTATGATATCATTTGGGTATGGATTGGCTTGAAATGTATGGAGCAATGTTAGATTGCAGAAAGAAAAGGATCAGATTTTGTCATCCTAATGGTGCAGTGTTGAATATCAAGGTATGCCTTTTTATACCTCCAAGTTTCTAATTTCTGCAATTAAAGCTAGAAAGTGATAAATGATGGGTGTGTGGCTTATTTAGCCTCGGTAAGTTTGGTAGAGGCCAGTCAGCCAGTAGAAGCAGTTCCCGTGGTTAGGGAATTTGCTGATGTTTTCCTGAGGAATTGCCTGGTTTAGCTCCACATAGAGAGGTGGACTTTACTATTGAGTTGCTGCCAGGTACCATGCCGATTTCTAAAGCTCCATATCGGATGGCACCAGCAGAACTTAAAGAATTGAAAAAGCAGTTAGAAGAATTGTTGCAAAAGGTTTTATTAGACCGAGTCATTCCCCGTGGGGAGCGCGGTTTTATTTGTGAAAAAAAAGATGGAAGTTTTCGGATGTGTATTGATTATAGAAAATTGAATGATGTGACCATCAAGAATAAGTACCCGTTGCCGAGGATAGATGATTTATTTGATCAGTTGCAATCAGCAAAGGTGTTTTCTAAGATTGATTTGAGGTCCGGGTACCATCAATGAGAATCAAAGAGGAGGATATAGATAAGACAGCGTTCAGAACCAGATATGGTCACTATGAGTTTGTGGTAATGCCTTTGGGTTGACTAATGCTCCTGCAGGTTTTATGGATCTGATGAATAGAATTTTCATCCATATTTAGATCAATTCATT
The DNA here is from genome assembly GCA_014218235.1 of Colocasia esculenta. Taxonomy (NCBI): domain Eukaryota; kingdom Viridiplantae; phylum Streptophyta; class Magnoliopsida; order Alismatales; family Araceae; genus Colocasia; species Colocasia esculenta. The sequence continues at coordinate 20,376,846 of CM024755.1, read as the reverse complement.
GTGGTCTTTATTGATGATATTCTAATTTATTCAGCATCTGAAGAGGAGCATGCAGCTCATTTGAGGTTTACCTGCAGTTGTTAAGAGATAACCAGTTGTTTGCTAAATTCAGTAAGTGTGAATTCTGGTTGAAGGAAATTCAGTTTTTGGGTCATGTTATCTCAGCTAAAGGAATAGCAGTGGACCCGAGTAAAGTGGAAGCTGTGTCAAGGTGGGGAGTGCCTAAGACAATAACCGAGATTAGAAGTTTTCTGGGGTTGGCAGGTTATTATAGGCGCTTTATTCAAGATTTTTCTAAGATTGCGGCACCTATGACTAGATTGACTAGAAAAGGAGTGCTTTTGTGTGGTCCGGTGAATGTCAGAGAAGTTTCATGGAATTAAAGAAGAGACTTACATCAGCACCTATATTGACATTACCGGCAGGGAGTGGTGGTTTGTGTTGTATACTGATGCTTCAAGGAGAGGTCTTGGCGCAGTGCTTATGCAGCATGGTAAAGTGATAGCGTATGCATCCAGGCAATTGAAGCCAGCAGAAGAGAATTACCCCACTCATGATTTAGAATTGGCAGCAGTTGTGTTTGCTTTGAAAATGTGGAGGCATTATCTGTATGGCGAGAGATTTGAGATTTTACAGATCATAAAAGCTTGAAGTATATCTTCTCGCAGAAAGATTTGAATCTTCGCCAACGCAGATGGGTTGAATATCTGAAGGATTATGATTTCAGTTTGGCTTACCATCCGGGTAAGGCCAATGTTGTAGAGATGCCTGAGCAGAAAGGCATATATGAATTTGATGATGATTAAAGAATGGAAGTTATATGAAGAAGTAGCAGAGAATTCTTGTATGTGCCCAGCAGTCAGCGACGGGCAATTCTAGCTGCTAGTGCAGTAGAGCCATCTTTGTATTGGCAGATCATTGAAGCTCAGAGAGCAGATGCAGGTCTACCTGAAATTGTGAAAATGGAAGGAGTTTCTATTGATGATAATTGTGTGGTCAGGCTTCGAGGCAGGTTGTTTGTTTCCTGCAGAAAGAGAGGTGAAGCAGCGAGTTCTGGAAGAGGCTCATAAATCTAGGTACACTATTCATCGGGTAGTACTAAAATGTACCATGATTTAAGAAAGCATTTTGGTGGCCTCATATGAAGAAAGAAATAGCAGAATTTGTGGCAAGTGTGCTATCTGTCAGCAGATTAAAGCAGAGCATCAGAAGCCTGGAGGTCTATTGCAACCGTTGCCTATTCCACAGTGGAAATGGGATGATATTGCAATGGACTTTGTGGCAGGTTACCAAGGTCGAGTTCCGGGCATAATGGAATATGGGTGTTTGTGACAGATTGACTAAGGTATGCAGATTAGTGGCAGTAAGTATGTCTTGGACAGTGGACAGATTGGCAAATATTTATGTTGAAAGAATTGTCCACTGCATGGTATTCCGAAGACTATTGTATCAGATAGAGATCCAAGATTTACTTGGTTTTTGGAGAAGTCTGCAGAAAGTAATTGGTTCTGAATTAAGGTATAGCTCCGCTTATCATCCCCAGACAGATGGTCAGACAGAGAGGACTATTCAGACAATTGAAGATATGTTGCGGGCTTGTTGTTTAGTTTGGGGAGGTAGTTGGGAGCATCATTTGGGAATGGTTGAGTTTGCCTACAATAATAGTTATCATACCAGTCTTGGGATGGCACCGTATGAAGCTTTATATGGAAGGCCATGTAGAACCCCATTAAACTGGCATGAAGTGGGAGAAAGGCAATTGGTGGGTCCTGATTGATCAGCAAACCACGGAAGTAGTAAAGCTTATTAAAGAAAAATTGCAGGCAGCTCAAAGTAGGCAGAAAGTTATGCAGATGTGCGAAGGAGACCACTTCAGTTTGAGGTGGGAGATTTGTTTTTCTGAGAGTTTCCCCAAGTAAAGGTATTATGAGATTTGGTAAGTCTGGGAAGTTGAGTCCAAGGTATGTGGGACCTTTCCAGGATTGAAAGAATGGGGAAGCAGCTTATAGGCTGGATTTGCCAGCTGATTTTGCAGATGTGCATGATATTTTCCATGTCTCCATGTTGAGGAAGTGTATTGAAGATCCAGCTCAAATAATTAGATATCAAGGCGGTGACCTGAGGCCGGACATGACTATGCCAGAGTATCCGGTGCAGATCACAGATCGAAAGATGAAGAAGCTGAGGAATAAAGAAATTGAGCTAGTTAAAGTGAGATGGGAAAATAGATTAGGTGGTGAGGATACCTGGGAGTTGGCCGCGGAAATGGCTAAAGGGTATCCCTATCTGTTTGAGTAAGCTTGTGTATTTTTCTTTTAGATGATAGTACTTGTAAAGGTGTGTATGTATGAGTTGTTTAACTTTGAATTGTGTTATGAATTCGAGGTCGAAATTTCTTTTAGATGATAGTAATGTAACGTCGCGTGCCTTTCGGATCCATGCGGATCATGTGTGTGTTGGTTGTGTAGGCCGTTGTGAGGCCAATGTGAGCTAGTTGTGTGGAATGTGTGATGTGAATGTGTGGCTTGAGCAGGTGAAGAGCAGGGTGGTCCTGAAATGAAACAGGACCTGCTGTTCAGTTGGAGTGGGGCCAGGGGTGGCCGTTGACTGGTTGGCGTCCAGGTTAGTGGACGTTTACTGCTTGAACTTGGCGGCAGTAGATGGACGCTAAGGGTGGCGGTTGCTGTTGGCGGCATAGGGGTTGACGCCAACCTGAGAATTCTGCAGGTTATAGGCTCACCCGAGAGCAGTTCTCTCAGCTCACTCTCTTCCCCTCTTGCCCAACTTCGCCCCCGATGTCTCTGAAGCTTCTAACAGGTTCGAAGAGTGGTTGGACGATCGTAGAATGCGTGGCGTTGCCGAATTGCGCGAGGAAACGTCGCGGCGTGTGCAATTCCCGTGGGAGCTCGCGGAGGGCTTGGCGTAAACCGGGTGATTGCGGGAGGTTCTTGCACATTCGAGGTGAGTAGGGACGAACCCTGGTAGCTCTGTAGAAACATTAAAACATAACAAACCCACTTGAATCAGCATGATAATGCGTTTCGAAACATTAAAACATAACAACCCACTTGAATCAGCATGATAATGCGTTTTCAGATCAAGTTGCACCATGCGGGGTTAATGGGTGGTTTGAGTAGTTAATGTACGAAGCATGTTGTAATGGTTGTATGGGTTCTGGCATGCTAAAGGAAACTACATTTGTAGTTTTGAGAACAGTCATCCCCTATACTTTTAATTAATACAGCTTTTTGGGTGATAAACAAAACCTGTCAAAAGTTTCTAACCCTGTTTAGTTTTAGCCTAAGCACAAAGAAAGTCAAGCATTTGTGGTAAATACTTACATACATCATTTCTCAGAAGAGCCCATAACGATTCTTCATTAGCTATAACGATCTCCTCTCAAGTTCAACGATTTACTTGTAAGAAGATTGAATATCTTGCTGTGCAAACAAGTCGATTTATAACAACTCTGTAAGTTATCGTAACGATTCTTCAGAAGTTATAACGACTTGCTCATTATAACGGACTCTGTAAGTTATCGTAACGACTTCTTCAGAAGTTATAACGACTTGCTCATTATAACGACTCGTAAGTAATCGTAACGACTTCTTCAGAAGTTATACGACTTGCTCATTATAAGACTCTGTAAGTTATCGTAACGACCCGTCAGAAGTTATAACGACTTGCTCGTCATAACGATTCTGTAAGTCTCGTAACGATGTCTTTAGAGAGTTATAACGGACTGCTCGTCATAACAATTCTGTAAGTCATCGTAACGATTTCCTTAGAGAGGTATAACGACTGCTCGTCAAACGATTATGTAAGTCATCGTAACGATTCTTTAGAGAGTTATAACGACTTGCTCGTCACAAATTCTGTAAGACATCGTAACGATTTCTTTAGAAAGCTACAACGACTTGATCTCATAACGATCTGATAAGTGTTTCATATCGATTGTTCAGAATCAAACGATTGCCATGGTTCATATGAGTTATTATATTATCGTATAGAACGACTTGGTTGTGGTAACGATTCATAAGTTATCATAAGACTCTTATGAGTTTACAGCAACTGATATAACGATTCTATCAGACTTTCATAACGACTGCATAAGTCAGGTTTCATTAATAAATGTTTTCCTTGATTTAAGCTATGTTGAATAGTCAAGTGCATCACGTGTTTGACTGCCATACATTTAATAAAGACTGAACGTATCTCTGCACGGATAGAACATATCTTCCAGTCTCGTGTATCATCTGCATGCATCTTCTAGAACGATAAACGTCACTACCATATTGTGTCTATGCTCTAACGTTGATTGACATCTGGAGATAGTATAGTGTCTACCATTAAAGCCAACCTTGCAGAACCTTAAGGATATACTATCTACAACATCTGACAAGATAGAACTACAAGCCAACTCAGAAGATCTCATCACTTTGCGTGCTCCAAAGAACAAAAGACTGTCGACAGGAAGCTTCCACAAAATCCTTCAGTCTAACGTTCACTAAAGCTGTGAGACAACGGTCATCTCTTCGTCCCATTCAAATTGGAGATATAAATACAAGACGAAGTTCCGAAGACGACATGTGATGAAGCAAGCTTTATTGTCATTTTAAGAGAGTCTAGAACTCTGCCACTTTGAAGTCTTCAGAAGATCACTAGAGCCAGAAATTCTCTCCTTTCGATCTCATGATTGATGAAGCAAGCTTATTGTCATTTTAAGAGAGTCTAGAACTCTGCCACTTTGAAGTCTTCAGAAGATCACTAGAGCCGAAATCTCTCCTTTCGATCTGGCTCCTAGCTTCTCGTGCTGTGAGAAAGAAAAATCAAGGAAGAGCTAGATTAGTTCTGAGAGAGTCCACATTGTGTAGATCTTTGACTCTCAGTGCCGTGTAGCTTCAGATTTGAGTTTTGTAAAAGTTGATCTAGGGGCTAGTCATTTCCTTCAAGATTTTTGTGTTCTTCCCTTCGTGTGTGAAGGAAGACCTGGTGGTGTCCAGGGTGGTTGTTTTTCTTCGGAAGTGAAGGAAGACCTGGTGGTACCAGGGTGTTGTGTTCCCTTCAGAAGTGAAGGAAGACCAGCTGAGCTGGATGGTTGTTTTTGTCCATAGGGGGACTGTACCCTAGTTAGTGAAATCTTGAGGGTTGCTCAGGGACTGGACGTAGGACTCCTAAGGAGAGGAGATCCGAACCAGGATAAATCTATGTGTTGTGAGATTGTCTTATCGTGTGATTGTTGCTTTTACTAACCATTACTAATCCCTTCCAAGAACTTTTATGTTTGTTTGAGTTCAGTTTTATCAGATAAATTTTATTTAAAGACCCATTCAACCCCCTCTGGGTAGCCAACCGGGCAACAATAAGGCCGGAGAACTTGGCGTCAACATCGTTGTCGCCAAGCTCCTCAGCCAAGATGTTAACGGCCAGGTCCTTTGCCGGTGACTTGTTGTAAGCGGCAGTCGATGTTGTCGCCTACTGATTATGAACAGAAATGACTAATTACAGCATTTATTGATAATTGCATGTGTGTTGACACATGAGGTGCACTGAGTGCACATGGTTTTCGTGTTTAGCATACAAGGTATGCAGTTAGTTGCTTACTTCAGTGACTGCGTGTTGTTTACGCGAGTCAGTTGGTTCACGTGTAGTGGACCATGATTACTTGTGGTTACGTGAGGTTTCACGTCGTTTGTGTGTGACGTGCATGTGGTTTGTGTACGTGGCGAGTAGTACGACGCCTACCGTGGTTACCTCTCCAGTTGGGCCCCAGGTCTTTGTGAGCCAGGCTGTTAGCTCGGGGCTTTGTCCCGGTACTTGTGTTGTACCGTCGAGGTCTGTGCGTCTGACCTGGACACCCTCACTACTGTGTTGAGTTGTACATCCGGCCGAGGGAAAGACGACAGTGGGACAGTGACACTTGTGTTTGTCTTTAGTCACTTGTAGCGCGCTCGTAGTTGGGGGTACGGACACCAGTAGTTGACACTGGTCCCCAGCTAGTCCTTTTCCAGTGCCTCACTCTAGCGAGCCCAGGCCAGGGTCTCTGGAGGTGTAGTCATGGGCCTGTGACCGTGTGGTCTGCAGGTGGTGGGTTTAGTTGGTCTCCACAGTTGCTTGACCTTTTCAAGTGGAGCGGCAGCTGGACTTTCGTCTGTGGCTGCGAGACTGAGAGGTAGACCTGTGTAGTTTGTCCGAGTCAGTTTTGGTGTCGGGAACCAGTTCACGTGGCTCGTGTTGGCTGTCTCTACTTTAGCTGTACACCTGTACTGGTTTTCCGTTTAATTATTACTGTGTTTCTCGTAGTCGGCAGACGGTGAGTACTTTTACAGCTTAATATTATGTTTAGCTGTTCTATAAATTGTTGGTATTGTTTACTGCTATTCGTACCTGTGGTGTTTGGTTTGCTCGGTTTTGGGGGAGTTCCCTACTGAGCCAGTGACTAGAGAGGCTCACCCCTACCCCCACAGGTGAGAGCGAGGAGGACGTCTCACGACTGTTGTCCAGCTCAGGGCCGCGCCGTAGCGGTGCAGGGTCAGTACCTCCAGCGGTGTAGCTCCAGCGGTGTAGTTCCAGCTGTGTAGTACTCCAGCAGTGTAGTCTAGTTAGTTGTTTACTTTCTTTAGTTGTACCTCGGGGTATGTCCCAGGCTCTTGTACTTCTTTTCAGTTTTGTGGAAATTTGGCTATGTAACTTGTGAATTATATATATAAAATGGTGTGTTCCTTTGTGTTTACATGGACTGTGGTTTGATATCCCTTGCGAGGCTTCGGCCCGTTCGTGGGAGGCGGACTCGGATCAAGTACGTTATCGGTTTAACGGGCTTGGCCGAGGCGTTCCGTCACATACCCTGCTTGTCAGATGGCGTGGGGCGTGAAGCTATCTCTGTGCCCAGCTGCATTGTGCTTGATCTACTGTAGTCTTGGGGAACTACACGGCATCCGCTTCCCCGTCACCATCGTGTTATTGACCCATGGCATTTCTTTAATGCTTGGGCATGCAGTCTTTTCCCAGAGTTTGCTCCACGGTCTCTTCAATCTCCCGACATTCCTATTTCTTTGTCTTTCATCCCCCGTCCCGCTCTTTCTAATAAAAAAAAAGTGGGGGCTTGCTGTCTACTTCGCGAGCCTTCACTGCCCCGAGTCTCTTCCTCCATCTATACCAGATTCGGGATTAGGCGTGAAGGTTTAGTATACTCACTTCTAGTTACCGGCGTGAACTCTGATTCGATCTAGGTATTCAATCCCTCACCAACTTCATTTGCCTCTAAGGGGGCTCTCGCTCCGGGTTGATGGTTAGCCTGTTATAACTCTAAATGCGGTGTCTTGCATTTTTTTTTTCCGAAAAGTCTTGGTGAAGGGACCCAAGATCTTTCATGGAAATGTGCAACCATATAATAAGTATCATGTAGAGGTAAGGCGGTCGAGCTACCTGCACCTGTCTGGTCCGATCGTTTAGCGGCTTTGGTTTATCCTTATGAATCGGCCCCACCTTTGATAGCAAAAACCATATCGTCCGCCAAAGCAACTAGAACAGGCTCGCACGCGGGGAATTCGCAATAGATTTCGGTATGCTTCGATCCTACGAGTCTTATTTTTCTAGCACGAACGTCATGCACCTGCCCTACTCTGCTTTTTCTGACACTGAGCTTGTTCTGTTTTCTTATTTCAAAGCTAGTTGAGGATGCTCTATCTGCTCTCGAAGATGATAGTGATCTTTCTAACAAGGAACGCCTAACAAGTCTTTACATGGCGTGGGGTTGTTCGATTAACACTATTATCCTTTATTCATTTTTGGAGCTTGGCGAGCCATTCCAGCCCTTTGGCTAGTCGATACCGGGAATGCCGGGATGATCTAGTTGAAGAATATGTGCACCCTTTGAGCAACCAGAGGCTGGTAAAATCATTGCTGGAACCTGAGCTCGAGAATGGGCATTGTCTATTCGACCCATCGTGCTGACTTTTCGAAGGGGCAGCAACGTCTTTTGGAGCCCTACTATCCATTCGGTTTGGACGGAATTTTGGATATGATCACACATCCCGTCCTCTTCTGCCAAGTTTGCCCTGCCGAGCCGGGCATGTGTAACAGGGGCACAAGTTATAGTCCAAGCTCGGATGTGGTGGGACTTTTACCACCGCCGTGACCCTTCTGTTTTCAGGGTCCCTGCACCTGGGCGCACTCCCCGTGTCACCTCTGGCTATGTCAAGTGGTGGAACACCTGCACTGGCTTCTACAGGGCGTGTAAGCTTGACTGCTGGGATAGTGCTGAGCGGAAGATCTTGCGGCTGCAGTCCGTGCCCACTTTAGACATCGATAAGGACCATTTGTTATGATTGATGTCGCAGGATCAAAGGGCTGTAGGTCAATATCTAGATGCCAGGCTATCTGCCAAGAAGAAGAAGCCTCCTCTGGAGTTGGTTATACCCAAGCTAAAGGCATACAATTTCCTAGCAACTCTTGAGCACCTTAGCAACATTGGCGTCGAGCAGCTAACTCCAGCCCAACCTTGGCCGATCGAGGAGAGCCGCCCAGTTGCTGCTTCATCTAGCAGTGAAGTGGATGCAGCTTTTCCCTGCCGGACTTTCCTCTCCCCGGTCGAGCGAAGTCCAACGTATTACCAGTTCACCTCTTGGCTCTTTGTCTTCCTTGGGGTGCACAACCTGACCGTCGAGTCAGATCATGAAGTGATTCTGGACCACGGCCTACATGCTGCTTTTCACTACGCAGACGGATGGGGTATGGACCATCTCGGGTTGTACTACTTCCTATCATCTGTCGGCCACGGAGACCTAGCCGTGCTCGTGGTGGATTGCCGGAAGATCAATGACGTTTATTGGTTGGTCAAGGAAGTGGCTTCCCGTGATGAGCAGAGCACCTTCATGTATTGGCCTCTGTCTCGTTTCTACAAAGGCCCAGCTGGTAAGCTCACCCCATTTCTTGATCTTATCGTCTCTTACCTCGTTGCCTCTTGGCTTATGTCTTTGCTTCTTCAGATCGCTCTACCAGAGATCGTAGGAAAAGATACCATGAACTTCTGTTGAAGGTCAGCAAGCCTGCTGCCTTCGAGGAGAGGGCTGTCTGCTCGCCGCCTCCCATCCGGAAGCCACCGGCCAAGAGGTCGGCTGTAGCAACCGCTGTAGTTGCCAATAGGGCTTCGAAGAGGAAGAAGGGCGTGTCCAGCCAAACACTTGTTTCCGTTGAGGCTCCTGCTGTCCCTTCATTTGAAGAATTCGTTGAACAACATGCAAGTGGGGTGCCTTTAAGTAACTATTGGCTCACTAGCTCTCTGTTTTATTGCTGCTGATGTCTATTTGGCTTATTTGTTCTGTTGATCATTGGCAGGTGACATTCCTCTTCCAAGGGCCTGCCTTTCCCCTGAGAGCCCGAGATCGTCAGCGGCCCCGGGTACTTAGTATGGCCTTGTTACTCATGTTGAGGAAGCGCCTGTGAAGTTATAATGCCTGAGCTTGCAAGGATAGAGGTTCCTTACCCTGTCTAGCGAAACTCCCGTTCCGACGGCAGACTCTCATCAAGGCAATGAACCAGGTCCTTGTTGTCTTTTAGGCCTTTCTTATCTCTATGCACTATTGATATGATCTTGCTTCTTTCCTTTTCACCAGTTGTTGCTACCACTCCCATTACCCTGTCTAGCGAAACTCCCGTTCCGACGGCAGATCATCAAGGCAATGAACAGGTCCTTGTTGTCTTTTAGGCCTTTCTTATCTCTATGCACTATTGATATGATCTTGCTTCTTTCCTTTTCACCAGTTGTTGCTACCACTCCCATCGCCTCTTCTGCGAGTAAACGATTGGCTGTGAAGAATCGTAAGAGAGCCATGAAGCCCCCTCACTTTTCTCGCATGAGCTCCCGTGCTGCCGGGAGATTAGCCTTAATGAAGATTCGTCAGGGCGGCCGGACTCTCCCATTTTATACCCCTTCGGTCCCAGTGAATATATCATCGGGGAGCTCTTCGAGTTCTGGAGATGTTGATTCCAGCTCCTCTTTAGGGGCCGGTGCCAAGGACCCGCCCAAAGGGTCATTTAAAGAGAAGATTTATGCCCTAGAGGGCATTGAAGAGGACTCTGCCAGAAGCACAGATGTCTCATCAGCACTACACTGTGAGCCAGCTGTATTTGCTGCCTCCGAGACTGCTCTGGTAAATGTTAGTTTGTCGCACGACATTTGTGCATGTCAGTTTTGTAATGCTTTTGTCTCTCTTCTTCTATGCAGGAATCTAGCCCCGAGCAACACAACTCTACCCTGGACCTCTTGCCAACGGTCGATGCTAATTCTGGGCTTGCCATGGCCATAGTGCTATATGTCCCACCCCCAGCGATGGCCCTAGACATAGCTGCCGAGCCCGAGTTGTCGTCGGATACCATTCCCGATGTTTCTCTTGAAGCACCAGCTCCTCATGCCTCTTCTGCTTCTGTTGATGCCGTTGCAGTTGCCTCTCCGCCAATGACATCTGGCACTATCATCGCAGAGACTGATATTGTGCCTTCAGTGACCAGCAGTGCTACCAAAGTTGAATTGCCTTCTTGTTCTTATGAGGTGGACACGAGTTTATGGGCAGCTGTCGATGATCAGGTGCATTTCTAGGTGCCGCCCTCTGTGTCATCTGGAGGCATATCTTTTTCTGATTCTATGGTTGGGCTGCAGCTGTTCGTGCTGCGCTCAATGGTCACCCAAGATCCCTGTCTGAGCTATGAACACGTCAAACTGGTTGCAGAGAAGATGACGGAAGTGCTGCTGCTCATGGGGTGCTCATTGACTGATTGGGCAGAGAAAGTCATCTTGTTGCTCAAGTGGGTTAAGTGGCGACAGTTTCTTAGTGAATTGCCCGATCATCTAGCTGCTCTAGAGCTAGAATGTTCTGAGTATGAGACGACACTAGAGCCTCTTCAGATCAGCCGGGAGCTTCGTTGATCCGCCCTTGCAAAGCATGACATGGACTTATAGAGCTTGCGAGAGAAGGTTGTCAAACTAAAATCCGAATTGGGCACAATGAAAGATGAGCTGGCTGATTTAGAACTTTCCCGGGAGCAGGAGGAAAGGGCACTTGAGCTGGACAAAGGCAAGGCTGCTTCGGTGGAGGAGAGGATCTGAGAACTCCAATCCCAGAAGAGCCGCCTAAAGGAGATGGCCTCTTTGCCCTATTTGGGTATTTTGCCTTTAGAGGAGCTCTTCAGGGATCTATAGTAGGCTTGCTTATGCTTCTTTTGTCTCTTCCTTTTTGCCTTTGTAATTCCGAGGCCACGCCTCGATGACATGTATCACCTTTTAGATTAATGAAAAGCATTCTCCTCTACTTATTTATGTTCTCCTTGTGCATGTGTGCACACATTATTTATGTTGATGTAGGTATATGTATATATATATATATTATAGTTCTCATTATCGGATTGAGCGCCCTTTCGGGTTTTCACCCAACCCGACCCCCTCTTGCTTTTGCCTACACGCCCTTTTAGGATTTCGTGTAGCGGGGTTCTCGATTTTGCCCATGATGCCCTTTACGGGTTTTCATCATGGCCGAGCTCTGGTCCTTTTCCTTACTCGGTAGGGTGGTCGAGCAAGTCTGACGAGGCATCTCTATTTTTAGCCTTTTCTTTTTTTTGCAGGGTCTTGTCTTCTTATAGTGTATGTTGGTAGGGTCTCCTATTGTCTGTTAACCGTTAGGATGACGGGCTTCTGTTGTCGGTTAACCGTTGGTATGACATGAACTTTTGCTGTCAAGATAACGACCTTCTATTGTCTGTTAACCGTCGGGATGACGGGCTTCTGTTAACCATTGGCATGACGAGGACTTTTGCCGTCAAAACAACAGGTCTTCTGTTGTCTGTTAACCGTCAGGATGACAGGCTTCTATTTTCTGTTAACTGTCGGTATGACAGGGACTTTTGCTGTCGAGGTGACGGGTCTTCTATTGTCTATTGACCGTCAGGATGACGGACTTCTATTGTCTGTTAACCGTTGGTATGACAGGGACTTTGCTGTCGAGGTGACGGGTCTTCTGCTGTCTATTAACCGTCAGGATGATGGGTTCTATTGTCTGTTAACCGTCGGTACGACAAAGACTTTTACTGTCGAGGTGGACAGGTCTCCATTCTCTGTTGACCGTAGGATGATGGGTATTCTGTTCACTATTGACCGTCAGGGTGACGGGGTCAATTGTTGCATGTTGACGACCTTGTCGTTGCTTGATTTTCGTATCTGTTGGAACTGACACTTGTCTTCATTTTTTTCTTCTTTTTGTTTTCTCATTATCGAACTAGGCGCCCTTTCGGGTTTTCACCCAATTTGACCCCCTCTTGTTTTTGCCTACACACCCTTTCGGGTTTTCGTGTAGCGGGGTACCCGATTTTACCCCTGGTGCCCTTTGCGGGTTTCACCATGGCCGGGTTTTGGTCCTTTTGCCTTGTCCAATGGACAAGTCCAATGAGGCATCTCTATTTTTAGCCTCCCTCTTTTCTCTTTTTTTTTTTTCTTTTTTTTTTTTGAAAGGGTGTGAGGACGTTGGCGCAATTTGACAACGTCTGATCAACGTTGGCTGCTTGAGCTTGTTGACGCTTCTCCATTTGGAGACCCAAGTGCCGGTGCAGCCTCGTGTTGTGTTGGCACGGCCGTGGTGGGACTTTGCTTTTTCCATGATGTTAATCTCTTGGGCTTGTCGCCATCGTCAGCTTTGACCGTGACTCTGGCATGTTTGATGATGATGTCGGCCACCTGGGCTTGTTAACACCGGCTCCATAGGTCCCTGCCCATAAAATATGGTAGGGATTAGGTCAATTAGATAATGGTTGATCCTGCATGTTAGGGTACAGAAATTTCTTTTAAGTCTCTTTATTTGTTATTTTTGAGGAAAAACATGAAGCTTTTGTCTTTTAAAAGGTCCTTTTCGTATGGGCAGAGGTACAGAAAACCAGAACAACTCCGCAAAGCTCACAAAGAGGTGATATGCTAATTAAAACGGGGGACTCTTTTCATTGTCCTCCTCTCAAAATCAGCGAAAAATCATGGAAATCTTATAAATTTTGTTGGGACGTTCGTCGCCTCAGAGCCATAGTTCGGTTAGCGGTATGGCTGCCTCTTCTTTCTTTCTTTTTGCCATGATTTGCATGCCATTTTTTTGCATTTTTTTTTCTTTTGGCTCTTCGTCATTGGTGACTAACGTCCCGGGGGTTTAAGGATTTTAAATTTTTTTATATTTTGTCTATTTCATCATTTTTTCTTTTTGATGAGGGAGATTGAGTGTAGAAACTCCCTGTTGTTGCAATTGCAACAATTGTTTTGTGGTCGAGCTCCTCATCCGTCAAATAAGCAACTCGGATCTGGTTCCTGTTCACTCTCTTGTTGTTCATGATGCTGGCCGCTGAAGTGCGGGTGACATGCATGGTACAGCTTCAAGTGTCTTCGTTGAGGGGTGAAAACTGTACTTCACCCCAATGGTTGACTAGGACGTAGGCGCCGCCTTCATAGACTCTCTACACCACGTATGGCCCGGTCCAATTCACATTCAACTTCCCTTTTGGGTTGCCGGCCATGACCTCTCTTTTCTTAACCATTACTACTTGAACTCGCGACCTTTGACGAGCTTGTCGAAGGCACGTGCAATGCGGGCCTGGTACACTTGAATGTTCTTCTGAGCTTGCAGCCTTTTTCCCTCCAGATTGGAGAGTTCTTCAAGCCTCCTTTCAATGTTGGTCTGGTTCTCAGGAGCTAGTCCATGCTGAATGGCTACCCTGAGGGATGGCACTTCCAATTCTACCGGGACCACGACTTCCGAACCGTACACCAGGGAGAAAGGTGAGCAGCCTGTTGGTGTCTTTTAGATGGTCCGGTAAGCCCATAAGGCCTCATACATTCGGTCCTCCCAATCTCTTTTGTTGGCACTGACTGTCTTGGCCAGCAGGGTGCACAACGTCTTGTTAAAGGCTTCCGCTAGACCATTGGCTTGCGGGTTGTAGGGAGTGGACGCCCTTCAGTCTATTTTGTATTTGGAAGCCATTTTGGACACCTTCTGATTTTTGAAGTGTGTTCCATTGTCTGATATGATCCGGTCTGGGCTCCCGAATCTGAAGATGATGTTTCGCTGGATAAAGCGCGCCACCAACTCCCCTGTTACTTCTCTTAGTGCCACGGCTTCGGCCCATCTTGAAAAGTAATATGTGATGGCCAGGATGTATTTACATCCAGAAGAAGAAGGTGGCAAGGGGCCTACAACATCTGCTCCCCATTGTGCAAACGGCCAGCTCGGAATGGTCGGATGCAAGTGTATGGGAGGCCTTCTTGGTATGACCGCATGCTCTTGACATTTTTGACATGTTTTGGCGAAATTGCCACAGTCTTCGAACATGGTCAGCCAATAATAGCCAAGCTTTTTGATTTCTATTTTCATCTTCGGTCCGGCCTAGTGGGCGCCAGCAGTTCCAGCGTGTACTTCTTTCATGATCCTCCAGGCCTCTTCAGGTGGCAGGCACCTGAGCAGGATCCTTTTCTTGGAGTCTGCCATGATTCTGAACAGAACTCCGGCTCTTAACTCATATGAGTCTTTTGTTCTGACCAGTTTGATCTTTTCTTCTCTTTTCTTTGGCAATTGCTGGTGCTCGAACCATTGTAGCAAGGGTTCTCTCCAGTCTTCTCGCCTATTCTCTTCAGCCACAGACACTTCTTCCTGGCCGTTCTCTTCATTTTCGGACTCATCTTCTATCATAATGGGAACTTGTCGTCGATTCATGACGACAACTTCCAGCTTCTCATTTGGTGGCACTGCCAAAGAGCAGGCCAGTTTTTCCAGAGCATCAGCCTGTGCATTCCTGCTCCTGCCGATGTGCTCTATTTCTATTCGATAAAATTTTGACAATAGTCTCTTGACTTTTGGCAGCAACTCTGGCTTTTTGACGTCAAACTCCCCTTGCACCTATTTGACAATCAGCATTGAGTTACCAAAGACTTGCAACACCTTGATATTCATGAAAAGGGCTGCTTCTAAGCCGATGATTAAGGCCTCATATTCAGCCTCATTGTTTGTACATGGCTTGTTAATTGAGTAGGAAGTGTGTGTGACCTCTCCTTCGGGTGACTTCAGGACGATGCCTGCCCCTGCTCGGACTCTTGCACTGCCATACGTAGTCGGTTCTATTCTCGATGTCCCATCAAAGTATAACTGCCAGGTGGCCATTTGCAACTGGTTTACTTCAAGGGTCTCATCTTCTGGAAGCTCTGTGATGAGCGGGGAATTTTCTGGCACAGGATGAGCTGCGAAGAAGTCAAGCTACTGCCTGCCCCTTGATTGCCTTTTGAGGGATGTATTTGATGTCGAACTCCATTAGTATGAAAGCCCATTTGCCTATTCTTCCCCTCAATGCTGGTTGGGAGAGGATGTATTTGATGGGGTCGGCTCTGGAGATGAGCCTGACCTCATGCGACAGCATGTAATGTCTCATCTTCTTGGCTGCAAACACTAAGGCTAGACAGACTCTTTCAATTGGAGAATATCTCACTTCTGCCCCTACTAACCTTCGACTGAGGTAGTAGAGAGCTTGTTCTTTTCCTTCCTCATTTTCCTGTGCCAGCATAGCCCCCAGAGAGTGTTCTGTAGTTGCTATGTATAGGATGAGAGGACGACCCTTTATTGGAGCACCCAGCACTGGGGGAGTGTTCAAGTATGTCTTCAGTTGATCCAGAGTGTTCTGACACTCCTGGTTCCATTTAAAAAGGACATCTTTCCCCATCATCTTGTGGAAAGTGTGACATCGGCCAGATAAATTTGAGACGAACCTACGAATGTAGGCCAGTCGTCCTTGCAGTGATCTGAGCTCAGTCAGATTTTTTGGTGGTGGCATCTCTTGGATGTCTTTGATCTTGACAAGGTCAATTTCTATCCCTCTGTACCGGACAATGAAGCCTAGAAATTTGCCACTAGATACCTCGAATGCACACTACATCGGGTTCATTTTCATCTCGTACCGCCTTAGCCTTTCAAAGATGACCCTAAGGTCGGTCAGGTGGTCTTCTCTTTTTCTTGTTTTGACAACCAGATCTTCAATATAGCACTCCACCTTCTTGTAAAGCAACTCATCAAAGATCTTTGTCATTGCCCTCTGGTAGGTAGCCCCAGCATTTCTGAGACCAAAGGGAATTCTCTTGTAGTGAAAGATCCCTTTGGGTGACCTGAAGGCAGTGTGCACTATGTCTTGTTTGGCTATCCAAATTTGGTTGTAGATGGATGATCCGTCCATGAATGACAAGGCTTCATGTCCGGCGGTCGCATCTATCATTACTTTGGTGATCAGCACCGGGAAGTCATCTTTTGGGCAAGCCTTGTTCAGATCTTGGAAGTCCACACAGATCCTGATCTGTCCATTCTTCTTTTTGATGGGGACGATGTTTGCTAACCAAGTAGTATACTGGTTCTCTTCAACAAAGTCCACGTCTATTAATTTGTCCACTTCAGCACAAACTTTGTTTATCAATTCCGGCCTCATTCTCCTGGGAGCTTGCTTGACCGGTTCAATTTTTAGGTCAATTGCCAGTATGTGTTGTGCCACGTCAGGGCTGAGTCCTGACATCTCTTTGTAGTTCCAAGCAAAACAATCCTGGAACTCTTTTAACAGCATGACATACTGATGTTTCTCTTCTTCTAGGATGAGGGCACTTAAGAAGGTTGGCTTGTAATCTTCTTCCCTGCCGAGATTTGTTGAACCACTCTTTATTACCTTCATATTTTAGTGCTAACAAAATTTATGATTAGATTGTTTCATCAATATTTATGATTATTTTAAGGCGCACTAAAATGCTAAATCGATGTTCATTCAATATACATCGATTTCTATTCAAAAGTGCCACATCGATTTCACTAACAACGATTTCATAAGTTACACAATGATTTGATTGTGTAATGATTCGTTAAGTGAAACATCGATTTTATCGTGCAACGATTTGATAAGTGAGCGCAATGATTTGCCCTCACACGATTTGCCTTCTATAACGATTCGTTAAGGCTCATAACGATTTGCTCGCATAACGATTTCATAAGTGAGAACAACGATTTGCTCTCATATCGATTTGGTTCTCATAACGATTCGTTAAGGCTCATAACGATTTGCTCGCATAACGATTTCATAAGTGAGAACAATGATTTGCTCTCATATCGATTTGGTTCTCATAACGATTTCATAAGTGAGAACAACGATTTGCTCTCACAATGATTTCGTTCACACAACGATTCGATAAGTGCCATAACGATTAGCTTCTCACATCGATTTGTTAAGATTCATAATGATTTTTTAAGTCTTATAAGTATAACGATTTGATAAGTAACTTAAACATCGATTTGCTCTGAAGTGTTTTTGGCGCTTAAATGAAAAGTCAAATATCTTCTGACAAAAAGGCTGCATGCATATCTCAGAGTCGTGTCAGAAAAAGATATGAACTGCTATTTTTATCATGATAGTAGAAACACAGTAGCATGCACTGTCATCTTATAAACACTCTTTTATGCTAACACTCTCTTCTATGCTTACAGACCTCGAAGACCACCAGAGTCTGATTAAGACAAATGAAGAGAAGATCAACAACGTCTAGAAGAGCTCCAACGGATCTCTTCAACGGATCTATTCAAAAGCCTCTCATATAAAAGATGAAGTAAGGCTAAAGAAAGAAAGAGTGAGAGCCTTCCTGAACATTTTGAAGGAGTGTACAACCCAGTGAGGGGACCTGAACGCCACATACACTCAAAGGAAAAAGAGAGAAAGAGCCTGAGCCCAGAAGAAGTGTTCAAGCATCTGAAGCATTCAAGCCTTCAAGCTTTCTTTTCTCTCTTCATCTCTCTCTCTGCGCTCATTGTAATTTTTGGGGAGAGTTTTGTGACTGTGAGCTAGTTCTAAGTGTTCATCTTGTAATAGCTCTCGGTCTGATCTTTATTTCTAAGAAATATTTCTATCCAGCTATAGGACTGTATACAGATTAGAACCTAGCTAGGGGTTGTGTCTAGCAGAACGCACTGGGGTTGTACTAGGAGGTTTGCTTCTGAGCTTGTAAAAGAAGTGGGCTGCCTTCTTGCTCGGGAAAGAGAAGAAGACTAGCTGGGGTGCTGGGTGTTGTAGTGTCTTTGAGGGGGACTGTACCCTTGGTTAGTGAAATCCCAAGAGGTTGCTTGGGGACTGGACGTAGGACTTCCATGTGGGAAGGGCCGAACCAGGATAAATTCCTTGTCTCATTTGT
Organism: Colocasia esculenta; assembly: GCA_014218235.1. NCBI lineage: Eukaryota > Viridiplantae > Streptophyta > Magnoliopsida > Alismatales > Araceae > Colocasia > Colocasia esculenta. The sequence continues at coordinate 20,358,623 of CM024755.1, read as the reverse complement.
GTGATTATTTATTTGCTTCCGCATTGCTACTCTTTATCACACTAAACTAACCAAATTTTCAAGTGATACTTTTCTGTCTTAAGTTTCTATTTCAGAAATCAGAAAAACCTATTCACCCCCCTCTAGGTTATCGAGCTGCCAAGCTAGCCGGGCCAACAAGTGTATCAGAGCGGGTCTCTGAACATTCAAAGAAGATCCACGATCTTAGAGAAAAGATCCATGGCAGCTCAAGGATATGCTGAAGGTCATCAGTCACCAGACTTCCATTCTTGATGGAGAGGACTACCAATACTGGAAAATGAGGATGGAATGCTTCATTCGAGGCATAGACTTTGATATGTGGCAGGTAATTGAGGTAGGAGATTATGTTATTGTTCCTGCTAAAGGTACTACTGCTATTACAACAACAGATAAAAAAAATTATCATTAAATTTCAAAGCTAAGAACTATTTATGTTGTGCTTTATCCAAAAAGGAATTTAGTAGAGTTTCTGCATGTAAATCTGCAAAAGAAATGTGGGATAAACTGCAGAAACTTATGAAGGAACAGATAAAGTGAAACAAACTAGGATAGATATTCTTGTCTCTCAATATGAACAATTTAAAATGCTTCCAAACGAAAACATTGCTCAGATGTTATTTATAGATTTTCAAGCATAGTAGTTGGTTTAAGCTCTCTTGGTAAAACTCTTTCTAATGAGGAAACCGTTAGGAAGATACTTAGGTCTTTAACTATTTCATGGACACCTAAAGTAACTGCTATTAAAGAGGCCCATGATTTAACCAAATTGTCGATTGATAATTTAATAGGTTCTCTCATGGCACATGAAATAAATATGGAGCGATTATCTGAAAGCTCATCTAAGAGAAGAAATGTACTAATGCTCTTAAAGTGGTAGCTGCTCCTTCCACTTCTTCTTCTAGCTCAAAAATTACAGGATCTGAAGACAGTGATGTTGAAAAATACTGTCCAAACTTCAGAAGATTTTAAAGAAGAAGAAAAATGGGTCAAGAAGGATCAAAGGAAAGAGAAAAAGGAGAAAGAACCAGTCTGCTATGAATGTAGAAAACCTGGACATCTAAGAACAGACTGTCCAAGACTCAAGAAGACTGGTCAAACCGAGAAGTCCAAGAAGCAGCACAAGAAGTTCAAAAGAAAGCCATGGCGACTGCTTGGGAAAATGAAGAGGACACAAGCTCAGACTCATCAAGCTCAAGTTCAAAGAAAAGAGCAAGTAAATCTAGCCCTCATGGTAGGACTAGATGAGGTACATTCTGACTCATTTTTAATTCATGCATAAATTCAGGGTCAAAATCTGAAGACTTGGAAGAAGTCTTAATGAACTTATGATAAACACAAGGTTGTTGTAAAAGAATTGAAAAATATCAAGAACAACCTTACTGTTTGGAAAATACTAATTCTGATCTAAATCAGAAATGGAACAATGGAAAAAACACTAAAGGTCAGTAAAGATAATAATCATCTTTAAATGAAGATTTGAAAAGTAAGAATAATGAGAAGTTAGAGTTAGAAGAAAAATTAAAAACTCTAACTGAAGAAAAATCTGTATTAAAAGAATCAGTTAAGAAATTAACTCAAGGAAAAACATCTCTAGCTCTATGCTTAAGAGGATCAAAATCTGGAAATAATAAACAAGGCTTGGATACATTCCTTCGGGAAAAGAAAAACAAGCCATAAATCCAGGAAAATATCCTTTGCCAAAATTTGTAAAAGAAACCAAAATGCCTCAGAAAAAGGCCTCTGAAATGAACAAGTCTTATCAAAAGAAAAAGGTTTCTAAAAATTATGTTCTAAACTGCAAAATAGATTACATTCATTGTTGTTATTATTGCAATAAATTAGGACACACTGTAAACACCTGCACAACAAGGCACTTAATATGGATCCCGAAAGGATATTTTCATGCATCTAACAATCAAGGACCCAAAAAGATTTGGGTACCTATTTCTGAATAAGTTGTTTGCAGGATAGCCTTGGAGCATCAGGATCAAGGATGCTCAAGGCAAGAGTGACTGCCAACTCTTCATCCAAATCTCATCTGAAGAGGGAGTAGTCATAAAAATGGATGATCAACGTTGCTACTAACAATGTTTGCAAGTTTACTGTAAGATGTATGCAGATAAAAATCTTGAAGACTTGACAATCAACATGTATAATGTAACGTCACGTGTTTTTGGATCCTAATGATCGTGGGAGTAATGGTTGTGGGGCCGTTGCGAGGCTAAATGGTCTGGATGTGTGGTGCGTGCCGTTTGGTTTAAGGTAAGTCAGAATCTGCAGAGTTGATTAGGGGGACGGCCTAGGGTGGGCGTGACATGGGTGGCGTCCATGTATGTGATGGTTACTCTATGAACTTGGCGACAATAGATATGGAGTATAACCTTGGCGGTTTGATTGGCGGCAGCCATGTTGACGTCAACCTGTGCGAATGTTGAATATAGGGTCACTGAGGGCAGCTTTCACTCGGTTCTCACACGACAATAAGGATCCAAAACACGCGGTTACATTAACAGGTTGATGTCAAGTCTTCAAGATTTTATTGCATAACATCTTAACAGTAAACTTGCAAACATTGTTAGAGCAACGTTGATCATCCTTGATGTGTGGTGCGTGCAGGTTTGGTTTGAGGTAAGTAGAACTGCAGCAATGATTAGGGGTTGACGGCCTAGGGTGCGTTGACAGGGTGTGGCGTCCATGTATGTGATGTTTACTCTATGAACTGGCGACAATAGATATGGACGTATCCTGGCGGTTTGATTGGCGGCAGCCATGTTGACGTCACCTGTAGACCTGTTGAATATAGGGTCACAGAGGGCAGCTTTTCCACTAGGGTCTCCATCTTCTTCGCCCTACTTTCACGCCTTTGCTCCCCTACTTCTTCTAACGGTTGCTAAAGGCTGGTTAGGGGATCGTGGAATGAGTGGCGGTGACAATTTGCTAGGAAACGCCAGTGCGAGGCGTGATTCCCGTGGGAGCGCGCGGAAGGTTTGGTGCGAATCAGGGATGTGTTAGGAGGTTTATGTGCGTTCCGAGGTTGGGAGCGACCCTTTAGTTGCTTTTGAATGTTGTGATGTGCTATGAAAACATGTAATAGCATGCTATTGTATTTTTGGGTAAGGGTTTCATGCGGGGTCAAAGGGTGGTTGATTGATTTACTTAGTGAAACATGTTGTTACGGTTTATTTATATTCATGGATGTTAGAGAAAGGATTTTGTTGTGTTTCCCACTGGTTTGGGGCCAAGAACACTTGTGGAATCGGCCTAAGTTTCTGTGGGAGCTGGTAGCCGAGGAGCTTGGCGTCAATATCGATTAACGCCAGGTTCCTTAGCTGGGAGATAGACGGCCAGATACCTTGCCGTTTACACCCCATCGACGGCAGTAGATGTTGCCGCCCACTTGCTTTTATTCAAACGTTGCTATATTAAGTATTTAACGATAAAGAACAGTGCGTTGGCACTTGTGGTGCGCTGGGGTGCACGTGGTTTCTGAGACTAGTGTACAGGGTACGTAGTTAGCAAGTTCTTTACGTATTTACGTAGTGTTCACGTGTAGTGCTAGCGCACAAGGTTTGTACGAGACTTCACGTGGTTTGTGTGTGACGTGCACATGGTTTTGTGTCCGTGGCAAGTAGTAGGACGCCTACCGTGGTTACCTCTCCAGTTGGGTGCCCCAGGTTCTCTGTGAGCCAGGCTGTTAGCTCGGGGCTTGTCCCGGTACTTGTGTTGTACCGTCGAGGTCTGTGTCGTCTGACCTGGACACCCTCACTCCTTTGCTTGGGTGTACGTGGCTGAGGGAAAGATGATAGTGTGGGACAGTGACTGTTGTACTTGTCTTTGGTCACTTGTAGCACGCTCTTAGTTGGGGGTACGGACACCAGTTGTCGACACTGGTCCCAAGCTAGTCCTTTTCCAGTGCCTCACTCTAGAGGGCCAAGGCCAGGGTCTCTAGAGGTGCCAGGCATGGGCCTGCGACCGTGTGGTCCGCAGGTGGTGGTGTTTAGTTGGTCTCCACAGGCTTGACCTTTGACGTGGAGCGGCAGCTGGGACCTTTCGTCCGTGGCTGCGAGACTGAGAGGTAGATAGACTATGTGTGTTTGTCCGAGTCAGTTACTGGTGCGCGAACCAGTTACGTGGCTCGCGTGTGGCGGTCTTACTTTAGCTCGTACACTGTTTGGTTTTGCCATTTATTTAGTATAGTTGCTTTATGTAGTCGGAAACGATGAGTATATTACATCTTTAAGATCCTGCTTAGCTGTTCTATAAACTGTTAGTATAGTTTACTGCCTTCATACCTATGTTTTTGGTTTGCTCAGTGTTGGGGGAGTTCCCTACTGAGCCAGTGACTAGCGAGGCTCACCTCTACCCCCACAGATGAGGGTGAGGAGGATGTTTCTCGGTCGTCGTCCAGTTAGATCCGCGTCATAGCGATGCAGGGTCAGCACCTCCGGCAATGTAGTGTAGCTAGTTGTTTACTTCTTCCAGTTGTACCCCGGGGTATGCCCCAGGCTCTTGTACTTTCTTTCAGTTTTGTGAAAATATGGTTATGTAAATTTGTGAAATATATATATGGAATGGTGTGTTCCTTTGTGTTTTCACAGACTGTTGTGTGATATCCCTTGCGAGGCTCCGGCTCGTTCGTGGGAGACGGACTCGGATCAAACTTGTTATCAGTTTAAAGGGTTTGGACGAGGCGTTCCGTCACAATTGGAATCAGAGCAAGGTCCGTGTTAGTATAAGGGAACTAGAAGGTTACATAGCCTTATTTCGGTAGTAGTACACTGCTGGTTGTGACCTGGTTTTAATGATCTGTTGTTTTGTTTTTGTTTGGGTTTGTTTATGCAGAATTTGAAATGGCAGATAGAAGAGATTGGGGTGGTGGAGGAGATGATCCAGAGGAGAACATTAGCATATAGTAGAGAGGATCTGGGAGAGCCTCACGATATTCGAATGAGGATGGATCAGCAGGCGCGGTACCACCGGTTACCATACCACCTAGGGACGGAGAGACTGTACCTATAGTTCAGTTCCGCCACCGCCAGGAGTGGAGGTGCCTTTTGTAGCACCCTTGCCACCACCAACGCCAGTGTGTAGTAGTAGAGGAACAGTGATGCAAGTGAGAAGTTTCTGAGATTGCAGCCGCCTACTTATTCAGGAGGGCCGAATCCAGATACGGCGGAACACTGGGTTCATGAGATTGAGAGGGTCTTTACGATCATGAGGTGTCCGGCAGCAGATAGAGTTGTGCTAGCTGCCTATCAGTTGAGGGGCTTTGCACTGGAATGGTGGCGATTGAAGATGCAAACCACCTTCGCAGGCAGGACAGAAGAGACTATCACTTGACCGGAGTTTCTTAATGTATTTAATGATACATTCTTTTCGATTCAAGTGCAGCAAGTGAAGAGAGAGCAGTTCTGGACACTCCAGCAAGGTAACTCTTCAGTTTTAGAATATCAGATGAGGTTCATGGCACTTAGCCGATACGCGCCTTATGTAGGATCGGATAATAATATGATGGTTGAGTACTTTATTTGGGGTTTAAGGGTAGAATTGCAGAATGCAATAGTGCCACTCATGTGTAAGACAGTGCAAGAAGCAGCTCAAAGGGCAGCTACATTGGAAAGGTCTATTAGGACTCGTCAGATGGGCGAGTCAGATTCAGGTAGTTTTCGGCTACCACAGCAGTCAGTGGGTGTGAGTAAGGGTAAAGCACCAGCAGGACCTTCTCCATCAGGTTTTGGTAAGTGGGGCCAGAAATTGAAGCAAGTATTTAAAGGTAAAGGAAGAGGATGGGGAGGTCGACAGCAATTTCAGCAAGGTCGTGGTAGGCCAGAGGTGGAGGAGTCGCAGCAGAGTACTGCCAGACAGCCCATTATTCCACCAGGGTATAGATGTTATAACTGTAATCAGCCGGGGCATTTGATCCGTAATTACCCCTATCCGAGAGAGTATGGATATGGAAGAGGTGTGCAGCAGCAGCAGTAGCCGCAGTAGTTTCAGCAGCCACATGCAGGTCGTGGCAGAGGAGCACCGCAGCAGCGGGGAAGGGGTCGGGTTATGGCTATCACCCGAGCCCAGGCGGAGGCATCGAATATGATCGAAGGTACTATACCCATTATGATTATTCAGCAAGAGTTTTATTTGATTCGGGTGCCTCTCATTCTTTTATTTCCGAAGAGTTCCTGGATTGTATGGTTCATCCTTTGAAAGAGAATCCTGAATTGGTAGTGGAGGTTCCCTCAGGTGAGTTTATGCTCACTTCGAGCTATATAGATGAAGCTCCTCTTGTAATTGAAGGAAACCAGATGTCGGGCGGTTATATGCTTTGTAGTTGACCGACTATGATATTATTCTGGGAATGGATTGGCTTGAAGCCTATGGAGCACTGTTAGATTGCAGAAAGAAGAGGATTAGGTTTGCCATCCTAATGCTTCAGTGTTTGAGTATCAAAGTATGCCTTTTCTGTACTTCTAAGTTTATAGTTTCTGCAATAAGAGCTAGAAAGCTAATAAATGCCAGGGTGTGGGCTTATTAGCCTCAGTTAGTTTGGTAGAGGCTAGTCGGTCAGTGGAGGCAGTTCCCATGGTTAGGGAATTCGCTGATGTCTTTCCGGAAGATTTGTCTGGTTTAGCTCCACATAGAGAGGTGGACTTTACCATTGAGTTACTGCCAAGTACCATGCCGATCTCTAAAGCACCATATCGGATGGCACCAGCAGAACTTAAAGAATGAAAAAGTAGTTAGAAGAACTGTTATAGAAAGGGTTCATTAGACCGAGTCATTCCCCGTGGGGAGCACCAGTGTTTTTTGTGAAAAAGAAAGATGGAAGTTTCATATGTGTATTGATTATAGGAAATGAATGATGTGACCATTAAAAATAAGTACCGTTACCAAAAATAGATGATCTGTTTGATCAGTTACAATCAGAAAAGGTATTTTCTAAAATGATTTGAGGTCTGGGTACCATCAGTTGAGAATTAAAGAGGAGGATATAGATAAAACAGCATTCAGAACCAGATATGGTCACTATGAATTTGTGGTTATGCCATTTGGGCTGACCAATGCCTGCAGGTTTTATGGAAACTAATGAATAGAATTTTTCATCCGTATTTGGACCAATTCATTGTGGTCTTTATAGATGATATTCTGATTTATCAGCATCTGAAGAGGAGCATGCATCTCATTTGAGTTTACCCTGCAGTTGTTAGGGATAACCAGTTATTGCCAAATTTAGTAAGTGGGAATTTTGGCTGAAAGAAATTCAATTTTGGGTCATGTCATCTCAGCTAAAGGAGTGGCAGTGGAACACGAGTAAAGTGGGAAGCATTGATGAAATGGGAAGTCCTAAGACAATCACTGAGATTAGAAGCTTTTGGGGTTGGCAGGTTATATAGGCGCTTCATACAAGATTTTTCTAAGATGGCGGCACCCATGACAAATTAACCAGGAAGGGTGTGCCATTGTGGTGGTCCGGTGAATGTCAGAAAAGTTTTATGGAGTTGAAGAAGAGGCTTACATCACACCTATATTGCATTACCGATAGGAAATGGTGATTTTGTTGTATACACAGACAGAGAATGCTCAAGAAGAGGGCTGGTGCAGTACTTATGCAACATGGCAGAGATATAGCTTATGCGTCCAGACAAATGAAGCCGACAGAGGAAATTATCCCACTCATGATTTGGAGTTGGTAGCAGTTTTGTTTGCCCTGAAATGTGGAGGCATTATCTGTATGGCGAGAGATTTGAGATCTTACATATCATAAAAGCTTGAAGTATATCTTCTTCGAAGGATTTGAATCTCGTCAGCGCAGATGGATTGAATATTTGAAGGATTATGATTTAAATTAGCTTACCATCCAGGTAAGGCCAATGTTGTAGCGGATGCCTTGAGCAGAAAGGCATATTTGAGCCAAATGATGATAAAAGAATGGAAGTTGTATGAAGAGATAATGGAGAACTCCTTGTATTGCAAGTAGTCGCGAAGGGCAGTACTAGCTGCTAGTACTGTAGAAACCGTCATTATATTGGCAAATTTTAGAAGCTTAAAAAGCAAATACAAAATTGGCTGAAATTGTGAAAATGGAAGGAGTTACCATTGATGATATTGTGTGGTTAGGCTTAGAGGCAGGTTGTTTGTTCCAGCAGAGAGAGGGTAAGCAGCGAGTATTAGAAGAGGCTCATAAATCCTGATATACTATTCACCCAGGTAGCACTAAAATGTACCACAATCTGAGGAAACTTTTCTGGTGGCCTCATATGAAAAAGGAAATAGCAGAGTTTGTTGCAAGGTGTGCTGGTCTGTCAACAAATCAAAGCAGAACATCAGAGCCTGGAGGTCTATTGCAACCGTTACCCATTCCACAGTGGAAATGGGATGATATTGCCATGGACTTCGTGGCAGGCTTACCAAGAACAGCTTCGGGACATAATGGAATATGGGTATTTGTTGACAGATTGACCAAGGTGTGCAGATTAGTGGCAGTAAGTATGTCTTGGATAGTGGACAGATTAGCAAAGGTTTATGTTGATAGAATTGTTCCACTACATGGTATTCCAAAGACTATCATGTCCGATAGAGATCCAAGATTTACTTCTGGTTTCTGGAGAAGTCTGCATACGGTAATTGGCACTGAGCTAAGATATAGGTCCACTTATCATCCCTAGACAGATGGCCAAACAGAGAGGACTATCCAGACGATTGAAGACATGTTGCGAGCTTGCTATTTAGTTTGGGGAGGTAACTAGGAGCATCATTTGAGAATGGTTGAGTTTGCCTATAATAATAGTTATCATACCAGTCTTGGAATGGCCCGTATGAAGCTTATATGGAAGGCCATGTAGAACCCATTAAACTGGCATGAAGTGGGGGAAAGGCAGTTAGTGGGTCCTGAATTGATTCAGCAAACCACAAAAGTAGTAAAGCTCATTAAGGAAAAATTGCAGGCAGCTCAAAGCAGGCAAAAGAGTTATGCAGATAACCGGGGAGACCACTTCAGTTGAAGTGGGAGATTTTGTTTTCTTGAGAGTTTCCCCGAGTAAAGGTATTATGAGGTTTGGCAAGACTGGAAAGTTGAGTCCAAGTATGTGGGACCTTTCCAGGTGATTGAGAGAATTGGGAAACAACTTAATAGATTTGCCAGCAGATTTTGCGGACGTCAATGATATATTTCATGTTTCTATGTTAAGAAAGTGTATTCAAGATCCAGCTCAAATAATCAGTAACCAAGGTGGTGACCTGAGGCCGGATATGACCGTGCCTGAGTATCCTGTGCAGATCACTGATCGAAAAATAAAGAAGTTGAGAAATAAGGAAATCGAGCTAGTTAAAGTGCGATGGGAAAATAGGTTGGGTGGTGAGGATACCTGGGAGTTAGCCGAGGAGATGCTAAAGGGTATCCCTATTGTTTGAGTGAGTTTTTATGCTTCTTCTTAGATAATAATATTGTAAAAATGTATATATTAAAGTTGTTTGTATTAAATTTGTTATGAATTCGAGGTCAAAATTTCTTTTTAGATGATAGTAATGTAACGTCGCGTATTTTTGGATCCTTATGGATCATGTGAGTAATGGTTGTGGTGGTCGTTGCGAGGCCAATATGGTCTGGATGTGTGGTGCGTGCAGGTTTGGTTTGAGGTAAGTCAGAATCTGTAGCAGTTGATTAGGGGTTGACGACCTAGGGTGGTCGTTGACATGGGTTGGCATCCATGTATGTGACGTTTACTCTATGAACATGGCGACAAGAGATATGGACGTCTAACCTTGGCGGTTGATTGGCGGCAGCCATGTTGACGCAACCTGTGCGACCTGTTGATATAGGGTCACCCGAGGGTAGCTTTTCCACTCGGTTCTCCCTCTTCTTCGCCCTACTTTCACGCCCTTGCTCCCCTACTGCTTCTAACGGTTGCTAAAGGCTGGTTAGGGGATCGTGGAACGAGTGCGCGGTGACAAATTGTGCTAGGAACGCCAGTGCGAGGCGTGATTCCCGTGGGAGCTCGCGGAAGGTTTGGCGTGAATCAGGGATGTTTAGGAGGTTTATGTGTGTTCCGAGGTAGGGAGCGACCCCTTTAGTTGCTTTGAATGTTGATGTGCTATGAAAACATGTAATAGCATGCTATTCTATTTTGGGTAAGGGTATTCCATGCGGGGTCAAAGGGTGGTTTGATTGATTTACTTAGTGAAACATGTTGTTACGGTTTGTTTAATGCATGGATGTTAGAGAAAGGATTTTGTTGTGTTTCCCACTCGTTTTGGGGCCAAGAACACTTGTGGAATCGGCCTAAGGTTTCTGGGGAGCTGGTAGCCGAGGACCTTGGCGTCAATATCGATTGACGCCAGGTTCTTCAGCTGGGAGATAGACGGCCAGATACCTTGCCGTTTACACCCCATCGATGGCAGTCGATGTTGCCGCCCACTTGCTTTTATTCAAACATTGCTATATTAAGTATTTAACGATAAAGAACAGTGCGTTGGCACTTGTGGTGTGCTGGGGTGCACGTGGTTTCTGAGACTAGTGTACAGGGTATGCAGTTAGCCAGTTCTTTACATATTTACGTAGTGTTCACGTGTAGTGCTAGCGCACAAGGTTTGTACGAGACTTCACGTGGTTTGTGTGTGACGTGCACGTGGTTTTGTGTGTGTGGCAAGTAGTAGGACGCCTACCGTGGTTACCTCTCCAGTTGGATGCCCCAAGTTCCCTGTGAGCCAGGCTGTTAGCTCGGGGCTTTGTCCCGGTACTTGTGTTGTACCGTCGAGGTCTGTGTCATCTGACCTGGGCACCCTCACTCCTTTGCTTGAGTTGTACGTCCGGCTAAGGGAAGACGACTGTGGACAGTGACTATTGTACTTGTCTTTTGGTCACTTGTAGCGCGCCTTAGTGGGGGTACAGACACCAGTTGTCGACACTGGTCCCAGCTATCCTTTTCCAGTGCCTCACTCTAGAGGCCCAGGCCAGAGTCTCTATAGGGTGCCAGGCATGGGCCTGTGACCGTGGTCGCAGCAGGTGGTGGTGTTTAGTCAGTCTCCACAGTTGCTTGACCTTTTCACGTGGAGCGGAAGCTGGACCTTTCGCGTGGATGCGAGACTGAGAGGTAGACCTGTGTGTGTTTGTCTGAGTCAGTTACTGGTATCGCGAACTAGTTTACGTGGTCGCGTGTGGCGGTCTCTACTTTAGCTCGTACCTGTTTGGGTTTGCCATTATTAATATAGTTGCTTTATGTAGTCGGCAAATGGTGAGTATATTTACAGCTTTAAGATCCTGCTTAGCTGTTCTATAAACTGTTAGTATAGTTACTGCCTTCATACCTATGTTTTTGGTTGCTCAGTGTTGGGGGAGTTCCCTACTGAGCCAGGACTAGCGAGGCTCACCCCTACCCCCACAGGTGAGGGCGAGGAGGACGTTCGGCCGTCGTCCAGTTCGGAGCCGCGTCATAGCAGTGCAGGGTCAGCACCTCCAGCAGTGTAGTGTAGCTAGTGTTTACTTCTTCAGTTGTACCCGGGGGTATGCCCCAGGCTCTTGTACTTTCTTTCAGTTTTGTGGAAATATGGCTATGTAATTTGTGAAATATAATATGGAAGGGTGTGTTCCTTTGTGTTTTCATGGACTGTTGTGTGATATCCCTTGCGAGGCTCCGGCTCGTTCGCGGGAGACAGACTCGAATCAAACTTGTTATCAGTTTAACGGGTTTGGACGAGGGGTTCCGTCACATATAAGGTCAAGAGCAACAAGATCTGACTTGCCTCACTTAAGGGGGAGTCTCATGCTCAGGGGGAGCTTCACTAAGGGGAGTTATTCATTGAATATCTATTATTGTTGAACCCCTCAATGGTAAGAAATTTTCTCAAAGGGGAGAGAATACATGGTAAGATCCTTCCTTTTTGGTTAGTGACAAAAAGGGGGAGAATTTGTATGTTCTATGAATTTTCTACATTTTCTATGCTTCATATATTTGTGTCAGAAAATTCACATAAATTTTGTCATCACCAAAAAGGGGGGAGATTGTTGAACCACTCTTTTACCTTCATATTTGGTGTTAACAAAATTTATGATTAGAGTGTTTCATCAATATTTATGATTATTTTAAGGAGCACTAAAATGCTAAATCGATGTTCATTCAATATACATCGATTTCTATTCAAAAGTGCCACATCAGTTTCACTAACAACGATTTCATAAGTTACACAATGATTTGATCGTGTAACGATTCGTTAAGTGAACATCAATTTATCGTGCAACGATTTGATAAGTGAGTGCAACGATTGCCCTCACATCGATTTGCCTTCTATAACGATTCGTTAAGGCTCATAACGATTTGCTCGCATAACGATTTCATAAGTGAGAACAACGATTTGCTATCATATGATTTAGTTCTCATAAAGATTCGTTAAGGCTCAAACGATTTGCTCGCATAACGATTTCGTAAGTGAGAAACAACGATTTGCTCTCATATCGATTTGGTTCTCATAACGATTTCATAAGTGAGAACAACGATTTTCTCTCACAATGATTTGGTTCTCACAATGATTCGATAAGTGCCATAACGATTTGCTCTCACATCGATTGTTAAGATTCATAACGATTGTTAAGTCTTATAAGTATAACGATTTGATAAGTACTTAAACATCGATTTGCTCTGAAGTGTTTTTGGCACTTAAATGAAAAGTCAAATATCTTCTGACAAAAAGGCTGCATGCATATCTCAGAGTCGTGTCAGAAAAAGATATGAACTACTATTTTTATCATGATAGCAGAAAACACAGTAGCATGCAGCACTTTATAATCATCACTTTTATGCTAAACACTCTCTTCTAGCTTACAGACCTCGAAGACCACCAGAGTCTGATTAAGACAATGAAGAGAAGATTAGCAACGTCTAGAAGAGCTCAACGGATCTCTTCAACGGATCTATTCAAAAGCCTCTCATAAAAGATGAAGCAAGGCTGAAGAAAGAAGAGTGAGAGCCTTCCTGAACATCTTTGAAGGAGTGTACAACCAGTGAGGGACCTGAACGCCACACACACTCAAAGGAAAAGAGAGAATGAGTCTGAGCCCAGAAGAAGTGTTCAAGCATCTGAAGCATTCAAGCCTTCAAGCTTTCTTTTCTCTCTTCATTCTCTCTCTCTGCGCTCATTGTAATTTTTGGGGGGAGTTTTATGACTGTGAGCTAGTTCTTAAGTGTTCATCTTGTAATAGCTCTCGGTCTGATCTTTATTTTCTAAGAAAGATTTCTGTCCATCTTTAGAACTGTATACAGTGTAGAACCTAGCTAGGGATTTCTGTCTAGCAGAACCACACTGGAGTTTGTACCAAGAGGTTTGCTTCTGAGCCTGGTTAAAGAAGTGGGCTGCCTTCTTGCCCGGGAAAGAGAAGAAGAACCAGTTGGGGTGCTGGGGTGTAGTGTCCTTGAGGGGGACTGTACCCTTGGTTGTGAAATCCCAAGAGGTTGCTTGGGGACTGGACGTAGGACTTCCATTGGGAAGGGCCGAACAGGGATAAATTCCTTGTCTCATTGTGTGATTGTTTATTTGCTTCCGCACTGCTACTCTTTATCACACTAAACTAACCAAACTTCAAGTGATAATTTTGGTCTTAGTTTGTTTCAGAAATCAGGAAAAACCTATTCACCCCCCCTCTAGGTTATCGAGCTGCCAAGCTAGCCGGGCCAACAAGTGGTATCAGAGCGGGTCTCTGAACATTCAAAGAAGATCAACGATCTTAGAGTAAAGATCCATGGCAGCTCAAGGATATGCTGAAGGTCAATCAGTCACCAGACTCCATTCTTGATGGAGTGGACTACCAATACTGGAAAATGAGCTCTGGCTGGATCTGTCGAGATGCCTATTGTCATTTCTTGTTCTATTGCCTTTCTGAGCTGTAGAGACCAGCTGAACAATTCATTATTTCTGTTTTCTTCATCTGTTGGGAGTTCATGGGTGGCAAGAAACTCCACGGGGGTAAATGTGGGAGACATCGTTGCCCTGTGAGGAGGCTCATCATCTGTGCCTGCAGTTGTTTCAACTGCATCTTTTTCTTCGGGATAGTCGTCATAAACTACCCCTGATGGGCTCTCTTCTATTTGGTTGGCTATGCTGATCATGCCAATGGTAGAGCTTCCTCCCAGTGACAAGCCGAGTCCTGGGTGCTGAGTAATTTTCAGCAAGTCTCTTTCCATGTTTGGAGGGTACCATAATTTTATGAACATCTCCCACTGGCTGAGACGTTGACAGAGAGGGATCTGTTGGCTTTCAGCCAGTCTGGTGATTGTGCTTGTAACGGCCCTGGATATTTATATCCAGTAAGGGTCCGTATCCAGATCTGTCGCCCACGAACGGACCGAAGTCTCGTAAGGGATATCTCAAAACAATGTCCAGGAAGAATATAAAAGACAAACCACAACAAATAAGAGACACAAGAAAGGATGTGTCATAACTGTATATAACCATTTACAACTATCCCATTACATTATTATATGCCCAAATTAAGAAGAGTACAACTACATGGGGCAGACCCGAGGGAGCACAAGCTCACATAAACTGTAAACATGCTATGGTGGTACAAGTCTGTCCGACACCTCCGCAAGCCACACCAACGGTAAACCCTAAAAAGAACTATAAGGGAGTGAGTCTACAACAAGTCACTGGCTCAGTAGGGAACACTCAAAACCACACACAACGCAGGAGAACCTCAACCCCAACAGGTCTCATGGCAACACCGGCAGCCAAAACCATTTTATGCTCACAGTAAAGCGTAATTATACAATTCACAACAATTCCGGAAATAAGATGAGACAACGGCAGAACTAGCAACACGCTACTAGTCTGTCCAATAACTGGAAAGCTTAGGCCACAAGCCTCACAGGCACACCACCTCAATAGTGGTCGCCTAAATGTAAGCCACACAGGCAAGGCACTGCCTAAGCTACAAGCTTCATGGCAAGCCTCCAACATATGGGTAACAGGACTGCTAACTAAGAGCTAACCCTTTATACCCTTAAATTCAATGATCGAATGTCACACTTAAGAAACAGGACTGGCTACCACGATGCCAATCCATCGCATACTAAATCATATTCGGAACTTACCCAAGGAAGGATAAAACACAACAAGTGGAAGGTCTCACCGCATGACCTCCACTTCACCATCTGATAAGGGCTAGTACTCAGCGTACTATGAGAAATCAGTATCCACAAAGAGTATAGGTATCTACCACCATGAGGTACCACCACTAGAACTCCAAACACAACAGTGCCACCACTAGGGCACACCACAACCAGTCAAACCACAACCAGTGAGTCTCCGCTCAATAACCACAATAACAACCGTGCCAACACCATGGCACACCTCGATGCATAAAACCACAACTAACAACGCTATAACTGATAGCAAAGCACGAGTCGGAAAGCACGACGCCACACACGGGACAGACTACTGGTTCATGACGCCAGTGTCCAACCCGGACAACACAGTACAAGAACTACCTTCAGTCTCGCAGTCACGGGCGTAAGGTCCAACTGCCACTCCACAACACAAGTAAGACCAAGGAACTGTGGAGACCAACCAAACCACCACAACCTACAGGTCACACACACTGCAGGCCCATGCCTGGCACCTTTAGAGACTCTGGCCCGAGCTCTCTAAAGTGAGGCACTGGAAAACAGGACTAGCTGAAGACCAGTACGTCTACTGGTGTCCGTAACCTCCAGCTACGAGCGCGCTACAAGTGACTAAACACAAACTTTCACAAGTCACTGTCCCACTACCGCCTTTCCCTCAGCCAGACGACAACTCTCCCTGAGAGTGAGGGTGTCTAGGAAGACGACAAAACCTCAACGGTACCACTGTACTGGGACAAGCCCCAAGCACACTCACGTGCCTGGGTCTCCTAGGAACTGGGGGCACCCAACTAAAGAGGCATTCCGGAATAGGCGCCGGACCACAAAACTCAGCAATGCAAAACCCGATATATACTTATATCTTTATTACAACCACAATACAAATGTCAAGAATAGCTTAACCTCGGTCACTCTATGATCTACAAACTACCGCACACCAATACATATGTAAACCACGATAACCAATTACAAACTGGGCTATCATTGGTCATCACATGACCTCCTTGCACATACATACATATATACTAACTATACATTAACTCTTACTTACTTACATTACACTAATTAAACTATATTTATTAGTTCATAAAGGACGTTACAAGACTGAGGCTAGGTTCACACTTGAACCATCATTGCCTAGCCAAAACAATACTATGTGCCATGCACATATTCATATTACGTAAACACCATACCAACTACGTAAAGCATACGTAATCCACCCACCAACCACGTGAGCAACATGCTCATAGAGCTTTACAGGTGCCAGTGCATCTCTTACCAAAACCATGCACGTTAAACATCGATAATCGGATAATCATAACACGAAAAGCATGCAAAGCAGAACCCTCGACTGTGATCGCGACAGAGGCCATGACCGCCTTCTGATCGCGACGCCACGATATGTCACGATAAGAAACCCTGTCGCGATGGGTCAGCCTCTCGCGATCTGGTCGTGACAGCAGGGTCCGTCGCCTTCTCAGGCAAAAACCCTAATCCGGGAACCATCTCCGGATTTTCCATACAAACCACCCTAAACATGATTTCAACCCAGTTTTCATACTCTTTTCACCTCCTAGATATGGTATCTACTATTTTTATAGCAATAAACAAACCAATATGCAATCCACATAACAAATCAAGGTTGAACTCCCTACCTTCACGAAGAACGCGCAATCCATGCATTGCACGGCGTTTCCCCCACTCCTCGCGTCGTCCTCGCGTTGAGAGCGCGACTAGAACTCCGTCGAAACGCCAAATCGCTCAATAGAGCCGCAACAACTTTCTTCCCTAGTCGAGTAGAGCTTGTGAAAGCTCTGTTCGGCCAACCTGCTTAAAAACCGCACAGCGGTTGGGATCGCGACGTACCTTCCCGTCGCGACCTTGTCACGACAGATTAGGGCGTCGCCTTCCCATTCCTGACGTCAGCAAACTCCACTCCATGCGCGACACGCGGCACACATGCAGACATCGACCTCAGCAGCGGCAACCAGAACACGACCCCCACGGCCGTCGCGTTCAGAACGTGACCTACACCCCTGTCGCATTCACATTCAGTGAACCAACGGGCACCACGGGCCTAACCTGCCGGCCCACTAAACTCCACACAGCGCGCGGAAATCACAACCAAGGCCCAATGACCCCATATTGGTCATGAGCACCATACCAAAACCAGTGAACACAGATCCGAACTACCACTAATCAACAATCCGCGAAGATCTGAAAAATGCGCTACGTTACAGTGCTGGACATGTCGGAGAATCCTATGATTGGTACTAAGGGATCTCCAGTCTCTTCAGGGATTTTACAGTCATCATCCCTTCTTATTGGCTGCTCTTCAGCCGCGTAGAAGACCGTGAAGCGGCCACCTGTGGGAGCTATCACCATGGTCTTCAACGCCCTTACCGTTTGACAGTCTATTTCGGCGGCTGGCTTTGTAAGGCCTTCTGGGACCAGAATGAGTTTTGGTTCCTCTTCTTCTATTTGTGAAATAGAATCACGCCCGCAACCTGGGGCATCACATGGCTGCACATCCACTTTTTCTGTTGATGCAGACTCTTCAGCGTGATCCCTGGCGGTGGTGGTGGAAACCACTCATCAGTGATGATGATGTCTTTTTCTTTGCCCTTTTGAGGGACTTGACTTTCCGAGTGTTCCTGATACAGATCGGCATCAAGGAGGTGACACTCATACACTTCAAATGGGTGTGCATCGGCGAAAACCCTCTGCTCTTCCCCTTCTTTGATGTATTTAATGCACTGGTGCAAAGTTGAGGGGACTACTCCATTTTGGTGGAGCCATGGCCGACCCAACAAAGCTTTATAGGATGTGCTTGCATTATCACATGGAATTGAACCTTTGTCTTGAAGTCCCCCAGAATCAAGTCGAGCTCTACGACCCCAGAGGCACCTCGAACTTTTGATTGAACCTGCTATTCTGACATCATGCACAGAGGTGAGGTGCACATTGAAATGATATTTCTGATAGATCTTGTACAGTAGGATGTTGACCGCCGCTCCAGGATCTACCAAAATTCTATTTAGGGGCAGCCCATTCAATTGCCCCCTCATGTACAGTGGTCTGTTGTGAGTGGCCATGGGGAGGAGCATGTCCTCTGGGGTAAATGTGATAGACACCGCATTGGCAACAGCAGCCTCTATCTGCATTTCTGCTAGGCAGGTCTCATATTGTGCCGGAGTTTGCGGGGCTGTGATCAGCGCCTTCCTAGTCTCTTCACTTAATGATAGGATTTCCCAAACACTAAACAGTGTCGGGATTTTCTTGAGGAGCTTGATGATCTTGTTTTCTGCTCCGACATCATCTAACTTCAACTTCTCTTTGTCATTTGTGCTCGTTCCAGCCTAGAGCCCAATGATCAGACCGCTTTGCTGGCTGCTGGCTTTCTCTTGAGCTGTTGGAGGTTTAGGCAGCGTTTTGGTTTGCTCTTCTACTGCCAAAAATTTAGCAAAGGATGGGACCATGCCCCCAGCCTCTTCATTAGCATAGAGCCCCGGAGGAGGTGGAACTTGCACCCCTCTCACTTCAGGTTCTAGGATTTTATAGGAGGGCTGCCCCCGGAAGATGATATTTTAATTTGCTAGAGGAGGACGTCCCCACTTTCTTCCAGATCTTGTTATAAATTCAGTCCCCGAGGCCCCAACTTGATTAACATCGTTAGGGGAAGGATAGAATTCCTCTTCTTCATGATGTTCCACCAAACCCAGCAGAGAGGAAATAGTGTTACATGAGAGGGTTGCAACTATCTTCTTTTTCTTGGATCTTCTTTTCTTTTTCTTTTGTTTTGACTGGCTCTTGCCCCCAGAATAAGTCTTCATTAGGCTGGGGTGTCTCTTGTTCAGTTGGTGCTTCCAGAGTCAGCTTCTCGAGCTCTTCCCATGGAACGTATTCTTGCAACTGAACAGGGTGCCTTTGGGGCTGCTAATATTCATCAAGCTCATCGATTAGCACCTGCAAGCACTCAAGTGAAGGGCTGCCCCCTCTATATAGTGGTAGAGGCGTTCGACGCCTTCTATTACTAGGGTTTCTTTGAATGACGACCCTAGGTTCTATTGGATACCATATCGGGGTGACAACCGGTGGAGGTGGTTGAGGTGTCACTCCCCGAATATGTACTGTTGGGGCTGGCTTTTCATTTATTCTCTTCTTTGCTTTGCTCGGAACTTTTTACCACTCCTCCTATTCCTTGATCGGGGCGAGGATATGATTCTCATATGTCTTCTCCGTACTGGCTTCGGAGACCTCTTCTGGCAATTGCTAGTATAGAGAGATCATATTGATCGCAGCTTGCCGGGCGGGTAGCTCATACGGCTGGGGCGGATCAACCTTGTAATCCCCCATTTGCAATTCACCCTTATTAATCAGAGACTCCATGATGTCTTTGAAAATATAGCAGTCTTCCAAAGGATGCCCCAGGATTTGGTGGTACAGACAGTACCGAGGATCATCCTTCTTTGCAGCCTGGTCGGGTCTCTTAGGTGTTGGAAGGGTGATCTTGTTGTATTTGATACCCCAGTCAAACAACATCTTGTCTTTTCTTTGGGGAAGGAGTATGGCTTCCTCATCTTGTCTTGGAAGGGATACCTTTCTCTGTGGTTCAGTTTTGTTGTCAGAGGATCCAGCCGCTGCCTTGCCCCTATCTCTTTGCTTATCAAAAGTTTTGAGGTCCACCACGTGCACCTCCTTCGCAGCAGGCTTCTTATCGGCCGGCTTGCTCTTCTGGCTTGTGAATGAGTTGGTGGGGTATTTTACCAAGAAAGCTTCTACTTCTGCCACCACATTGTTTAGCCTATCGAATGACCGGATCTCCATTCCGATCATCTTTTCCAACAGTTCTCTTTTCAGACTCTGCTTGCAGATTTGAACTGCATCTTCTTGATGGGAGGCCTCTTGCATCTCATGCTTAGGTTCCTCCATCGCTGGATGTAGTCCAGTGCTGATTCGTCATTTTTCTGTTTGGTTGCATAGAGCTCAGCCACTGTGACCTCCCTCTCCGCAATATAGAATCTTTATCTAAATTTCTTTTACATATCGGTCCAATCAGATATGGACCCTGCTGGCAGACTGGAGTACCACTCAAATGCCAGGCCTGTTAAGGATGAGCCGAAGAACTTCAACAGGTACGATTCATCGGCTGCCAGGTCCCCCATCACATTGATGTAATAGGCAATGTGTTCTTTTGGGGATCCTCACCCGTTGAACTTATCAAACTTCGGAGGCTTAGCAATGCCTGGAGGTAGTCTTTTCACAGCATGGTGCAGGGTAAGGCACCCTGTACGCATCAAAAGCCATATGCTCTCCATCTCCCAATTCAGCGAGCTTCATTTCGATCATCTGTTCCACCATTAGCTTACTGATGGTGGCAGGGTCCACTTGTTGAGGATAGAAGTGGGCCGACTGATTGCTAGAAGTATTGATAACAGCCACCGGTGGCAACAATGGTGGCATCAAGTTCTCCGCTTGATGCTCAGAAGTCTGAGTAAGCAATGACTGTTGTTGGTGTTGCTGTTGTTGCTATTACTGCTGCTGGAAGAATTGCGGCTGCAGGAGTTGATATTGAGCATGTGGATGCGGCTGCTGAGCTGTAGCCACAGGCAACTATTGTGGTTTCTCATTGACTGGTCGTACGACGGCGCGCTGGGCCGAAGCCTCGACTGACCCTAAGGTTCCTTGAGGAGTTTCCCATGAGCCTTCAGCTTCTCGAGATGCATGTCCCTCGTCTCTTTACCTTTAATCTGTCGTTTGAGTGCTTCAATTTAGGCCTGGTACTGTTGCAGCAGCTCTAGGACAGCTGGATCTAGGGGTGTCGCAAGAGGGATCTCCCGTAATGTGCCTCCAGGAGTCATTTCTGGTGGTGGTGGCGGGGGATTCTCATCGTTGCCCACACTACCATGGGCAGTGACCACATTGGCGCTGACCACCATCATTTGTGTTGTAGGTGCATTCTCATTTCCATATGCGGCTACTAAGGCTGCTGCCACTGCTCTTCTCCTAGTGACAGCACCAGGTCTTTCTGCCAGCTCTACGATTTCTTCATTCCTGGTGGGTAGAGCCCCATATCGGCCCCACACCCCGGCCATGTGGCATGAAAAGATTCTAAGATTCCCGTCCTGATCTCTTTCGACCTTTTAGGAGGGAAATGGCAACCTGTTGAAGACTGACACCCGGGGTTTGACTTTCCCAGGCTGCTCATGATTGTGTTCACAAGGAACATCATTCTCACCCGAGCTGCTCTCGACTCCAACTTGTGAGTCTTCCATGGCTCTTAGAGGTCTGGATCTCTGCAGAGGAGAGGTTGCAAGGCCAAGGATGTGGTCACGTGGCCTGCAGGTCTTTTCTTGGTGGCGGTGATGCGCAGCCATAACACTAGGTGCCAGTCGGTCCTCTCGAACAATTGGAATACGAGCAGACCGACGCAGCTCCATTTTCTTGTTGTGAATGCGGGAGTAGTCACACGCCCCTCCCTGCCAGACCCTGGCCTTGAAGCCTCTGGGCGGCATTTGATAGCTGGGGGCCTCCACAGCAATTGTGTCTTTTGGTGCCGCTTCTTCCCTTGGCATAGCTTCTTCCAGCCTGGGTCTCTGCATCTTTTTGGGTCTCCAGACTTGTTTGAATTTGACTGGCCTTGGGGGCAGCTTGCCCTTGAAGGTGTTAGCCATTTCTCCTTTTCCTGCTATAGCTTGAAATGAGTTCTTTACGGGCACTGTCGTTGTAACCCGCTCTGGTATGGCTTCGGTTCTCTTGGCCTGTAGATGAATTCTCAGGTCTCCGATCCGCACACTTTTCCCTGAGTTAGAAACTCGTGCACGACGGGTGACGATGTTCTCGACCTCCTCTGTCTGTTGAGGATATCTATTGGTTTTCTTCCCTTTGCTCTTGTCATGGCCGCCATACCCCATGTGATGGATGTGGCAGCTTAGCTTCTCAGTGATCTCTTTGATTTCAGCTTTGCGCTTGGCCTCAGCTTCAACTTCTTTTTTGGTTTTTGGGTGTAGGATGTCGACAAACGCGGCCCCCAAGATGTTGGGGAACTCCACGACCGGAGGGAAGCTCCCAGAACAAGTCGTCATGGCCAAGTAACCGTACCTGGCATGATCTTGGACAACTAGAGGCCCAAAACGCACTCCAGCCATTGCTCTGTTAGTACCTGTTAGTCAATTCAAAATGATAGTCAGTATCAATTATGTAAGGCCACATGGCTTTCTATTCTGGCGAAGAGATGAAGGGAAGCTTGGTCCCACCAGGCGTGCCACACTGTGGAAGTGGATTTTTTAAAGATTAAAATCTTTTAGTTCTTTTTATTATGTTTCTCATGTTCTCATGGATGCATATTGCAAATTCAAGTCCCGTCGGGTACTACTCGAGCGATGACGACGAGAGATAAATCGGTAATTTGCATAGCGCAGGCGTGCCAGTCACCGAAGTGACAACAAATATTCTGCCTCCGAGAGTCGAAGGACTTTAGGTCTATTGTGCGCACCGTTTGACTTCGTCAAACGAAAGTGAAGATCGGGTCGGGACCAAGATCCCGCCGTTGTCTAAACACAACGACGTTAATTATATCTATTTGAGAGAGAAAACCCTTGATTAATCGCCAAATTAGAAAGTCTCATGGCCTTAAAACGGAAACATCCGATAAAGGTGCAAAGTGCGTGCTGAAGCGAAGCCGGAACGACAGTGAGAAAGATTTCTATTGATAGCATTTGGCTCTTCATGATCATTATCATCTTCACATACAATTTTGGAGGCTTTTATTCATTTATTCATTTGGTGTTTGTCAATTAATGCAAATTGTATTCTCTTTGTTTCATTTAAAACATGATAGTTGTAGTTATACTGGTGAGTCGGTAGACTGCTGAGTTGGCCAGGCTGCTGAGTCGGCAGACTGCTGAGTCGGCGGGGTCCTTCTGAATTAGTGAGTCAGCAGACTGCTGAGTCGGCAGACTGCTAACTCAAATGAGTTGGCAGAACCTTGCTGCAACCATGAGTCAGCAGACTGCTGAGTCGGCAGGGTCCTGCTGAACTAGTGAGTCGGCAGACTGCTAAGTCGGAAGGGTCCTGCTGAACCAGTGAGTCGGCAGACTACTGAGTTAGTAGACTGCTAACTCAAGTGAGTTGGCAGAACCTTGCTGCAACCATGAGTCGGCAGACTGCTGAGTCGGCAGGGTCCTGCTGAACCAGTGAGTCGACAGGCTGCTGCAGTGCTTCCGAATCACCTAGCCAACATGATTTTTTGAAGTCTTTTAATTATGTAAAGTCTTTTAATCTCATGAGAATATGCGAGGAAATTCGGAAACACCTCCCCTTACTCATAACGAAAGGGGAGGGCTCGGTACTCGTCCACCATGATGGAGACGGCACCAAAATGAGGTGTTAGCCACATACGACGTCACCCAAATGGCACATGGTACCGATCCTCGAGGTACGCCTACGAGGGAATCGATGAGTACCGAGACCAAAACAAGCATTCTCATAAACCAAGGCTCACCGACTCATCATATATTAGGTCTGCCGACTCACTGGTTCAAGTCTCTTCGCTGATTCAGTAAGTCGGCAGCCTGCTGAATCCTTGCTGACTCACCAGCCAGAAACACTTAACGGTTTAAAACTCACGAGAAAAATTCGGCAGCATCTCCCCCGGGTTCATGAGATGTGGGGGAGCTCACGGTATCCATCCACCACAAGGGAGATGGTACCAAAACGGGGTGTTGGCTGTGTACGGTGCTACCCAAATGGCACACGGTACCAATTCCCGAGACGTGGCTACAAAGGAACCGACGAGTACTGAGACCGAAAATAGTCCGGTGGGTAATCCGATGATGTACGAGTCTAGGAAGTCGGGCATAAATATCATATTATCTAACCCGAGGCCTCATAGAGTGTCATTTCTGTGTGAGTCAGTAGGAAAATTGCTCTGCATGCATGAGTCGGCAGCAAGCAGTTCTGCTTGTGTGAGTCGGCAGCCCTCATTTGCAACAGAATGACATCCAAATCACAGTGGAACGACATGAATCTTTTATGGGAGGGACTGAGGTATATTTTGATCAATTTCAGTCTCTTACACGTGCAAAAAACCGTGCCGATCGGTCTCAAACCGCTGAAAGCACACTGCCCAGGTGAGTCGGCAGTCAGGCAGTGCTGAGTCGGCAATGTCCATTTGCAAAGGGACGGCCACTCAAATCACGTCAGAACGACACAAAATTTTTATGGGGAGGATTGAGGTGCATTTTGGTCGATTTCAGCCTTTTACATGGGCGAAACGCCGCACCAATTGATCCCAAAATGCCGAAAACTCACTGCCCATGTGAGTCGACAGCAAACCTTCAACAAAGATCTCTTTACTTACGTGGTTTTGACCCTGGAAAATGGGACAAATGCGATGAGGAGCGATGTTGGGGCCAAATACATCTCATTTAAGTCCTAAGCGGGGCATGAGTATCATATTACCCAACCCTTTGTGCTTGGAACCGGGATTGAGGTGATTTGGCAGTGAACATTCATGCTCAAATCAGATAGAATGGAGAAAAAAAAATCTTGCTACACAGGGGGAGCTTTGCAGCATCCCAATGACGAGGAAGGGTTGCCAATCCCCGTTTGAGGCTTGAGCAAGACGTGGGTACTGATTTACTCACTTTTGACTGCTCAAAGGGTTCATATGGTTGTGAGTCGGCTGCCCCCACTCCACACAGACTAAGGAGAAATGCAACACACAAGAGGGGCTCTGAATGGCAAAATAGGGGCTAAAGTAAGGCAGAAACAAAGAAAACAGTCCCCCCCCCCCCCCCCCCCCCCATGACTAGTAAGGACTTCTCATCTTTCCCTCACAATAGGAGACCGGATATCAAAGGTATCCATCTCCTAAGTGGGATGAGGTTTGACTGTTGATTAAAGATGAAACAATAAAAAAAAGAAACCTCAGAAGAAGCATCGGATTGAGAGTAAGGAAACAGCTATTGGACCGAACAAGTACATTCTATTGTATAAAGAAAGAGTTAACATGCTCTATTAAATGTATATACTTCTCATGGCACAAAAGGGGGTCTTAAATGACCCACAAACATAAAAGGGGAAAAAAGGGGAACAAGATTGGACGGAAGGGATGGGGGGAGCTCTCTCTCTCTCTTCCTCTTCTTGGCTCTCTTACCCTCTTCTGCCTCTTGATTTCCACCTCTTTTCCCGTTCCTTTCTCCTACTGCTTGCTGCAACTTTGCTTCTGGAAGAGAGAAAGCGCCAGGCTCCTCTTCCTCCTCTTGACTTCTTCTCTTCTTATCTTCTGCGCAGAAAGGAACAGCAACAAAACCCCCCAGGTAGAGCCCTCTCTCCCCTGCGCTGGGAACCAGGAACCAGCAGAAGAACCCTGCCGAGCTCTCCCTTTTCCCTCTGCTTTCTTGCCCTTCACGCAGCCAGCTCCCTCCTCTCCAAAAGGGTTGCAACGCCAGGTCTGGAAGGTTCCTTTTGCAGGAGACTTTTTGTAGTGGGGAGTTGAGAGGTCTCTTAAAATGAACCCTTGCATGGGGTACTCTTGGGCCATTAGATAATGAGCCTATTTGTAATGGGCTCACATCTTATTTATTTTTTTGTTTTATCATTTTTGTTGTCCACAGATGTTAAATTCATGCCCGAAGTGTTGATACGTAAATGTGAATCTTGGATAGATTCTCATGCAAATCCATTTCTAACCACAAAAAAATAATACAACTTATAATTTGGGCATGACAACCATGGGCCTTTAACTGATATGGGCCCTCAGGAAGCTTCGCTAAGAACAGATGCCCGCGGAGTTGATAGCCCGAAGACAAGTAACCATTGTGCCTCCCAACCCACACCAAGCAGCTGGGACGGCCCATATGAGGTGGCCCACTGGGCCCTTTCCAAAGCTTAATGGGCAAATGCACTACATCGACCAGTTTTCAAACTTTCAGACCTCATACGGAATCTTAGAAAGTCGGCCCACAAAAGTGAAAATGGGAACAGATCTGTTGTCACCCTAAACTTCCCCACTATCTATATCTGAAAAAATACGATGTAACGAGAATCTACATGCGAATAGAGAAAAAAATAAATTAAAATATATCTTATCTTGATTTTTCAGTATAAATATTATTGAGAGTTTAATTGATTATATTTGCATTTTTGCGGCTTCTCGAGAGAGAGAGAGAGAGAGAGAGGAGAGAGAGAGAGAGAGAGAGAGGAGAGAGAGAGAGAGAGAGAGAGAGAGAGAGAGAGAATCATTGAGGACAGTTTGGTTATTTTCATTTGGTAATATTCTTAAGAATGGTACGCCATTTAAATGCTTGCGCTTCTTTTGAAAAATTTGTACGGAGTTATAGTATGAAGATCTCATACGCAGAATTAAGGTAAAGAATACCTTAGGAATTAGATGATTTGATTAATCAAACCTACTTTTTTTGGAATGGATCTTAATCAGATTATAATATGGAAAAAGGTAAAGTGCACGACAAGACAATCACATAAGGGAGATAAGTAGATTTATCTTGATTTAAAATTAAATCACTTAACTCCTACACCCAATCCTCAACAGAATATTTCTTGAGCTTTCACTAACTAGTCAATTACTATTAGTACAATCACTTGTTGTACAATTCACACATAAGTCTTCCCTTAATATAAGAAAAACATAAAATCATCTGATGCAAATCCTGACTCAAGTTTCCCTTAATTAAAGGGAATACAATCACCTAGTGATCACCGTCGTACAAGTCTTCTCTTATCCAAGGAGAATATAATCACTTGGTGCAATCCACGTGTCAGACTTCCCTTGGATACCAAGCCCTCGCTTAACAAAGGATGCACAACTTTGTAGCACAAGGTTCTTAGATGCCAACTCAATGTCTTCTTTACAAGATGTATGTAGCAAAGATAAAAACAACCAGCTGCCAACATTATAACTCAAGAATAACATAAATGAAGCATTGGAGGATCTTTTGCTGGTGGATGAAGCTCGGAGAAGATGGATAATACTTGTTAAATCTGAGCTGAACTCTCCTTCAAAGTTTGCTAAATCTAGGCTCTAACTAAAGAGAAAATATTTTTTCTCTTTTAGTGGAGAAGGTTTTTCTTCTATATGAGGATTGAACTCATAGCCTTTCCTTGAATGAAAGCTCAGCTAGATTGATTATCTCTTGATACTCGCTAATGATTATTTATTATCTCTCCTCCCTTTTTCTTGAGGTAGTATTCTTCTATCTATAGTGCTTCATTCAATGGTGTTGGGTTGAGTCTTCAGATAGATCTTCAGCTGATATAACCATTAGACTCATACTAATAGCTGTTGTGCCTCTTATGCTACTGTTCTTATATCGTCTATGTACGAAAATAGTAGATTTACTTTTTTTCTTTTGATTTTTGCATGGCCAATAGGAATAAAGTTTCAATTTATGTCACCTATCAGCACATAACCAGAGACCGAAATCTCATATTAGACATAAACATATCTGTTCAAATAAAGTATTTCTTGTTTGACCATTTAACCTTACACATTAGTACCAAATAAGTGGTCAGTAAAAGTTTGAGTACAGATTAATTGAAATAAAAATTATGCATAGGTAGTTTTTTTTTTCATTTTGACATCTCGAAGATATATTTTTAGTGAAATTTAGGGTCTGTTCATTTTCAACGTAAAAGTTCGTATCGGAAAAAGTTTTCGAAAAAAATTTCATATAATAATTTGTTTGGTATTACTGAAAAGTTAATCTATAAATTTTTTGTACCTAAAATTATGGATTTTGACATTCTTGATAAGACTCCGTAAATTATTTTCTTAGATTTCTCTTTCATATAAGATTTTTCATGAGTGTGATTACAATCTCCACTATAATTCTCAATCTTCGATACTTGAAACTCGACAACCGGTGGCTGGCAACTTGACGCCTGGCATTTGGTGGCTGGCGTCTGGCGTCGCCCGACGCCTGATTTGTTCGGCGGCCCGCGCCTGGCATCTGACGCCCGGCACCCGATGTCGTCCGGCGGCCCGCGCCCAGCACTCGATGTCCGGTGTCCAGCACCCGGTGCCCGGCTCCTGGGTGATTGGCGTTGGGCGATCGGGTGGTCAACTTACGAAATGTATTTTTTTTTTTTAGACTTTTATTTATTTTTAATAAATATTTTACTTGTAAACAAATATCAAAAAATCTTTTTAGAAAAAAATATTTACATGATTATCAAATGGATAATTATGTTTTTAATTTTCCTGTAAAAGTTAATCTTTGAATTTTTTTTTCCTATGAATTCATTTTACAAACAACCAAACGAACTCTTAAGTTCCTTTGGAAAATAAGCTTGTGCACATAAGATAAAACAATGTAGTCTTGTAAATCCACAGCAGCGCTTAGGTAACAACAAAATAGGATTTCTATAAACAAAGAAATCATGTTTTATCCAAAACAAAATTATTTCATATCGCCAATCTTATAGACATTTCTAAATATGAAAAGTATTGTTTAAGATATTCGTTCATTGTCATTCAAATACAAATATTATCTTAATAGATATGCGTGATCACTTTTGATATCAACACTCAGACATACCTTTAGAGACTAAATTTTTATGATACCTTAAATAATTTAATCAACATTCAATCATCGAAAACTAATGTTAGATATATGAAAATATATCTAAATATCCCTTATGATATCTGAAGTTGTATTCACATATCGGTTGAAACACCTAAAGATATAAGTGTATTCGAACACAACATGATAAGGTATATTTGATTATGTGAAGTGATATCTAAAACCATATTCAATTTTTGAACTCAAGAACCGAGGACATATTCAAATACTGAATGGATATTTAAATATTGTTTACTAGATATATGCTTGAGTACCAAAAATGATATTCAAATATTAAACCACAATGTTGGAATACTTGAAGTAAAACTAAAATGCTTATTGACTTATAAAAAGTATTTTAAGTGTCCTTTGAACTTATATGATTTTCTGTATTTTCAATAATTGCTTGAGTTGGTTTTGCTTGATTGTTATGGTTCTTTTATGTTCCTTGATTTGCTTAAGTGGCTCGGTCAAATACTTATTAGTGTGTTTGTTGAACATGCAATTTTCTAATTAGTAAATATTGTGTTAATCAAATTGATCTGTAATTTATAGACATTGTGAATATCACATGATCTTTATTTTTGAAATTTTATTAATCACTCAAAATAAATGACTTGAAAATTATGTTGCGGCCCACAACCAGCAATACTAAGCACCCGGTCGGGGCGCCCGAGTAACCGACACCACCTTGGACGTTTGGGTAAATCATTCACTCGGGCGCCCAGTTTAATAACATTTCTCATTGTTGCATAACTAGGCATGACACACCCAACATGATTTTGCATTTATATGTTTTATTGGAGGAGTGGAGAAGATCACCCTCCGCCCTTAAGTAGAAAACCCAAAGTAGAATATTCTTACACTCTACTGCTCGTAATTCTAAGTACACTATGATGCAACTCTTTTTCTACCCATTTTGTATTCTCTCATCAATTATCTAATCTCTAAAATCGATCTTGAAATCATGTTCATTTTTCACTTCCCTCATTTCTTTAAGTTTGTAAATTAAATAAGAGAATTAGTGTAATCAAATGAGCAGCAGAAAAACCAGCATCTAGCATTAAGGTGACTAGGTATTTCTTTTTTTTTTTAACCGGGTATTTTACAAATTTCGGATAAGCTCTCATGATTTCCTCTTAAGTAGTTGACTGTTTTTTTTTACCCACAATTTTGTCATCTCCATAGAGATGACTATTTTAGGTCTGGACTTTTATTTTGTCGCGAATAAACTACTCCTATCATGAGTAGTGAAGCTCAATATATGACTTTTTTCATAAAAAAAAATGGTGATACAATTATTGAGTCACAAGTTTTTCTGGTATTCATTAAATATAAGGCCATCAGCCCTCTAATACGTACCTTCTCTTTCACCAATGGGGCCTAAAGTGTACAGTGATTACTCCGTAAAAGCCCTACGTCTTCCCTCCTTTGTTGCACACCCTTGTGTGAATATAACTCAAATAACATGACAAATATTTATAAAACGTCTTTTAATAAAATTAAGTTGAATTATAAGGAAATAGTTTTATTGACTCATAAGTAACAAGAAAGTTATATTTGTCAAAAACTCTTATTTTTTTTTTGCAGTCCAATTCAACTTTATTACAAGATCTTTCTCGCAAAAATCATTTCCTCCGAAATAAAATACATCCAGAGTCCAGACCCGAGATTTTCGATACCACCGGGCCGGTTTTCACAACCCAGACCCGTTTCCACAGTCCAACACGGGGATCGACCAATGAACAGCCCGCCTTGATCTGACGGTCCTTGTTAAAAGTCGGACTTGATCGCGACATTAAATATGATTTTTACGAAACGTGCTTTTTGACGAGAAAGCAAAGTTCATCGGGATTTACATCTAATCCGTCGCGACTCGTGAAGCTTTTCTCCCGGGCCATTAAGCCCCCACTGTTCCCAAAGTCAACTTCTTCGGCGCTTTCCGGCCGTTGGATCCCGTTTCCTCCATCCGAAGGCCCAGATTTCTTCTACGGGCTATACCCCGTTTTCTATTCCAACAGTTCGGTCAACAGTTTCATCGCAAAGTCCTACCAGATTTTAATTTTGATTTCTGTCCCTACTTTATAGGTAAGAGTATGGGTGGACATCTGAACCCGGACGTGACGTTAGCAGTTGCAAGTTGCGAAGACTTTGTGCGTTGGGTCGACGGATGGAGGTGGCAGGTGCCCCATCCTTTTGATGATATCAAAAGTTTGGGTTTATTGTAAAAAAGAGGCTGTTTGATATAAAGATATATGGAGAATAAATTTAAAATATTTTTAAAAATTTGAAAATGTTTTTACTCTATTTCAAGTCTATCTGAATGCTAATATGACTTAAATGCTATTAATTAATATCTCATATAATATTTAATATAAATATATTATTTGGAATATGAAATGCTAATGTATGGATGATTTTTGAACCATCGGATAATGGATCTATTAATTTGACATCCACTAGCTTTGAACAGCTAGCCCCACAATCCAACTATATGTTTTGGCTAATATATAATTCCATGTCATAAAGCCGAGGTCATCTCCTTTGTTGTCTCTTTCTTTCCTAAACATCGTTTTGTGGAGATGGGTAGTGCTGATTTTGTTTATTCGAAGTGGACAAAGGTGATGATCTTGTACATCTGACCCCAAAAGAAGATGATCTCTCGTCTAACTTCGGATATTAATATAAGTGAAAAATATAATTTTCATTTCCTTCTCTCCACCCGTTCACAGACATACATAAGTTATGTTACATTTATATCTTTTAAGAATAAACGTCCCTTGGCGGACTTATTTAAATAAGTCAAACAAGAAAGTCAAAAGATGCGTTCTGATTTTAGTTGGCATCTTTTGAAGGATTCATGTGAAAAACATGAGTCCAAGCATCAAGATAGATAGTTAAAATTTCTGATTGTTTAAGTAAAAAAGCAAGAGCATTCAAGATAAGTTTGGAGAGATATCTCTGCATCTTTTGTATCATATAGATTTTACTCGATTTTTTTTAGCTTCTATTTGCATCATATTCTAAAATAATTTTATTTTAATTTATATTCCAAATCCCACCCGAGGCCATGAACCATCTTCACATGCAAAACATAAAAAAAGATTAAGTGGTCATATGCGGTACTAAACAACTAATTATGTATATCCAGACATCTAGAAGAAATTTAGAATAAGATGTATATTTTATGATGTGGGGGACAATAAACAAAGAAGAATGATGAGATCTGCCTTCTAAGTTATAATAAGCTTCAATAAAATTTCCCAAGCGTGGAAGTAGGTTCACCAATTAATATAAGTTGGGGGGCCGACTAAAGAGGGGCGTTGAGATTGTTGAAAGATAGCGGCCTACTCCAAAAGTCAACCAAGAGATTTTCTAGCAAAAGTAGAATACCTCCTTCTAGAAGACTCAAATGCTCATTGTTTTAAAAATGGAGTTGGTAGCATGCACAGGCCTAGCTACTTTCGATGTATGAACCAATATGATAGTCTAGTTTAGAAATCTTGGGTTCATCACAAAGTTGACTAAGGACAAAGAGAAGGTTCAACTTTCATGATTTTAAAATGGGGGCACATGTTGGATTTGATTCAAAGTTTGGATGTGAGTGCTGAATACCCATTCATAGAGGGTTGGCTGCAGATAGGAGAAATAACTTGTGAAATATGCAAAAATGATTATGGGGTAATTTTAGATGGAGAAAAAACTTAAAATACTTGTACAAATGCACTTGTTGTACTTGGATAATAACAACGTAGCTCGTGAGATATCAAGTAAGATATCACGCAGACTTGTAAGTAGAGAGAATAGTTGGCGGTGACTATTAACAAATGGTTGATAGTCGACGGCTATTAGTGATTGGGGTGATAGGTGATGAGTGAGGATTGAACTCTAAAATATAAATTTTTAATTTCAAAGTATAAAATTTAAATTCTAAAGTATAAAAATTTTGCTCCAAAATATTTTTTAGAGTTTAAAAATATTGACTATATTTTTAATAATAATTTAAATTTTAAAATATAAATTTTAGACTCTAAAATATAAATTTACACTATAAAATTAGGACTTTTGATTCCACCTTCAATCGTTGCTGCTCGCTACTCCCTTTTGTGACGATGACTAGTATATATATGGGCTGCCATACAGGACTTATTGTACTTGTTACATTTACAACAAATGTAGTAAGTCTTTCTCTTTTAGATGTTTCATTTGCAGACTATGTTGTGTAGATTGCCAATTTTGATACTTATCTGTAGGTCTTCACAATGTCAAGTCATTTGGAAATTATTTTCCAATCTTAAAACTAAACTCTTCAAACTATTGGGGAAACTTAAAAAGAGGTTTCATAGAAAAAAGAACAAGGACTAAAGATGGTAATGTGCCCTTCTACTAGAAACCCACTCAACTATATTTATTACACTTTTACAAGTACAATATAAAAAAGTTGTCATACATTAGACTTTTACAGAAAATATGTAGAAATTATTGACCGAACTCTAGACAATGGAAAACTCTACAAATAGAGGTGCCAAAATGGAAGTAGACCTATTAATGACACCTACAGCTCTATTGTCATAAATGATTGTAAACCCATTTGATGATATCTTACTATCGACCCCAATCGGGCCGACAAAGTAAAATGTATGAGATCGGTTTGATAATTGAGCTACTTTCTAGGTCTAAATATCATTAGATCAGAAATATCATATCGATACAACTCTATCCTAAATTAAAGACAAAGGCCGACAAAGGGTGCCCACAACACCACGTTTGAGAGGGCACCTACGACCTTACAATGTGAAGACCAACGGGAAGACAAATGATGGACTGTGCATGTATGACATCCACATCTCTCCACTTTCAAGTAACGGTCAGTTAACTTAGTGATAGTTTGCCATTTGGAGGAGGTGGCTATAATGATTCATGGTTCCCATCCTTAGAGGCATTCCACAAGTAAAAATGTGGGGTGGGGGAGTAGCTAACTCTTGGCAGCTCTTAGTCAATAACATTTGCTCGCACTCATTTTTTGACCCTCTCTTGTTTTAATTTTTTTTTTTATCGTCAAAAGACCGATCTTGAGAACTAACTCTCAAATTTGATATCTTTGTTCTCCACAACTTTGTCACTGTTTGAGTAACATAATACCTGAAATCGCCCTTGGTCGATCGGCCCAAAGAGACCTGATACTTCAACACATTTTATTAAACTTGAAGACATAAACAAGCAAACTCGATCATTTAGCCTCGGTCTTAAGAGTCCAACATAAACAATAACCTTTTCTCGCACATTTAGAACCCGGCTCATTTAGGCTTTAGCCAACCCGATAATTTTATTGATGTGGTACGGCACGGGTCTGTTCATTACGGGTACTGAACCGGATATCGTAGTAAAAGGCCCGAGTAAGCCTGCATCGGTCCAAAGAGGCCCGCCTTTCTATATCGATATCTATTCTAAAATATCACGATAAACTGGGACAGTAGGAGCAGGCGGGTCAAACGCTCCGACGGCCCCCACACCACCACCCACTCCGTGGACTCCCGCCATTACGTGTCCATCAGGGAGAGAACACCCCTCTCCCACAGAGCAGATCTCAGCCGTCCATAGCACATCTGATCCCCCATCAGTATCACCACCCCGCCTCCCCACCCTGAACCACGAGGCTTTTTGCCTTTATAACCCCTCCCCCATCTCTCCCCACTGGCTTCCCCTTTAATCCCCCTCTTCACCACTTCCTCCTCTGAAACCTTTCTCTCTCTCCTTCCACCATCCACGGTCGGCCAATACTGGGCTTCTGACTTCTGACAGGGTCAGCTCCCACGAAGCTCTCCTCATCTTCCTCCCTCCACCTTCCTTCCACGTCTGAGTGGATCGGAGGCGGGCGGCCATGGCGGTCGACCTCATGGGTTACTCCAGGATGGAGGAGCAGATGGCCATCCAGGAGGCAGCGGCCGCTGGCATCCGCAGCATGGAGCACCTCATCTTCCAGCTCTCCCACCACGGCCAGCACCACCAGCAGTCCCCCCCGCAGCAGCAGCCGCTCGACTGCCGCGAGATGACCGACTTCA
Organism: Colocasia esculenta; assembly: GCA_014218235.1. Classification (NCBI taxonomy): domain Eukaryota; kingdom Viridiplantae; phylum Streptophyta; class Magnoliopsida; order Alismatales; family Araceae; genus Colocasia; species Colocasia esculenta. The sequence goes on along the minus strand of CM024755.1, from coordinate 20,323,847 downwards.
CCATCTCCAAGTTCAAGAAGGTCATCTCCATCCTCAACCGCACTGGCCACGCCCGCTTCCGCCGCGGCCCCCCTGCAGCGGGCGCCGCTCCTGCCGGGGAGGCGGCCGCAGCCTCCGCATGCCGCTCCTACTCCTCCCCCGCTCCCTTGGCCGCGCCGGCGCTGCTGTCCCAGATGCAGACCTCGAGGGCGCTGCCGCCGCCTCCCCCGCCGGCCCCGCTCCAGTGTCTGACGCTGGACTTCACGAAGCCGAGGCCTGGAGGGTTCGGCGCCGGCGAGACGACGGTCAGCAGCCAGTTCTCCAAGGACAGCTTCAGCATCACGCCGTCCATGTCCTCGGCGAACTCGTCCTTCGTGTCGTCCCTAACCGGCGACGGCAGCGTGTCCAACGGGAAGCAGGGCTCCTCGCTGTTGTTGACCCAAGTCCCTGCGGCGTCGGCTCCCTCCGCCCCCATATCCGCCGGAAAGCCCCCTCTCTCCAGGAAGTGCCACGGCCACGGCCATTGCGAGGACAAAGCTGGGAGGTACTCCATGTCTTCCAGCAGCAAGTGCCACTGTTCCAAAAGGAGGTAACTTTCTTCTCCCCTGACCATGTATGTACCTTTCCTCTCTCCATTTCTCTAACAAAACTTACGAAATTAAACATGCTTCTCACTGGTTTAGGAAATCTCGCGTGAAGAAGACGATCAGGGTTCCTGCAATAAGCTCCAAGATGGCGGATATCCCGCCCGACGAATATTCATGGAGGAAGTACGGCCAGAAGCCGATCAAGGGATCACCATACCCCAGGTACCCACTTCTGCTTTCTTCTTATGGGTCATCTAGATCGACATAAAACACTGAAATCGTAAACTTTTATCGGCATCTTGAAGGATTAATCCGACGAGACTCTAACTCTGGCAATTGTTACGGTTTTTTTGCAGGGGGTACTACAAGTGCAGCACCCTGCGCGGCTGCCCGGCGCGGAAGCACGTGGAGAGGGCGCCGGATGACCCTTCCATGCTCATCGTCACCTACGAGGGGGAGCACCGCCATGGCCAGAGCACGGCCGCCGCTCCCCGCCGCCCCCGCCACGGCCGCCGGCCTCCTCTTCGAGGCACGTAGTGGAAGAAGATGCGAAAAAACCTGCTTGTAAAAATCCGAGGCGTCCACCGCTTCTCTTTTACCAAGGAAATTCCTTTTATTTCTCAAATACCCCTCTTCTCTTGTGCCTTGCCCGGTCCGCGACCTTTCGGGTCACATACATAAATATTTATCTTTCCCGCAAAAACGAGAAAACAAAGCTGGAAGCCTGGAATGAAGTGGGGTCACAGCTGCTCGGGCCGTTGGATTCCGTGGGAGGCACTGCGGAGCGGGATTCAAGTTCTTTTTTGTGTCCGATTAGATTGTTGTGTTGGAGTCCGGTCGTTGGGCTCGTGGGGTCCACTAATCGTGGCGCCACATGGCTGCTCTGAGGGTCAAAGGGCTCGGCCGGCGAGACCTGCCTGGATTGGTTTGTCATTGTAGACTTTTTGACATTTGGCATGAAAAAAGAGAGGGGAAAAATTAAAAAAAAAGCACGTTGTGGGGCCCAGCAACAGAAGACCAACTTATTTGTCTCTTGGCGTCTAGCGAGTTGCCCATACGAAGCGGTCAAAAGATAGGTGAGGCGGGGCCCACGTTTCCGACACTGTCGCAGTTTGACCTGAGGAATTATGGGGCCTTTATTTCAACATTAAAGTATGAATTTTTTAGGAAAACTTACCAGTGTACCCTTATAAAATTAGAGAAATACCAGAATACATCTAACTTTATAAAATCTACTCGTATATCTCTAAAAACTCTTGAGCAATGTTACTATATTCATGAAGTGAATTGTTGAGTTGGTGGAGGTAATGATCAAGTTGTTCGGACCGTATTATCCCCCCCTCCCAATTCAAAGCTTGTATTTTGCTCCCACTATGCCACATCTACTCCTCCAATGAAGATGTTCTAAGTCGTTGTTGCTTAGGGGTGTAAACGAGTCGAGTTAATTCGAGTATTATGTTATTCAAATTCTGTTCGTTAATTTTTAATCGAATCGAATTCGAATTTTATCGAGTATTGAAAATACCTATTCAAATTTGGTTCGTTTAAATACTCTCGAGCTCGAGTCTTAACGAGTATTTAACGAGTTTAATTGAATTTGCGAGTTTGTATATAAGTAAGTCCAATCCAATCTACAAGTAAAAAATTGATTGTTCATAAGACCTAAATCTATCTTATTTCAAGCTCATATCTTAATAGTCTTGATAAGTTACTTAATTTAACATTTTAATATAATATTTGAAATATATTCATAATTTGTCACAAGTAATATATGATTAATACATAGACACAACAGGGAGGGGGTTGGTGCGCGACAAGGCAGGGGTAGTGCGTGCAACTCCCCATCGCACATCGCCCAGAGCCCTCCTTTTGCATCATCAACGACGATATTGCGGCAGTTGAGAGCACCGTCTGCCACCGACGGATGGTCCACAGTGGTCGTCGGAGATGCTAGTGGCTGACCGTGTGTCCCTCGGCCCCACCGGGGGCTCACCTACTACGTAGGCCAGTCTCAGGAGGAAGAAGATGCTTGATATGCTGGGGACCTTGCAACACTAATTTTTTGTGTTCATGCCTCTATCTACATGATTTGTGTATATGCCCTCATTTGTTAATTTGTGTATATACACTGTGGATTTAGTCTATGACATTTAAGCCCTGATAAGTATTTTATATTGTAATAATAAATGTTTAAAAATAAATAAATATATTTATATCAAATATTCTCATACTTATTATATTTAAATGAAGTGTTAACGAGTACTTAGACAGCTCTTAACAAGTATTTAATCGAGCTCTTAAACGAGTTGTTCACGAGTATAATTGAGTCGAGCTCACATGTGTTCAAACTCGACTCGTTTATGAACCGAGTTTTTTTTTTGTTCAAGCTCGACTCGTTAATTAAATAAACGAGCCGAACTGAACTTTTATCGAGTCGAGCTTCAAACTATTCATCGAACGTATCGGCTCGTTTACACCCCTATTGTTGCTCCCCCCTCCTCTCTTCACGAGATTAAGGGCCCCATGACAACCTTAGAGGTGCTTGTTATGGGGAATCTGTAACATCCCATTACCTTACGGGTTGCTCTCCCGGCTGTGGTTGCGACATAACGACCCGTCGCGTTCTGAAGGCGATGTAAGTGACCGTCACGTTCTGGTTAGGAGTGCGCCGCCACCCCTGTCGCGACAAGACCTGACACCAGACTGTTCCTTTGTCGTCTGCTGTCGGGATAGTTGAGCCACGTGTCGAAGTGCATGCAGGGAACGCGACGTGGTTGGCCGTCGCGATCTTGCGTCAGTTTGCATGCACGTCGATTGGATGGTGACGGCTGACTGTTCAGATGTGACGCAGGTGGGTGTCGCGTTAGAATTGGTAACGCGATGGCCAGGTCCGTGGTTCTCAACGTCTATGTTTAAGGTCCAAGCCTAAGAGCACAACCTCTTTTTGCCCTTTTCCGTGTCTTTCCCCTCCGCGATCTCCTCTGCGTTGGAGCTCCTGGGAGTTGGAGGGAAATTGGGTGCTTGGTTTGGTAAGTGTGGGATTTGTGCTTGGGGTAGGGTTGTTGGTTGATGGTGAGAGTTCTCTTCTTTCGACTCAGCTAATTGTGGGTTCTTCATGCTGGTGTACATCTCTCAGGGGTGGTAACATGGTCGGTTCGGTGCGGTTCACCCCATTTTTGGGTGAACCAGAAAAATGAACCGAAATTAATGCAAACCGAAAACCGAAACGAAGCGTTGTAACGCCCTAGAGAAATTCAAGGTGTTAAGAAATAGACATAAATTGGTTAAAATACCTTAGGAATGTTATTAAATTGTGATAATTAGAGGATAGATATAATTAGTGGTAATGAACATTACCCTAGTGTCGTACATCGAAATGCGCGCTCCCACAGGGCGACACTGGAAAACGACAACGAAATAAAAATCCGAGAACATCATAATTTCCAGAAAAATGTGGAGAAGTCAAATATGTAATTATCCGAATTTTTGACGTACGGATTTCGAGATTAAGTCGACGCGACTATTTTTCGGGTGATTTTTCACCTACTGTAAAATAAATTCTAAAAATTAAACTAAAATCACCATAATTTGTAAAACCATCATATTAGTCTATGGTTAAAATTTCATTACAAATGGACACCATTTGGATGGGTTTACATAGTGAAGATTGGATCAGTTGAATTATAGATTATTTACGGTAACCATTTTCTGGGATATTTACGGGAGCTTACGTGTGAAGCCTTGAGGAGGCCAGCACACGTTAGGATAAGGATAGAACTGGGGTTAAAATTCTTCATGATGGTGGATGAGGTGTAGGTGTGAGGTTGGATGCATGGGACATGTGTAAACAGTAAAAACCAAGGGGTTTTACCGTTTACACCTGTGCATGGGAGGTGTCTTCACCAGGGGAACTTGACTGGGCTATAAAAGCCACTCCCTCTCCTTAGTTCGAACCCTTCTGCACCCTTTCCTACTGTTATGCTGCTGCCATTTCTCTGGATAACATCTTGTTTGGGAAGGAGTTCCTGGTTGCAAGCACTGTGAAGAGGTTGCTGCTGCTTGAACTGCTGGTTCTTCTTACATCTTGTTCCTGGTCAAACTCTTGTTGGAGCTGTTGCTGAGAAGTAGTTGGGGAGCCATCTTGGAGGCTGTTGCTGCTACAACATCAAGCTCCACTTGTTTATTCCTTCACTTGTGGTCCTTCTTCATTTTCCTCAACTAGGTAGGATTCATCTCTCTATGGTTCAGTTCGGTTTTGTTCATATGTCACAAGGAATTCGTATGAACGAATAAGTGACTGTACTTGTGATCCTCTGTTTTTCCCTTTCCAATCATGATAGAAACACTCTTGTTGGGAGAGGAACAACCTCGTTCCATTTTAGAAATTAACTCCTATTCCCTTCATCCACCTTTGATCTTTGAACATGTTATAAAGTTGTAGAAGTTTCAACTATCTTTGTAGGATAATATGAAGACTTCGGTTTCGATGGTTGATACTTCAAGTTTTGATTTAGATCCATAAAACATGTTGTGGTTTAGTGTCCATCATGTAGGAACCTTCCATCCAACCATTTCTATCAAGGTTCTACTTCTAGTACTAAACTATGTTTAGTTTCAAGCAAGTCAAGTTTGAATTGTAAACCCCTTCTTTTATCTTGTTTGTTCGGTTTATAAATCCCTATGAAAACTCTAATTAGACTCTTCTATTTGATATCAAACATGTTTAGGTTCATAAGTTCTATAGTTAGGGTGTTTAGGATAGATTTGAAGCCATTTTTAAAAGTTCTGCAGCCACCTGTCGACAGCCGGCCAAAATCTGTCGACAGGCGCACGTCTGACAGAACTTCAGGTTGCTGGACTGTGTGGATCTGTCGACAGATCCCTTGCATCTGTCGACAGATACACACAGAGCCAGACAACCTGAACTCTGTCTGCTCTCATCTGTCGACAGCCCCTTCTTGGCTGTCGACAGGTACCATGCTGATTCGGATTTCTGCACTCTTTCATGTCCGAATCCATGCCAAAACTTCATCCTAAAAGCCAAGGAAGTTACCCTCTCATTTACCTTGATATTTACTGTCATACTACTGCTAAGTTCACCCACTTTGTGTACCTTAACTCCCCTTGAATTATTCTTAAAGTTGTCAATTACGAATAGCACTCCGATTGAGTCTATTCTTCGGTATTCGGTAATTGGGTCTATAAAATCTGAACACCTGAGAGTTCATATGCTTGAACACCTTATGAGATGTGAATAAATGGAGATGACATTGTTGGGTCTTTGTACCCCCTGTGATTTTTATGCCTGTGCAAATAGGGCTAGTCCAGTCCTGGGAGGAGCACCCGAATTCATTTTCGGACCACGTGGAATGATAAGGATGTCTGGATGTCTGGCATTGCATCAACTATTTTCTGAATATGGTCATCATAATTCCAGTACTATGTAGATGATATGTGAATCAATTCTCGAGCTATATATCTGAGCATGATCTGAGTTTTACTGTCATTGCATCAAGCTTACTGTCCTGAAATCTAGTGTGACTCTCTTTGATATTCTGCCCTTGTCTTAGTTATCATGTATACATTCTTGAACTATCAACTGAACTATGGAATTTGAATTCTACTGGGCTAGTTAGCTCATTATTTCCTACCATTTTCAGGTAATACAGATGGGGATGACATTTAAGGGTCTGAGTGCTGAGTGGACCGACATGACAAGCAAAGCCAACTAGTTTCTACTTTTGTTTAGTAGTGTGAAATGAGATATGTAAATTAAGTTTGTTTTGATCTACTCCTCACTTAGTTGTTATGAGGAGTATCTATGTAATTAAACTTCCGCGTTATGACGTTATGAATGGATAAAGAATTATTACTTTTGTACCTGTTTTTCTGTCACTCCCGATAAATAGCCTTTTATTAGGACGTGACAGATAAATTTGGTATCAGAGCATTAGTTCGATAAACCTAGGGAAATCAGTGAGTTGGGGTAGAAACATGGGATTAGTTAGCATGATTTTTGTAATCATGTAAATGCTTAACCTGTTAATCATTTCAGAATGGACATGAATGCCCAAGAAAGGTTGGTTGCTGCCATGGAATTGCTACGTCAGGATATAGAATTATATGCTCAAGCACAGCGAGAAGCCCACCTGGAAATTAAGGAAGAGGTGCTCAACTTGACTGCAGGTGCTTTCATGGCAGGCAATCCATGTGCTTCCTTAGAAATTATGAGTCAAGTTATGATCAATCTGGATAACTTGAAGTTAGGACAAGATCTGTTGCTCCACCAAGTTGAAGATCATTGGGAGGCATTGACTGATGCAGCTAGAGAGCTGTACCATGGGGCCGGAGTAGAGCAGCAAGCACCGCAAATGGAAACTGTTATAGATCTTACCCGAAACTAGAAGAAGACGTAGACCACTCATCTTTTTGTATACCTCTCTTTTTGTGTAAACACTGATTGTATATATGTGACTGGAGTGAGAGGTTTAGGGAGGTTGGAGTTGTGTATAAATGGTAAACTTGGTAGGAGAAAGCTGTGTTATTTTGGTTTGTGGATACATGGAAATGTACTACCATGTAAATATTTGACTTGATAATATAGATGGTATGTTATGTGAAATTGAATTGTGTATGTGATGAATGCAAGATTGGGATGTTTGTGAAATTAATGAATGTATTACTGAATATTTCAGATTCCTTTTGATTTAATCATGGATGGTGGTGATGCTAATTTGAGGAAGATGGAAAGTTCTATGCATGATTTGACCCGTGTAATGAAGGTAGTAGCTAGAAATAACAGTCACAATGGGACAAACTTGTTCAAGGATTTCCGAAGCCTGGACCCTCCGAGATTCACAGGAAGTACGGATCCGGATGAAGCTGAGAATTGGCTAAAAGACATTGAAAGAATATTCAGAATGATTAAATGTACGGAAGAAGAAAAGGTTCGTCTCACTACATTCCAATTGGATCGGGATGCTCGTGCTTGGTGGGAAACTGTGGAAGCTACCATGGAAGATTCAAATCAAGTCAGTTGGGAAGAGTTTGTGGAACTGTTTAATGAGCAATATTTCTCTGAGGTGGTTCAGGAGAAGAAAGCGAATGAATTTGCTGGGTTAAAGCAGCTAAGAATGTCGGTATCCGAGTATGAGGCTCAATTTGCCCGATTGTCAAAATATGCTCCTCATCTTATATCCACGGAAAAGCTAAAGGCTAAGAGGTTTATGAATGGACTGCGTCCTAATTTTATTACGCAGTTAACTCCTCATCTGATTACTACCTATTCAGAAATGGTAAAGAGAGCCTTGGCATTAGAAGCTGCGAATGAAACTGTGGATAAGATTAGGGGGAAATCTGGAGAAGGGTCTTCCGATCGGAAAAGGAAGTATGAGTCGGGGAATGCCCCGAAGACTCAGCAAGCTGCTAAGAAGGCAGGCAAAGCTCCGGTAGGAAGTAAGGAGGTTTGTAAGCATTGCCATCGTATCGGGCATAAGATTGAGAATTGCTGGCGTAAATTGGGTGCATGTTTCCGGTGTGGTAGCACTCAACACCGAATTCCGGACTGCCCGATGGCTAAGACAGCACCAACAAATAAGAACCCCCAAGTAAAGCAAGGAAGACTACAAGCCATTCAGATGTGGAACCTGAATCCCCGCAGGAAGGCGGATTGATTGAAGGTACTTTATTAGTAAACTCAAAACCTGCATTTGTGTTGTTTGATTCTGGAGCTACGCACTCTTTCATTAGTTATGAGTTTGCTAAATTGTTGGATATAAAGTCAGTTCCATTAACCACACAACTTGAAGTTGCAACTCCTTTAAGTGAAGGTAAAAAGCTTAAAGAATATTACCCTGCTAGCCAGATTATTATCAAAGGACATGATTTACCCGGTGATCTGATATGTTTAGAAATGTGGGATTATGATGTAATCCTTGGGGTCGATTGGCTATCGAAATACCACATAAATCTAGATTGCCAATTGAGACAAGTGACTTTCCTAGGAGAGGAAATTTATTCTATGACCTTTGATAAACCTCAAACCAAAAGAATACCAATAATTTCAGCAGTGAAAGCTTGTAAGTTAGTACAGAAGGTTGTCAAGGATATTTGGCTTCCGTGACCCTATTAAATCAGAACATTGCGGGATTGGAAGATATTCCGGTAGTAAGAGAATTTCTTGATGTTTTCCCTGAAGAGCTACCTGGCGTACCACCTAGTAGAGAGGTGAATTTTTCAATTGAGTTGGTACCAGGAGCTACACCAATTTCTAGAACACCCTACAGAATGTCAATAGAAGAACTGAAAGAACTGAAAAGACAATTGTTGGAATTGATAGAGAAGGGATTCATTAGACCCAGTACCTCACCTTGGGGTGCTCCAGTACTGTTTGTTAAAAAGAAAGATGGATCTATGCGGTTGTGTATAGATTATCGGCAGTTAAATCAATTGACTATAAAGAATAAGTACCCACTGCCGAGAATTGATGATCTATTTGATCAATTGTCTGGAGCTCAGTGTTTTTCCAAGATTGATTTAAGATCTGGATATCATCAGCTTAAAATTCAAGAATCAGATATTTATAAAACGGCTTTTCGAACAAGATATGGACATTATGAATTTGTAGTGATGCCGTTTGGATTAACCAATGCACCGGCTGCATTTATGCGTTTGATGAATGATGTTTTCAGATCTTATTTAGATCAGTTTGTGGTTGTATTTATTGATGATATACTGATCTATTCCAAAAGTATGGAGGAGCATGAAGCCCATCTACGGATCACTTTGCAATTGTTACGAGACAATAAGTTATATGCAAAGTTTAGCAAGTGTGAATTTTGGTTGAAAGAAGTAATGTTCTTAGGACACATTATTTCTAAAGAAGGTCTATCAGTAGACTCTTCAAAGATTGAAACCATACAGAAATGGAAGCAACCTAAGAATCTCACTGAAGTAAGAAGTTTTCTGGGCATGGCCAGTTACTACCGGCGATTTGTCAAAGATTTTTCTAAAATTGCCTCACCTCTTACACAGTTGACCAGAAAAGGAACTGATTTTATCTGGAATGAGAATTGTGAGGAAGCATTCCAATTATTAAAAGAATGTCTGTCATCTGCACCAATTCTAGCTTTGCCGGTGGAAGGAAAAATATTTGAGGTTTATACTGATGCTTCCAACATTGGACTGGGATGTGTATTAATGCAAGATGGAAGAGTTATTGCCTATGCCTCAAGACAATTGAAGACTCACGAGAAAAACTACCCAGTACACGATTTAGAATTGGCTGCTGTGATCTTTGCTCTTAAGCTTTGGAGACACTACTTGTATGATAACCAATTCATAGTGTACTCTGATCATAAGAGTCTCAAGTATTTATTTTCACAAAAAGAACTGAACATGAGACAAAGGAGATGGATGGAATATATCAAAGACTATGATTTCAAGATTGAATACCATCCGGGAAAAGGAAACACTGTGGCTGACGCACTTAGCAGAAATCCTATAGCCAAGATGTGTCAGTTGCAAGTAAGGGAATGGAAATTGTTGGAAGAATTTTCCACATTGAGCTTGAAAGTTGAAACACAAGGAGAAAGAATGGTGATTAGCAACTTAGTAGTGCAGTCAGATTTGCTGAAGCAAATTAATGAGCAGCAGGACAATGATCCTATATTGGTAGGAATCAGAGAAAAATTGGCTTCTAAACCTGATTTTAATGAAGATTCTCATGGAAATCTTCGATTCCGGGACAGATTGTGTGTACCGGATAATTCCGAAATCAAGAAACAGATCTTAGAAGAAGCTCATCGGTCTCGTTACACTATTCATCCTGGAGCTGTCAAAATGTATCAAGATTTGAAGAAGTATTTCTGGTGGTGCAACATGAAGAAGGATATTGGGGAATTTATTGCAAAATGTTTGACATGTCAGAAAATTAAGGCAGAACACCAGAAACCTGCAGGAAAATTAAAACCACTTGAGATACCAGAATGGAAATGGGATAGCATTGGTATGGATTTTATTGTGGGATTACCTAAAACACGGAGTGGATTTGATGCTATTTGGGTAATCATTGACAGACTTACCAAATCAGCTCATTTCTTAGCAATAAAGATAAAATGGTCTGTTAATATTTTGGCAGCATTATATATGAAAGAAATTGTACGTTTGCATGGAATTCCAAAGAACATAGTTTCTGACCGAGATGCAAGATTTACTTCGCATTTTTGGAAAGAGTTGCAAGATGCTTTGGGAACAAAATTAAAATTTAGTACCGCATTTCACCCTCAAACAGATGGACAGACCGAACGGGTGAATCAAATTGTTGAGGATATGTGTCGTGCTTGTGTATTAGAGTTCGGAAATGACTGGAACACTCATCTAGCAATTATGGAATTTGCATATAACAATAGTTACCAGTCTACTATTCGAATGGCACCATTTGAAGCCTTGTATGGTCGACAATGTAGATCACCATTGTGTTGGGTCGAATTAAAAGAAACGCATATTCTTGGACCAGAAATGATCCAAGAGACGACAGAAGTTATCAAATTGGTACAAGATCGGATGAAAGCTGCTCAAGATCGACAGAAAAGTTATGCCGATCGACGTAGAAGAGAGTTAGAATTTCAGCCAGGAGAGCATGTGTTTCTTAAAGTGTCACCCCGAAGAGGAATTAAAAGATTTGGTATCAAGGGAAAATTGAGTCCAAGATACATTGGACCTTTTGAAATATTGAGGAGAATTGGTGAAATGACATACCAACTGGCACTTCCACCGCAATTATCCAATGTTCATGATATCTTTCATGTGTCAATGTTAAGAAAATATGTGTATGATCCGGAACACATTATTGGATACCAAGATTTGGATGTACAAGGAAATTTGGCATATGAAGAAAGACCAGTACAGATCATCGATCGAAAAATCAAGCAACTTCGGAACAAGGAAGTTCCTTTATTAAAGATTCAATGGAATAAGCGAGGACAAGAAGAAGCAACATGGGAATTGGAAGATGCCATCAAGGACAAGTATCCAGAGTTGTTTACAGGTTAGTAACTACATCTGTATGTTATTAAATTTGGAGGACCAAATTTCTTTTAGTAGGGGAGAGTTGTAACGCCCTAGAAATTCAAGGTGTTAAGAAATAGACATAAATTGGTTAAAATACCTTAGGAATGTTATTAAATTGTGATAATTAGAGGATAGATATAATTAGTGGTAATGAACATTACCCTAGTGTCGTACATCGAAATGCGCGCTCCCACAGGGCGACACTGGAAAACGACAACGAAATAAAAATCCGAGAACATCATAATTTCCAGAAAAATGTGGAGAAGTCAAATATGTAATTATCCGAATTTTTTGACGTACGGATTTCGAGATTAAGTCGACGCGACTATTTTTCGGGTGATTTTTCACCTACTGTAAAATAAATTCTAAAAATTAAACTAAAATCACCATAATTTGTAAAACCATCATATTAGTCTATGGTTAAAATTTCATTACAAATGGACACCATTTGGATGGGTTTACATAGTGAAGATTGGATCAGTTGAATTATAGATTATTTACGGTAACCATTTTCTGGGATATTTACGGGAGCTTACGTGTGAAGCCTTGAGGAGGCCAGCACACGTTAGGATAAGGATAGAACTGGGGTTAAAATTCTTCATGATGGTGGATGAGGTGTAGGTGTGAGGTTGGATGCATGGGACATGTGTAAACAGTAAAAACCAAGGGGTTTTACCGTTTACACCTGTGCATGGGAGGTGTCTTCACCAGGGGAACTTGACTGGGCTATAAAAGCCACTCCCTCTCCTTAGTTCGAACCCTTCTGCACCCTTTCCTACTGTTATGCTGCTGCCATTTCTCTGGATAACATCTTGTTTGGGAAGGAGTTCCTGGTTGCAAGCACTGTGAAGAGGTTGCTGCTGCTTGAACTGCTGGTTCTTCTTACATCTTGTTCCTGGTCAAACTCTTGTTGGAGCTGTTGCTGAGAAGTAGTTGGGAGCCATCTTGGAGGCTGTTGCTGCTACAACATCAAGCTCCACTTGTTTATTCCTTCACTTGTGGTCCTTCTTCATTTTCCTCAACTAGGTAGGATTCATCTCTCTATGGTTCAGTTCGGGTTTTGTTCATATGTCACAAGGAATTCGTATGAACGAATAAGTGACTGTACTTGTGATCCTCTGTTTTTCCCTTTCCAATCATGATAGAAACACTCTTGTTGGGAGAGGAACAACCTCGTTCCATTTTAGAAATTAACTCCTATTCCCTTCATCCACCTTTGATCTTTGAACATGTTATAAAGTTGTAGAAGTTTCAACTATCTTTGTAGGATAATATGAAGACTTCGGTTTCGATGGTTGATACTTCAAGTTTTGATTTAGATCCATAAAACATGTTGTGGTTTAGTGTCCATCATGTAGGAACCTTCCATCCAACCATTTCTATCAAGGTTCTACTTCTAGTACTAAACTATGTTTAGTTTCAAGCAAGTCAAGTTTGAATTGTAAACCCCTTCTTTTATCTTGTTTGTTCGGTTTATAAATCCCTATGAAACTCTAATTAGACTCTTCTATTTGATATCAAACATGTTTAGGTTCATAAGTTCTATAGTTAGGGTGTTTAGGATAGATTTGAAGCCATTTTTAAAAGTTCTGCAGCCACCTGTCGACAGCCGGCCAAAATCTGTCGACAGGCGCACGTCTGACAGAACTTCAGGTTGCTGGACTGTGTGGATCTGTCGACAGATCCCTTGCATCTGTCGACAGATACACACAGAGCCAGACAACCTGAACTCTGTCTGCTCTCATCTGTCGACAGCCCCTTCTTGGCTGTCGACAGGTACCATGCTGATTCGGATTTCTGCACTCTTTCATGTCCGAATCCATGCCAAAACTTCATCCTAAAAGCCAAGGAAGTTACCCTCTCATTTACCTTGATATTTACTGTCATACTACTGCTAAGTTCACCCACTTTGTGTACCTTAACTCCCCTTGAATTATTCTTAAAGTTGTCAATTACGAATAGCACTCCGATTGAGTCTATTCTTCGGTATTCGGTAATTGGGTCTATAAAATCTGAACACCTGAGAGTTCATATGCTTGAACACCTTATGAGATGTGAATAAATGGAGATGACATTGTTGGGTCTTTGTACCCCCTGTGATTTTTTATGCCTGTGCAAATAGGGCTAGTCCAGTCCTGGGAGGAGCACCCGAATTCATTTTCGGACCACGTGGAATGATAAGGATGTCTGGATGTCTGGCATTGCATCAACTATTTTCTGAATATGGTCATCATAATTCCAGTACTATGTAGATGATATGTGAATCAATTCTCGAGCTATATATCTGAGCATGATCTGAGTTTTACTGTCATTGCATCAAGCTTACTGTCCTGAAATCTAGTGTGACTCTCTTTGATATTCTGCCCTTGTCTTAGTTATCATGTATACATTCTTGAACTATCAACTGAACTATGGAATTTGAATTCTACTGGGCTAGTTAGCTCATTATTTCCTACCATTTTCAGGTAATACAGATGGGGATGACATTTAAGGGTCTGAGTGCTGAGTGGACCGACATGACAAGCAAAGCCAACTAGTTTCTACTTTTGTTTAGTAGTGTGAAATGAGATATGTAAATTAAGTTTGTTTTGATCTATTCCTCACTTAGTTGTTATGAGGAGTATCTATGTAATTAAACTTCCGCGTTATGACGTTATGAATAGATAAAGAATTATTACTTTTGTACCTGTTTTTCTGTCACTCCCGATAAATAGCCTTTTATTAGGACGTGACAGGACCTGAGTTTCGACTCAGGTCAGCCCATGAAATGGGGACGCGCTAGCCACTGGGCTACGCGCTCCCTTTGATATATATTATTTAATATATATTCGGTTCGTTCGGTTTCCAAGCAAAACCGAACTGAACCGCCAGACCTTCAACGAACCGAACCGAACCGAACTGGCTGGTTCGGTCGGTTTTACGGTTTGAACCGTATTATGAACAGCCCTACATCTCTCCATCGGCTCAAGGAGGAGTTGTTCGGCTCGTGAGAGGTGACTCTTGGAGCGTTGGAGCTCGGAGGAGGAGGGGTGCAATCCTACTAGAAGGCCCATTGTGGGTGGATCTTCAAGTTGAGGTAGGGACCCCCAAACCATCCCCCTAGTTCTATCATACTAGGGCCAAACCTCCCCCTTCTAAGCCTAGAATCATGCTAGGTGTTTCTTGGTTTCCTATGATCCATGTATGAGGTTTACATGATGTGGTTTGCATGCTTGGTTTGATTATGGGGTGTTGATGGTTTCATAGTTGTGTGAGGCCCATGTGAGAGTAGATGTGCCTTCCTTGGCATGCATGGGGTTTCTTGAGGGTGGTTTGGTGTTAATTATCATGTTTCCATCGTGTGGCATGCTCCCCTCCCCATGTTTGTACTGTTTGTGGCTTTTGGAGGGAGTGAGGTTGCCTTGTTAGGCACTCGGCTGTGGTCGCGATGGGTTTCCCAGTCGCGACCAGGTCGCGACGTATCGGCGTGTCATATTCTCTTGAACGCGCCCCAGACCCGCCGCGTCTTGCTAACGCGACGGGTACGTGGTCAGCATTCAGGAGTTCGGGGTCTAGCTGATTGCGGCCTCCGTCTCCGTCGCGATGAGATTACGACGGGGTACGTGTCGCAATCAGAAGACTCAGGGCTTGTTGCGGCGCCCCTACCCGTCGCGATATTATCGCGACGGGCTTAAGGGTCGCCTTCGTATTTCCTTGTCGCGACAGGCAGAACCATCGCGTTCTGGTCGCGACAAGTCAATACGTCGCCTCTCTGATAGAGAGCTGACTGTTGACCTGCTGTGTTTCCGTTTCCGCTGCGACTCTGGTTTCTTGGCACCTGTGTTGTTCCTAGTATAGTGCTACTCTAGTCTCTTCGCCCGGTGCTCGGCACTTGAGGGCTTGTCCACGAGACTGGTTGTTACCATTACTTGGGACCCCCAGCCCCGCGCGTCTGTTAGAGGGAGTACTTTGGGCGGCGGGCGTGCTCAAGTCACAGACTTGGAGCAGAAGGGGAAAATGGTGGGGACAACGACGTGGAGTCGTTTGTAGAGCTCTCTTAGCTGGTCTGGTTCTTCGAGGTAGTGTGGTGCTCTTACGGTGTGGACCAGCTAGTCCTTTCTCACTGCCTCACTCTACGTGGTTCCGGAACCATTTAGAGGGGTTAGGCATGGGACCGTAGTTCGGCCAGACTACGACAATTGTGTTTGTTCTTAGTTTCGCGTCTCACTCCGACGGGAGGTGCTAGACATGGACTGTTGGTCGAGGGTAAGGCGCGTGGCGCACCTGATTGGCTGACTAGTGTAGCGTTCTGTGGATAATGGGCTTGTCCAGGCAGTGTCCACTGTCTGTGTTTACAGCTGGGTTCTTGTGGTGCCTTGGTTTACACGGGTTTTTCGGTCCCATTGTGTAGCTTAGACCGACGACCATGTAGTTTTCTTTCACGCTTCCGCACTTGACTCTGTTTAGTAGAATAGACTTTACTGCTTTATTTAATTATTGCACATTAGTTCTATTCTACTGTTAGAACCAGTGGGAGATTGGTAGTCCCTACTGGGCTTCTTCGTGAAGCTCACTCCCTGTTTTGTAGGTGAGACTCCACAGCAGCTCCCTCCGCGGTGGACTGAGGAGACGGGCCCGCAGTAGTCGGCGTCTCTAGTGGTAGTGTTCCCCCAGCAGTTGTACTTCACCCTCGAGGTATGCCCCTAAGGGATGTGTTCCTTCCCGTTTATTTCAGCACTTGTACTTTATTTACTTTGGGACTGTACTAGACTATTACTTAGTGTTGGACACTCTTCGTTCACTTGTGGTGCACTTTAGTACGTTTGTTGTTATTTATTTCTGTTACATATCTTGTTAGACCGATCGGTTAGCCCTTCCGGGTCTCCAGACCTGTGGGCGGCGGTGCCGATGTTCGGATCCTTGGTGAGAATCGGGGATCCGAGCGTCGGGGCCGTTACAGAATCGCTCCTTCAACCACATGTTGGGCTTGCTCCACCATTGTCGCTGCCTAGACATTGATGGCTTCATTGGTCGTGAGACCAAATGTCTCGTTGTTATGGACCCCTTCTCCCTGGAGGTCTTCGTCTCCGACGATCCCGTTTTTAGACGTTGTGACCCCTGCACTTGTTGTAGACCTCGCATTTGTTGTTGGCCTACAAGAGGATGACATACCAAGCTTTTCCACTATTGTCGTACATGCTATGCTCTTCCACATCGTCGAGCCTTAGGAGGAACTTTCGGCGGAAGGATTTGTACAGAATGAACCCGAAGAGGATCCTACTGTCATTGTCATTACTGAACTTGGGGCCTTGTAGGCTGGGGGAGTTGATCCCCGCCATGTTGGTGAAGGTCTTCTTGTCTTGCAGCCCTAACCTCCACTGTTGCCAAAATAACCCTTCCCACATTACCGCCTACATGAACCCCCGCAGGTCGATGCCGAGGGAGATGATACCTACGGAAGGTTCGACCTCGCTCCTGTAGGAGGTGAGAGGAGTGTTCTTGCGGGTCTTTAGGTCCAAGCCTATGCTCATGCTGCGAATGAAGGTGTTCCCCGAGTGCTCAAAGGTTTGCCACAAGATGGTTCTAGAGCTCCTGATGGCGAAGTTGCACGAGTCCATCAGCATTGCAGACACACTATTGGTTAGTGCGATAGAGGTGTTGGGAAACCACATAATGTTCTACTTCTTGTCAAGAACCAAGAGGTTGCCATTTTCCTACGAGAGTGAAGCTCCAAGAGGAATCCTTCATCGAGGATGCCCTGTGACCCAAATCATCATCTTCAACTATTTGACAACAACACACTGATCCATCATGAAGCCACAAATTGATTGGTTCTCCCTTTGGACACTCAACACGACAACGATTCCTTCACAAGTTTCTGGGACGCAGAACACCCTCATCACATCATGAACACCTTCAAGATGCCATAGGATAGCCTGCCTCCAACTGAGAAACATGGTTCTTTATATGTTGGAAGGTTTCCAAGGGATTTCATTCCATTTAGCCGATTTTCATATTTGATTCGAACGAGATTTGGAAAGTTCATGTTAACGCATATCACAATTCGTCGATCAACATGAGGAATCGCTCGACCAATGCACCTACAAAAAAACACAACCATTCGGTTTTAGAATCACTTTAGGTTGACCAACTTCAGCCTTTGGTTGACCGATTTGATTTTGGCCTTCGAACTAGGTCTACTCGATGAATCGGTAAACTTGTAACAATCAGACATTTCGGCCAACCAATTCAAAAATTAAGTTGACCAAAATGTACATTGTCTCAAATTGGGTTTCACTATTCGCATAGGTCGACTTGTGCATAGTGTAGGTCGACTAGACTAACTTTTGCTTGGATTTTTGCATTGGCCTTCAACACACGTGTTCTTGCCTTCATACTTGATGCTTTAGCACACTCAAATATACAAACTCAACCATCAAAATTAATATAAACCTAACTTATGAGGTCCATAACATTACACCTTTTTAACTTTAAATCACATATAAACTCAATATTTTGTTATCATCAAAATCTATTGGAGTACATGTATCTAAGTTGTGTGTATTCTCAAGGCATGATATTTAATGAAGGAGATTTTCCATTTGCATGCCAAATCTCTTCAAGTGGTAGTGGTGGTCTAATAGTGGTGACTCCTCTCCATGGTGCCAACATTCTTGGCCCCAGCCTTCTCACCTACTCACACAGTGCCCCTACCGCCACTACTGAAAGAGATTAATTACTAAATGCTTTAATTCAACTAAAGGATCCAACCTTTGAAGATGCTAGAATTTAGCTCCTTACAAAGGACTAGGTGTGACGGTCCTCATCGTCCGGACCCGTTAACCTAATAACAAGCCCGACACGACTCCGCCTCCCGCGATCGGGCCGAAGCCTCGCAAGGGATATCATTCACAAGTCCGTAGAAATATAAAGGAAACAACTCAAATATATATAAGATTGTCAATCTCACAAATATTTACATGAAATAAACATAGCCAATGTCTCAACTGTAACCAAACTAGTACAACAACAACCTGGGGCATACCCCGAGGCGTACAACGGAAAGGAAAATTACACTGCTGGTGGTGCAGACCCTCCACTATGGTGCGGCTCCGAGCTAGACGACGGGTGTGAAATATCCTGCTCTCCTTCACCTGGAAAGGGTAGGGGTGAGCCTCTCGAGTCACTAGCTCAGTAGGAAAACTCCCCTAGAAACCGAGCAAACCAACACATGTAATAAAGCAGGAAGCTACGCTAGTAATTTATAGAATTATCTAGCAGTTTATTAAAGCTGTAATAAACACTTACCACCTGCCGCTTAAAATAGTAATAATAAATAAACGGAAAACCACAACTAGGCGTACGTGCTAAAGTAGGAAAATGCCACACTCGAGTCACGTAGACTGGCTCGCGACACCAGCAACCGACCCTGACAAACCACACATGACTACTTCTCAGTCTCGTAGCCACAGACGAAAGGTCCAGCTGCCGCTCCACCAAACACAAGACAAAAAACTGTGGAGACCAACCAACACCACTCCTGCGGACTACACTGCCGCAGGCCATGCCTGGCACCTTTAGGGACTCTGGCCCGAGCTCCCTAAAGTGAGGCACTGGAAAAGAGGACTAGTTGGGGCCCAGTACGTCTACTGGTGTCCGCCTCCCCCAACTACGAGCGCGCTACAAGCAATAAAACAAACTCTCAAGTCGCTGTCCCACTTCCGTCTTTCCCTCATCTGGACGTACTACTCTACACAAGAGTGAGGGTGTCCAGGAAGACGACAAGACCTCGACGGTACCCAGTACCGGGACAAGCCCCGAGCACACACACGTGCCTGGCTCACACAAAACTTAGGGCTCCCAACTGAGAAGGTATCCACGGTAGGCGTCGTACTACTCGCCACGCACACACAAACCATGTGCACGCCACACAAACCACGTAAAACCCCACGTCAATCGCGTGGACACCATGCAAACCACACACACAATTGTAGACACGCCAATTTGGCAACACATCGAGTAAATTTCATGTTATACCATGATGCCTCGAAGTGGCTCTTCTCAATTAACCTCTTGAGTGATTTTCCTTTTTTTTCTGGAATTTTTTGGATTTTTTAGGAATTTTCCTAGGGGTCTATTGAGCTTCATTAAATCGTGTCCATAACAGTGGACACCATTTACAAGTCTTGATACGCATCCGTAATTGCTGCCGCGTCTCATACTTGTAATTTGGCACATGGTCCATTTCTAAGCCACGTCTTACTGACCCGCCGTGATTCAAAGTCAAAGATTCGGGTTGCGCCCTGTCAGCAGCATTTAATGGACGCCACGTCAATAATCATGATGTTTGTTGGAATCGCGTCTGGGCGGCCCGCCGCGTTTTATAAACATCAAATCAAGGATCAGATTTCGTCAAAGATTCAATTTGCCTAAGAAAACACGGAGAGCCGCCCAGACGTGATTTACAACGTAGCTGTAAGCTACGACCATCATGAAAATGTCAAGTCAAACGCAAATCGAGAGACCTTCTGAATCGCGGTGTGTCAGACAGACGCATTTCATTCCCTATAGGTGTCCGCTGTAAAGGATGCGATTTTGGCTATAAATACAAACCCGAGGGGTGCTCATACCAATCTCAACTACGGCGAAGCCCTGTCGGATTCTCCCCCTGACCTATGAACTCCAACTCTCCAACTCTTCGAGGCGGGACCCTGTCGGACCGGAGGCTTGCATTCCGGAGTCGAGGTGGAACACGCGCGCCATCCTTGCTTCATCTTCCTCGCGTGGTGGAGTTTCCAAGCGTGGGAACACGGCGGGAGGAGCTCCACCGGCATTCCTTCCATTCTCTCCATCTTCCGCCGCCAACGGGCTATGCCGCCGCCTCCATCCCCCCCATCTTCTTCATTTCTCTTCTTCTTTAGAACATGCATTTTACACTTCTACACACACACACACATAGCATCTCCTCATCTACCTACTTCTTAGGGGTTTAACACCACCTCCACGAGGTGTGTTAGCCTCAATTTGCATGTTTTCATATTTCTCTTCCGTTTGCATTTACTACACCACATAGTTTAATCCCGTTCACTTATTTTCTTGTCGTTTTCTTCTTGCAAGGTAACCCAGAATTGAATCTTCTTCGTCGGCTGGACGGCGGAAGAAGGAAGGAGAATCCACCACAAAACTTCCGCGCTTTTCTTCGGGTGGAGGTAAGTACACGTAACTTTTCCTTTCGCCCGTTACATTCAGTGCCCACGTGCACCTGGCGATCGCGATCTACACATCCATTGTGCACACACGCACATTTTCATTTTCCACCTCATTTTCACTTCTTTCTCCATCATACCATCTTTTAAAACTTTCTTTCTTTCTCTTTCTCCTTTTAAAATCATCATTTTCCGTCGTGGGACCAGTGTTTTCCGAAGAGTGAGGAAAAACATCGTCTACAACATTGGCGATCACGATGGGACACTTCTTCTTTTGATTCCGGTTACCTCCTTCGGCACCCACGTATGCCCCTCTGTTGGCACCCACGTGTGCCCCTCCTTCGTACCCCAGGCGGTACAACCTCCCCCTTTCCGCACCCCACGAGGTGTTATTGAGAGTCCCGTCGCCATTGCCACTTTGTAGTCGTATTTTCCTTTATTTTTTGCTACACTTCTTGCATGAAATTTGTAATTTAAAAGAAGAAGAGAAAAATAAAAAAAAGAAAAAAAAATCTTGTTCCCCTCCCCGTGTACTTACTTTTATCTGAAGAAAAATCTCCATTCGGTTTTACTTCTTCCTCTATAAATTGTGGAAAGCATGCTTGTGTGATTTACAGTCTTTCTTCTTGTCCTCGGTTGCATGTTTTATTCGTGTCCAGTACAACGGACGCTTTTTCTATTCTTGCTTTGCGCAGCGGTCTGATCGGACGCGATTTGTGACAGAGTCTGGAGAGAGTTGCCTCGGCTCTTACAACTTTCAGGAGCTGTCAGATCCGCGGCCAACAGAACGGACGTCTTTCACTGAACCACGGCCACTATACTGGACGCGATTCAGTCTGTCACAGAGCGCCAGTCTTTTTGCCATCTGTGCTATCTTTGCATTATTTTTGCATTTGCAGGGCATTTCGGCCGAGGGACCTCCTTCCCTCCTTACCTAGGATCCACACATCTTCCCGGTGAGGGCTATCTTCCCTTTGGGCATTCCGTCTCATTGGGCTAGAGAATCCTCATCGGGACCTCCGTAAGTCTCCGTACCCAGTGGATTCCCTCACAGTGGACCGAGCCGGTTGTACCACCCCGGTGACCCGAGCTAGAAAACCCATTTCGCGAGAGGAAGTTGCTTAGAAAACCCCGAAGTTGTCATCTCACCTATTTTAGGCCCATACCCATTTTGGAGAGACACATCATAATTAAAATTCATGTTAAGTCTTATTGAATACTTTAAGTGGACGTAATCATTTCCAAGTGTGTGATTTAAAAGCAATTAACTCCTTCTCTCAAACTTTTTTGAGTAGTTGTCTGTTAGTTGCTTGTTAAATTACATTGTGTGTTTCTAGAATTTTGCATGCGGCTTCGCTCCGGTTGATCCCTCTCAATGGCCGACTATGAAGACATGGGTTGTGATAATGTGTATGATGAGGTGTATGACCCTAATCAGCGACTTACCCAACTCTACAACCATCCCCATGTTGATCCATCTAATCCGCATGTCAATGCGATGGATGCTCAACTCCCTCAACTTCCTCAAATCTCCCCGAGGCGTGATCCTGCAAATCTTTCCACCTCGGTTGATCTGTCCCAACTTTTGGACATCCTTCAAAACCTCCAGGCTCCCCAACTTTAGGAGGTACAAGCTGCTCTTAAGGGGAAATACATCCCCAATCCCAGTCCATCTCACCACCCGAACACGGGAATCCACATCGAGTCTGCTCGTGACCTGATGGGACGAGCCTCTCCTGCCCCCTCACGGGCCCATTCTATTATCCACTCTAGCCCCCACAGCCCCGATGGGAGGCACCTTCATGTTCGGCCAAACCTCGACGCGGCGAGGCCCACTTATCAACCCCGGGTTCTGACCCATGTTCCCGCGCACGCCAGTGCTCTTCCCCATTACCCCCCTCAGGTGAATGTCCCCCACCACCACCTTCCTTCTGGGGCACCTCACCAACCATCTACCAACCAGCTCGCCCAAGCCCTCTTGGTGAAGGTGAGTAAGTTGGAACAGGAGCTGAAAAGGGTGTCCGCTCCCAATGAATCATTCGAACTGGCACTTCCTTCCATGCTAGTCTTTCACCTCCCTCCCTCTGAGATGCCGGTATACCGCCGTTACAACGGCATCGACAACCCCTTTGTGCACATCAAGGAATTTATGTACGAATCCTCCTTCTGGCAAGACGACAACCGTGCCCTTGCCTTTCTCTTCCGTCGGTCCCTGGATGGGCTCGCCCTCGAGTGGTTCTATTCCCTGGAACCTGCAGATGCCGAGAATTTCGAGATAGTGAGGAGAAGATTTTTGCAAAGATTCAGAGACAGAGTGGATCCGGTATTGTCAATTACTGATCTAATGGCTGAGAAGATGAGGGTAGATGAAGACTTCACACATTATGCTGATAGGTGGAGGGCCCTAGATGAAAGGTTAAGAGATCCATTGTCCGAGGCCGAGCAACTGAAGATGATTACAGCGAATGCTGCGCCTCAGTTTAGACACATCTTGGCTATGAATAAGCTAACCACTATGAAGGAATTATATGAGAGAGCCCGATACATCCAGACTGTAGCACCCTTGATTTTTAAAACCCAAATAAAATCAAATTTCTATTTTTAATAAATGAGGAAAATAGATTTAATTAGAATAAATGAGCAATAAGTGAAATAAAAGGGAATTAAATTAAGCCCATTAAGTTAAAACCCTAATGGATTGTGTAAATGGTTCAATTACAAAATAATGGGCCTAATAAAGTGGAGCCCATCATGAGATGGGAAATAATTATCCCAATTTCAGAATTTATTAATTAGTAAATAGTAAAAGGTTAGGATAAATACTAAATAACCCATAAATATCCAAAATAAGAGTCCTTACCCCAACCTAAACCCTTGGCCATGAAATTGGCTCTCTTCCCAATCCTATTAGGTGGATAATTAAGGGAATTAGGGAGATAAATAAGGAAAACTTGGATTTATTAGGAAAGAAAGGAGTTTTAGCAAGAAGGGACTCTTAAGCCATACAAAACACCTCAAACTTCGACCCTAGCAACCCTAGTTTGCTTCTGGAGTTTTGGGAGATGAAGAAAAAGGCTGGAGGACGAGGATCTTGGAGGAGAAGGGCTGGAGTTTGGCGTTCTTCATCATTTTTCGTCTTCAAACTAAGGATTTTCTTACTCCGCAAAAAAGGTAGGCATTCTCTCAAGCCAAATCCGTGTAAAAATTACCCTAGGAAGACTTCATGTTCCCGAGCAAAAGCCCTCTGGTTTCGCTCTATTTCGATCTTCCATGAGGGAGAATTAATTCTTTGAATCCCTATCTGCTCCATGTACCGACCCTTCATGTTTGTTTTCAAACCTCGGGCATACATGATCCCATGCCATGAGAAAATTCTCATAAATACTACGTTATGTTAGCTTTCAAAGCCCTTGGTTTGCCTAATTTTTATCTTGTATCCATCTCTAATTAATTCATTGAACCCTATCTGCGCATGTTTAGGTCACTGATATGTCACTTGATCACAGCATGCCTAAACCTTGTCTATTTTCAAATTAATCATGCATGTTGATAGATCTATGTGTCTAATTTCATTTAAAACTAGTTTCAAACTTTTTAGATAATCGTACAATTTTATATGGAATTTAGAAGAGCCCTATAGCAAGTAGGTTTACCCAGGAAAAAAAGGGTAAATGGCCGGACCCTCCCTGATATCCCGACGGCGCGACCCGCCGCGATACCAGCGGGGTCGCGGTTGCAGGTGCGACGCGTTAAGAAACGCGGTGGCCTAAGCTGCCGCGATTCCTGGCGCGAACCGGACCGGGCCGGTTGGTCTTCAGATTGCGACCGAGCCGCCCGTCGCAACTTGAATCGCGGCGGGTAGGCCCGCCGCGATTTAAAGATTTCGGCCAGAAATTAAATTTATGTACATGCCCTTGCTGTTTTGGCTATATGACCCTTATTTAGCCATGATTAAACCATGTTATAGTTAATTCGACTGGGTAAATATTTAAAAGCCATTTGCACGATTTATCATAATCTCATGATTTCTTTACACTTGCACACACATAACATTGTTATTTACCATTTCACCCTAATAATTTATGCAATAATGTATCTGGTAAATTAGTGAAATAAATGACTAAATTACCTTATTTTATTAAATACAATTGTCTTCGTTTTATACGCGCATTTTGAATACCGTTATCGTTTTCCCTCGGCTTCAAGCACTCGAGGCACGACGGACCAGTTTTCTATACACTTTCTCTTGACTTGGACCACCTCTCCATCGGGAATACTCTCGACTGGGCCAGGGACTCCTTGTCAAGGCCTCCGTAAGTCTTCTTGGCTTTGGCGCACGTTCTTAGCCGACGAGATGGCTGTACCCTAAAACCCGTTACACCTTAGGGATCAGTACGATCCATGGCCTTAGTGTGTTCTCTCCTTATCTTGTGATCACGCCAGACCATCTAGTCTGTGTACACAGCACGGCTAGTGGGTGGTGATGATTTCTACCAGACTGCCGGTACACGACCTTGTGCCGTGCAACTGTGACTATCATTGTTTATCGCATTTTACGATATTGTCTCTATCTCATCTACTATCAATATCCTCTCATCTGTTCACATTCTCTCTCTACAATCTCGTCTACTACTCTTATCTATTTCTTGGTACTCTATTGGCCATTCTTGTGATTGTCTAAGATAAAGAAATGACTAATGCCAGTGCAATGGGGCCCGATCAGGTCTTGGGAGGAGCGCCCGAAAAGTGCTAGTGCCCATGGGAGTTAAAATGATCAAGGATGTGTCACGGCATGCATCCAGCGCCATCATACTATCAAGATTAATCTATGACAATCAAAATACTATCTATACAAGTGCAATCGTTATCTTTACTAGTGCACCGTTGTGCAATTTACATGCTATATCGTTACATGGCCATTCTATTATCGTTTACGTTGTGCTGTTTTCCCTGTGCCAGATGCTATTGTTCTCTCGTTATCGTTACTTGATCTACATGGCTCTTCTCTTTAGTTACCCTGCCATTAAGACATTAATTATTTAAAGCATGCTTGTTCTCATGAGATATTAAGTCCTACTGGGCGTTATTCGCTCACCCTGCATTTTTATTTAATGTGTTTCAGGCAAGTTTGACAATGACCACACTCACGAGGACGGACTGAGGATGATGCTCAGGAATGACCCTGTTTCAGCCACCCGTGTTTTAATAGTAGTTAGAGTCAGTTAGTCCATATATATTAGTTTGGTTTTCAATAAAGTACTATGGGCTCTAGTTTTGGCTCTAATACGTTGATGTAATAGTTAGTACATGAAGTTAGTGAATTATTAGCGATTGTAAATGGAGTTTGGAGGATTATTAATGAAATTTGAGTTTATTTGGTATTATTCCATTTGTGCAATGGTTTGCATTTATTTTCTCGCTCTGTACTATTTAATAACTATAATCCCACTCCGATATTCCGTGTCGAGATGTTACAATTTTGTGGTATCAGAGCCTAGGTTATTCTTAAGTATAGGATGATCTAGGTTTGACCTGCCTCGACTTAGAGTCTAATTCCATACCTATGTGAGATGGGTAGAACCAAGGGTAATAAGATAAAAATGAACTCACACACGCACAACTTAGTGCCAACTCAGTAACTTACAATAAACATTCTCTTTTGAAGGAACTTAAACATCAACAATGGCAACATAGCGTGCACAACTCCGTGACATGCAACAGACCATTCAACAGCTTACTCAGGCTTTGCTTCAGGCTGCTGGAGCCAACAATAACAACAACCGTGGTGCTGGAGACTTGCACCGTAACTTCCGCAATCTAAACCCGCCTGGATTCAGTGGGACCACTGACCTTGACGAGGCATAGAATTGGCTAAAAGAAATTGAACGTATTTTCAGCGTTATGCAGTGCGCGGATGGTGACAAGGTATTATTAGCAACATTCCAGTTAGAAAGGGACGCCCGTGCGTGGTGGGAATCCATCGAGGCCACTAGGGCAGATGCACAATTTACCTGGAATGAGTTCAAGGAGCATTTCAACTCCAAATATTTTTCAGAACGAGTCCAAGAAAGGAAAGCCTCCGAATTTGCATCCCTCAAACAGAGGAATCTCACTGTTGCTGAGTATGAAGCTCAGTTCTCTCGGTTGGCGCGCTATGCCAATCACCTGGTAGGCACTGAAAGAATGAAGGCAAAGTGCTTTCTTAATGGACTCAGGCCCACCTACATTACACAGATGGCACCTATGGACATTCAGACCTATCCAGAGATGGTAAAAAGGGCACAGTTACTAGAAGATGCGACTGATCTCACTGATCGCATCAAGGGTAGAATGGTAAAGAAGGAGCAGACATCCGGAGCACCGAGCAAGCTTTTTAACGGCAAGAAAAGGACGTTAAGCATCACTGAGGCCAAGCCAGGAGCAGAAGCCCAAAGTCCCCACCCCTACCACTCCGAACAACAAACCCCGATGCAAGCACTGTGACAAGCTAGGTCACAGGACAGAAGAGTTTTGGAGCAAGGCAGGTGCATGCCTTCGTTGTGGGAGCAGAGAGCATCGGATTCCTGAATGCCCATTACTGAAAGAAAATGAGAAGCGTCCGATGGGACCAAAGAAGCCAGGCAGACTTCAGGCACTGCATGAAGTTGAGACCACCGAGGAAGGTGGAGTGGTGGAAGGTACACTACCTGTCTTTTCCCAATCAGCATTTGTTTTATTTGACACTGGTGCAACACATTCATTTATATCACAAGTATTTGCTGATACATTAACTGAACAACCTGCATCTATGGGATTTGAATTGCATGTTACTACACCATTGGGAGAAAAGACTCAATTGAATAAATATTTTCCTTTAGCTGATGTTAAGATTGGTGATCTCAATCTTAGAGCTGATTTGATATGTATGCCCATGGAGGGCTACGATGTCATTCTGGGAGCTGATTGGCTATCCATGTATGGGGCTATCGTGGATTGTAGAAGAGGGGAAATTTCCTTTAGTGAATTCCCTAAGTTAACCTTTACGGGATGTAGACACAAGAGGCACTTGTCTCTCGTCTCTACCATAAAGGCACAAAACATGATAAGAAAGGGCTGTGTGGCATTTCTTGCCGCAATTGTAGTTGAGAAGAAAGCAACCAAGTTATCAGACATTCATATAGTACAAGAATATCCCGATGTGTTTCCCGATGAGCTGCCAGGCATTCCACCCGAGAGAGATGTGAATTTCTCAATTGATCTCGTACCTGGAGCTGCACCGGTATCACGCCAACCTTACATGATGTCCCCCGCTGAATTGAAAGAGTTGAAAGAGCAACTGATGGAACTTCTAGAAAAAGGGTTTATCAGGCCAAGTACTTCTCCTTGGGGAGCACCAATGTTGTTCGTCAAGAAGAAGGACGGATCCATGAGATTATGCATCGACTACAGACAGTTGAATAATCTCACTATCAAGAACAAGTACCCTCTGCCACGTGTTGATGAATTGTTTGATCAGATATCAGGAGCCAAATATTTTTCTAAGATTGACCTTAGATCGGAATATCATCAAATGAGGATTAAAGATGCAGATATCTACAAGACGGCTTTCAGGAGCAGGTACGGTCATTATGAATTTGTAGTCATGCCTTTTGGACTAACCAATGCTCCTGCAACTTTCATGCAACTAATGAACAACATTTATCGGACCTACCTCGACAAGTTCGTCGTGGTTTTTATTGATGATATTCTCATATACTCCAAGACCAAAGAAGAGCATGAGGAGCATATGAGGATCGCTCTGCAGATCTTGCGGGACAACCGACTCTACGCCAAATTGAGCAAGTGTGAATTCTGGCTTGAGGAGGTATCATTCCTAGGCCATGTTATTTCCAAGGATGGTATCGTTGTTGATCCTTCCAAGGTAGAAGCCGTGCTCAACTGGAAAAGGCCGACTAATGTCACAGAGATCAGGAGCTTTCTTGGACTGGCTGGATATTACAGACGGTTCATAAAAGACTTCTCCAAGATAGCTGTACCTCTTACACGTCTCACGCGGAAAGAGAACCCATATGTCTGGAGCAAAGAGTGCGAGAAGAGCTTTCAGACACTCAAGCAATTGCTGACATCTGCACCTATCCTCGCATTACCAGTCGAAGGCGCAGGATTCTCAGTCTACACCGATGCATCTGGAATTGGTTTAGGCTGCGTGTTAATGCAGAATGAAAAGGTGATAGCATATTCTTCAAGGCAGTTGAAGCCACATTAAGTCAACTATCCAGACCATGACTTAGAATTGGCTGCGGTGGTATTTGCACTTAAGATTTGGAGACATGACCTATATGGGGAGCAATTTATTATCTACTCCGACCACAAAAGCTTGAAGTACTTATTTTCTCAGAAGGAGCTCAATATGAGACAAAGAAGATGGTTGGAGTACTTGAAGGACTTTGATTTCAATATTCAATATCACCCAGGCAAAGGTAATGCAGTAGCTAATGCACTCAGTAGGAAGCCAGTAGCTTCTTTATCTTGTCTAGTCATGGGCGAGATGCAATTACTTGAGCAATTCGCCAGTTTGAATCTGAATATTGAGGAAAGAAGTGATAAGATGTTGGTATCTAATCTTAGAGCTCAACCTGACATTTTTGTCTAGATCAGAGAGCACCAGGCTAATAATCCATTCCTAGTTAAGGTCAGAGAGACCATAGCTGATAAACCAGATTTCTCCATCGCTGAAGATGGGAGAATATTATTCCACGCCAGGACTTGCGTGCCTGACAATGATAAATTGAAGAGAAAGTTGATGGATGAAGCCCACAAGACCAAGTACATAATTCACCCAGGCGCAACCAAGATGTACCAGGACATGAAAAGGTCATTTTGGTGGCCAAACATGAAGCGTAAGGTGGCTGAGCATGCCGCACACTGCCTCACATGCCAACAGGTGACAGCCGAACACCGTCGTCCTGCGGGTGTACTTAGGCCCCTGGACATACCCGAATGGAAGTGAGAGAGTATTGGAATGGATTTCATCATGAGTTTACCCCGAACTCATGGTGGACTTGATGCTATCTGGGTTATTGTGGACCGTTTAACCAAGTCCGCACACTTCCTTGCCATTAAGAGCACTTGGAGTGTGGATGTGTTAGTAGCATTGTATGTAAAGGAGATAGTAAGATTGCGTGGAGTCCCAGTATCCATTGTCTCAGACCGTGATCCCAGATTCACTTCTAGATTCTGGAAGGGACTTCAGATGGCATTGGGAACCAAGTTAAATTTAAGTACTGCTTTCCACCCACAGACGGATGGACAGACAGAAAGGACAAATCAAATAGTGGAAGACATGCTACGTGCCTGCACTATAGATTTTGAAGGTTATTGGAATGAATAGCTGTCCCTAATTGAATTTTCCTACAACAGCAGCTATCAGACTAGCATTAGGATGGCACCATTTGAAGCACTGTACGGAAGAAGTTGCAGATCACCTGTGTGCTGGAATGAGATAGGAGAACAACAATGGCTGGGACCAGACATGGTGCAGAGCACTAGTAGAGACATATAGATTATCCGAGATAGGATCAAGATAGCTTAGTCCAGGCAGAAGAGCTAGGCAGACAAAAGAAGAAGGGATTTAGAGTTTCAGACCGGAGATCATGTGATGCTGAAAGTATCCCCGACCAGAGGATTTCAAAGGTTCGGGATGAAAGGCAAGCTGAGACCAAGATTCATAGGTCCATTCGAAGTATTGGAAAGAGTTGGCGAGGTGGCATACCAACTAGCACTACCTCCCCAGTTTTCAACTGTGCATAATGTGTTCCATGTGTCCATGCTGAGAAAGTACGTGTATGATCCGTCACACGTAATCAGCTATGATGACATTATTTTGAACAAGGATATGACCTATGAAGAAAGTCCAGTGAAGATCTTGGACAAGAAGATGCAACAGCTTCGAAATCGATCTATACCCGTGGTAAAGGTATTATGGAGAAACCATGAAGTTGAAGAGGCCACGTGGGAGTCCGAAGCATTAATGCGACGAAATTATCCGGAGTTATTCAGTAAGTCATTCTTCCTCTTATGATCATATGAATTTGGGGACCAAATTCTTTTAAGAGGGGGAGGATGTAGCACCCTTGATTTTTAAAACCCAAATAAAATAAAATTTCTATTTTTAATAAATGAGAAAAATAGATTTAATTAGAATAAATGAGCAATAAGTGAAATAAAAGGGAATTAAATTAAGCCAATTAAGTTAAAACCCTAATGGATTGTGTAAATGGTTTAATTACAAAATAATGGGCCTAATAAAGTGGAGCCCATCATGGGATGAGAAATAATTATCCCAATTTCGGAATTTATTAATTAGTAAATAGTAAAAGGTTAGGATAAATACTAAATAACCCATAAATATCCAAAATAAGAGTCCTTACCTCAACCTAAACCCTTGGCCACGAAATTGGCTCTCTTCTAAATCCTATTAGGTGGATAATTAAGGGAATTAGGGAGATAAATAAGGAAAACTCGGATTTATTAGGAAAGAAAGGAGTTTTAGCAAGAAGGGACTCTTAAGCCATACAAAACACCTCAAACTTCGACCCTAGGAACCATAGTTCGCTTTTGGAGTTTTGGGAGATGAAGGAAAAGGTTGGAGGACGAGGATCTTGGAGGATAAGGGCTGGAGTTTGGTGTTCTTCATCATTTTTTCGTCTTCAAACTAAGGATTTTCTTACTCCGCGAAAAAGGCAGGCAATCTCTCAAGCCAAATCCGTGTAAAAATTACCCTAGGAAGACTTCATGTTCTCGAGCAAAAGTCCTCTGGTTTCGCTGCATTTCGATCCCTATGAGGGAGAATTAATTCTTTGAATCCCTGTAAGTTCCATGTCCCCGACCCTTTATGTTTGTTTTCGAACCTCGGGCATACATGATCGCATGCCATAAGAAAATTCTCATAAATACTACATTATTTAGCTTTCAAACGCCCCTAGTTTGCCTAATTTTTATCTTGTATCCATCTCTAATTAATTTGTTGAACCCTGTCTGTGCATGTTTAGGTCACTGATATGTCACTTGATCACAACATGCCTAAACCTTGTCTATTTTCAAATTAATCGTGCATGTTGATAGATCTATGTGTCTACTTTCATTCAAAACTAGTTTCATGCTTTTTGGATAATCGTGTGATTTTATATGGAATTTAGAAGAGCCCTATAGCAAGCAGGTTTACCCAGAAAAAAGGGTAAATGGCCGGACCCTCCCTGATATCGCGGCGGTGCGACCCGCCGCGATACCAGCGGGGTCGCGGCTGGCGGGTGCGACGCGTTAAGAAACGCGGAGGCCTAAGCTGCCGTGATTCCTGGCGTGAACCGGACTGGGCCAGTTGGTCTTCGGATTGCGATCGAGCCCCCGTCGCGACTTGAATCGCGGCGGGTAGGCCCGCCGCGATTTAAAGATTTCGGCCAGAAATTTAATTTATGTACATGCCCTTGCTGTTTGGGCTATATGACCCTTATTTAGACATGATTAAATCATGTTATAGTTAATTCAACTTGGTAAATAAATAAATGGCAATAATGATATAAATTTAATTATTTAAAAGCCATTTGCATGATTTATCATAATCTCATGATTTCTTTACACTTGCACACACATAACATTGTTATTTGCCATTTGACCCTAATAATTTATGCAATAATGTATCCGGTAAATTAGCGAAATAAATGACTAAATTACCTTATTTTATTAAATACATTTGTCTTCATTTTATATGCGCGTTTTGAATACCGTTATCGTTTTCCCTTGGCTTCGAGCACTCGAGGCACGACGGACCAGTTTTCTATACACTTTCTCTTGACTTGGACCACCTCTCCATCGGGAATACTCTCGACTGGGCCAAAGACTCCTTGTCAAGGCCTCCATAAGTCTTCTTGGCTTTGGCGCACGTCCTTCGCCGACGAGCTGGTTGTACCCTAAAACCCATTACACCTTAGGGATCAGTACGATCCATGGCCTTAGTGTGTTCTCTCCTTATCTTGTGATCATGCCAGACCATCTAGTCTGTGTACACAGCACGGATAGTGGGCGGTGATGATTTCTACTAGACTTTCGGTACACGACCTTGTGCCGTGCAACTGTGACTATCATTGTTTATCGCGTTTTACGATATTTTCTCTATCTCATCTACTATCAATATCCTCTCATCTGTTCACATTCTCTCTCTACACTCTCGTCTATCTTGTCTACTACTCTTATCTATTTGTTGGTACTCTTTTGGCCATTCTTGTGATTGTCTAAGATAACGAAATGACTAATGCCAGTGTAATGGGGACCGATCAGGTCCTGGGAGGAGCGCCCGAAAAGTGCTAGTGCCCATGGGAGTTAAAATGATCAAGGATATGTTACGACATGCATCCAGCGCCATCATACTATCAAGATTAATCTATGACAATCAAAATGCTATCTATACAAGTGCAATCATTATCTTTACTAGAACACCGTTGTGCAATTTACATGCTATATCATTACATGGCCATTCTATTATCGTTTGCGTTGTGCTATTTTCCCTGTGCCAGATGCTATTATTCTCTCGTTATCGTTACTTGATCTACATGACTCTTCTCTTTAGTTACTCTGCCATTAAGACATTAATTATTTAAAGCATACTTGTTGTCATGAGATATTAAGTCCTACTGGGCGTTATTCGCTCATCCTGTGTTTTTATTTAATGTGTTTCATGCAAGTTTGACGATGACCATACTCACGAGGACGGGATTGAGGATGATGCTCAGGAGTGACCTTGTTTCAGCCACCCGTGTTTTAGTAGTTTAGAGTCAGTTAGTCCATATGTATTAGTTTGGTTTTCAATAAAGTACTCTGGGCCCTGTTCGAGCCAAGGGTCCGAACCTTCAAGAAGAGTGTTGGCGCTTCGGCTGGTGGCCCCACGACCGAGGGGGTTATTCATAACGAGCAGGTGAGTGAAATGGGCAGCCCCAGTCCTTCCACCTACTGCCCCAACACCAACACTAGGGCCCTACAACCGCAACAACCCTTACACTACCAACAACCCCAACAACCCTCACATCACCAGTAGCCCCAGTGGCCACAGTACCAACAACCTCCCTCGTACCACCAACAACCTCAGCAGCCGCAATACCGTCAGCCTCCACAGCCTCAATACCAGCAACCCGCTCCTCCCCAGTACCAACCCCAGCAGCCTCCTCCTGCACCTCCCCAATACAATCAGGTCCCTCCTCCGACAGTTACGAAGCCCAGTAACCCAGACATCCTCCCGGCCTGAGGAGAACCCACTACCCTCCACTGCCAGAAACCCTCCCCGATATCTTTAACGCCCTCATGGCCGCCGGTGCACTCACCTTGCCCAGGGAAAGGCTGCAATGGCCTCCCAATGTTGACACCTCTCGATATTGTGAGTTCCACCGGGGACCGGGCCACACTTTGGAGGCATGCTTCCACTTCAAGGACTACATTTACAACTTAAATGACAATGGAGGCATAGACTGGGCAGAGATGAGGAAATACATTGCTGAAATAAAGGCGAGGAGGCCACCCCAGCAATAACAGCAGCCACAGCAGCAGCAGCAGCAATAGCAACTCCAAGTTCCCTAGCAACAGCCCAACATGGGCATTGTTCAGAACCCACTCCCGGAGCACCAGGCTCCGAACCAGCAAGTCAATGCCTTCACGGCGTCTCCCCGATACGGAACACAAAGTCAGCCGATGAAGCAGCCTCTACATCCACCTCCTCTTCCCACTCCCCCTTCATCTTACCACCCTTCATCCGTATACCTACCCCCGATAACCCACTACCCTCCTTTCTATGCATCCCTACCCGTCACTCCATTCCATCCAGTGAACCCGCCAATCCACCACTCATCTGCCAATCTCCCGCTGCCACGACTGTAACGTTCCGACCGTTCGGATCGTTCTTGTGTGGACGTGGAGGCCAGTGTATGGCCGATGACATGTGTGTGGCAGGTGATTTCCGCAGGTTTTGAAGTTTTGCCCAAAGCATTCTCTGTTTCTCGGTTGCTAACGCGGTCGTTTGGAGGGTCGCGATGGGATCGCGACAGTGAGGAGTGTCGCGATATGATCGCGACAGTCCGTAGAGTCGCATTAATGAAACCGCCATTTTAAGTGATCGGGTGTCGTCAGCGGATTAAGGCGACAGTCTTGAGCGTCGCGATGAGATCGCGATCGTGCAGAATGTCGCGTTCTTACCTGCGTTGTGTTTTTAAGTAACCCTAGCAGAATAGAGTAGATGAAAGCTCTGTTCGGCCAGGGGGTTTTGCTGTGGGATTTTGGGTGATTTGGCTTGCTAGAGCTCGGTTCGACGAGTTTCCACCGCGAGGACGTTGCGTGGAGCGGAGGGAACCTCGTACGAGCTTCGTTCTTCGCGTTCTTCGCGAAGGTAGGGAGATTTCCTAAGTTTTGATCCGTGGATCTCCCATGTGAAGTGGTTAGTGTGTTTCCTGCTTTCTAAAACATAGATAGCATGTGTAGGAACACATTAAAGCATGAAAATGGATTGAAACTTTAGGTTTTAATGAGTTTGGGGTGATCCGGATGAGGGATTCCGGAGCAGGGTTCGCACCTGCTATCGCAGTCGCACGGAGAGCCGCGATCAAGTCGCGACACCGCAAGCTGTCGCGTTATGAAGGCGGTCTATCGCGCCGCCGTGACAGCAGCCGAATGTTGTCATTCGAGCTTAGATATAACTGTATGGTTATTTGTTCAGCATGGTTTATGTTTTGTGATGATAGAAAGAGGTGCATTGGCACTCTCTATGCTCGGGGAGCGTGTGGTGTGTGGTTTACTTGTTGTTCACGGTTTACGAGAGGGTTTCACGTGGCTTGAGCGTTGCGCACGTGGTTTCTGTGTACGTAGTGTGTAGTTTGACGCCTTCCGTGGATACCTCTTCAGTTGGGAGCCCCAGGTTTTGTGTGAGCCAGGCATGTGAGTGCTCGGGGCTTGTCCCGGTACTAGATACCGACGAGGTCTTGTCGTCTTCCTGGACACCCTCACTCTTGTGTTGAGTAGTACGTCCGGCTGAGGGAAAGACGGCAGTGGGACAGCGACTAGAGAGTTGGTTGTGTTGTCGCTTGTAGCGCGCTCGTAGTTGGGGGAGACGCACACCAGTAGACGTATTGAACCCCAGCTAGTCCTGTTTTCCAGTGCCTCACTTTAGGGAGCTCGGGCCGGAGTCCCTAAAGGTGTTAGGCATGGGCCTGCGTGGTGTGTGACCTGCAGGTTGTGGTGGTTTAGTTGGACTCCACAGTTCTTGTACTTGTTTAGTGGAGCGGCAGCTGGACCTTTCGTCCGTGGCTGCGAGACTGAGAGGTGGTCCTGTGTGGTTTGTCCGGGTCAGTAACTGGTGTCGCGAACCAGTTGACGTGGCTCGAGTGTGGCGTTTTCTCTACAGTAGCTCGTACACTTGTTTGGTGTTGCCGTTTATTTAATTACGTTGATCCCTGTTTAGCGGCAAATGGTAAGATGTACTTACAGTTTTATATCCTGCTTGATATTATTATAAATTGTTAGTGTAGCACCTTCTGCTTTGCTACTTGTGTTGGTTTGCTCGGTTTCTAGGGAGTTTCCCTACTGAGCCAGTGACACGTGAGGCTCACCCCTACCTCCTACCAGGTGAGGGAGATCCGGAGATTTCGCGTCTGTCGTCCAGTGGAGGGTCTGCACCACCAGCAGTGTAATTCTACTTTTCTGTTGTGCACCTCGGGGTATGCCCCAGGTTCTGTTGTAGTTTGGCTACAGTTGTGCTATGGCTATGTATATTACATGTAAATATTTGTGAGATTGACAGATTTTATGAATGTTTGAGTTGATTCCTCTATATTTCTACGGACTCGTGGTTTGATATCCCTTGCGAGGCTTCGGCCCGTTCGCGGGAGGCGGACTCGAGTCAGGCTTGCTATCAGGTTAGCGGGTCTGATTGGCGAGAAACGTCACAGTTGGTATCAGAGCAAAAGTCCGTAAGAATATAAAGGAATTGGAAATACATAGCCATGTCTTTACTGTAACCCATTGCTGGTAGTGACCCTGATTTTGTATTGATTTCTTGTGTATTGTGTTGTTGGAATAATATTTGTGTAGGTTTAGTAATGGCCGAAAGGAGAGATGTTGGAGATGATGGAGAAGGATCAGGAGGGGATCCTACCTAGAGGATGATGGAGAGGATTTGAGAGAGTTTGACAGAAATTCGAGTGAGATTGGATCAGCAACCACCGGTACAACCAGCGGCAGTAGTACCACCATTACCAGAGGAGGCAATACCAGTATCTCCAGTTCCAATTCCACCCGGAATAGAAGTACCTCCTGTAGTACCTGTACAACCGGCAGTTCTAGTGAGACCATTTAATAGAGAGGAGACTACGGTGCTTGTGGAACAGTTTTTGAGATTGCAACCCCCTACATATTCGGGAGGCCCCAACCCGGATACAACGGAACATTGGATACATGAGATTGAGAGGGTTTTTACAATAATGAGATGTCCCCAGGAAGATAGAGTATTACTTGCGGCATATCAGTTACGAGGGTTTGCGCAGGAATGGTGGCGGCTGAAGATGCAGACAGTCTTTACAGGCAGGGTGGAGGATACTATCTTATGGTCGGAATTCTTGTCAGTCTTTAATGATTCCTTCTTCCCAATGCAAATTCAGCAAATGAAGAGAGAGCAATTTAGAACATTCCAGCAAGGGAATCTTTCAGTGCTTGAATATCAGATGAGATTTATAGCCTTGAGTATGTATGCCCCATATGTTGTGACAGATAACACAATGATGGTGGAATACTTTATTCGAGGTCTGAGGCCGGAATTGCAAGATGCAGTGATTCCATTGATGTGTAGAACAGTGGAAGAGGCAGCTCAGCGAGCAGCAGTACTTGAGAGGACTGTTCGGGCCAGGCAAGGGCAGTCTCAGGCAGGTGGATTGGGTTCAGGTAGTTTCCGGTATCCGCAATCGTCAGGAGGAAGTAGTAAGGGAAAAGCACCTTCCGGAGCTTCTTCATCATCTGGAATAGGAAAATAGGGTAAGCAGATTAAGAAATTCTTTCAAGGAGGCCGAGGTAGAGGCAGGCAGCAGGGTTTTCCGCAGGGAGGTTTTCAGCAGGGTCGTGGTTATAGACCACCTGTTCCAGAAGAGTCCCAGCAGAGTACGGCAGGGCAGCCATCGGTACCTCCATCTTTCCGATGTTATAATTGTGGACAGCCAAGACATTTAGCAAGAAATTGCCCATATCCTCGAGAGCAGACTTATGGTAGAGGTATTCAACCGCAACAGCAGCAGCCTTTTCAGCGGTCAGCAGAGCAGGGTAGAGGTTCACCATATCAAAGAGGAGGACGAGGTCGAGTAATGGCTATTACTAGAGCTCAAGCGGAAGCATCTAATCTTGTTGAAGGTATTCTACCTTTCTTTGATTTCACTGCTAAAGTATTAATTGATCCGGGTGCTTCTCATTCATTTATTTCCGAAGATTTTCTGGATAGCATGGTACATCCTTTAGAAGAGAAATTTTGTGAGTTGGTAGTGGAAATTCCCTCAGGAGGGTATTTGTTGACTTCTTGCTTTTTAGAAGATGTTCCAATAGTGATTCATGGAAATCAAATGCCTGCAACATTATATGCTTTAACATTGAAAGAATATGATGTGATTTTGGGAATGGATTGGTTAGAGGCCTACGGGGCATTGGTTGATTGTAGAAAGAAGAGAGTCAGATTTTGCAGACCTGGTGGCGAAGTGTTTGAATTTCAAGGTATGCCTTTTTACACTCCCAAATTCATTATTTCTGCACTTAGAGCTAGAAAGTTAATTAATGCGGGATGTGTAGCGTATCTTGCCTCTGTTAGTCTAGTTGAATCTGATAAGTCTGTAGATTCAGTGCCAGTGGTTAGAGAATTTGCAGATGTGTTCCCAGATGAGTTGCCAGGTTTAGCTCCGCATAGAGAAGTGGATTTTACAGTGGAATTGCAACCAGACAGTTTACCTATTTCTAAGGCACCATATAGAATGGCTCCAGCTGAATTGAAGAAGCAATTGCAGGAATTGTTGGAAAAAGGTTTTATCAGGCCTAGTCAATCACCTTGGGGAGCGCCAGTGTTATTTGTTAGAAAGAAAGATGGTAGTCTAAGAATGTGTATAGACTACAGGCAGCTGAATAAAGTTACAATTAAGAATAAGTATCCACTTCCTAGGATTGATGATTTGTTTGATCAACTGCAATCAGCTAAAGTGTTTTCCAAGATAGATTTGAGATCAGGATATCATCAATTGCGGATCAGAGAAGAAGATATTGAGAAATCAGCTTTTCGGACCAGGTATGGGCATTATGAATTTGTTGTGATGCCTTTCGGATTGACAAATGCACCTGCAGCATTTATGAATTTAATGAATAGAATATTTCATCAGTACTTGGATCAGTTCATAGTGATTTTTATTGATGATATATTAGTTTATTCAGCATCAGAAAAAGAGCATGCAGATCATTTGCGGATTACTTTGCAGATATTGAGAGATCATCAGTTATTTGCTAAGTTTAATAAATGTGAATTCTGGTTGAAGGAATTCAGTTTTGGGTCATGTGATATCAGGTGAAGGTATTGCAGTAGATCCAGCTAAAGTTGAGGCAGTAATGAAATGGGAAGAGCCGAGGACAGTGTTTGAGATTAGGAGTTTTCTGGTTTGGCAGGTTATTACAGAAGATTTATCCAAGACTTTTCCAAGATAGCGGCACCAATGACAAGGTTAACAAGAAAGGTGTTCCTTTTGTGTGGTCTTCGGAATGTAGGCGCAGCTTTGCAGAGTTGAAGAAAAGGTTGACATCAGCACCAGTTTTAGAGATTCCATCGGGAAGTGGTGGATTTGTTCTATATGCAGATGCATCCAAGAAAGGTTTGGGTGCAGTATTGATGCAGCATAGTAAAGTGATTGCTTATGCCTCCAGGCAATTGAAGAAGCATGAGGAGAACTACCCAACTCATGATCTAGAGCTGGCAGCGGTTGTCTTTGCATTGAAGATTTGGCGGCATTATTTGTATGGTGAAAGATTTGAAATTTTCACTGATCATAAGAGTTTGAAATATATTTTCTCTCAGAAAGATTTGAATCTAAGGCAGCGCAGATGGATGAAATATCTAAAGGATTATGACTTCAATTTGGCATATCATCCAGGCAGAGCAAATGTGGTGGCAGATGCATTGAGCAGAAAAGTGGTTATGAATCAACTTATGATCAGAGAATGGAAACTTTATGAGAATGTGGCGGAGAATTCTTTATATGTGCCAAGCAGTCAGCGCAGAGTAATACTAGCGACTAATGCAGTAGAGTCTTCTCTTTACTGGCAGATAGTAGAGGCACAAAGAGCTGATGCTAATTTAGCAGACATTCTTAGAATGGATGAAGTGAATTTGGGGCGTGATAATGTGGCTAGATTGAAAGGAAGATTGTATGTCCCAGAAGATGCTAAAATTAGACAGAAAGTTTTGGAGGAAGCTCACAGATCAAGGTACACTATTCATCCAGGTAGCACTAAAATGTATCAAGATATGAAAAAGCATTTTTGGTGGCCGCATATGAAAGAGAAATTGCAGAATTTATAACCAGATGTGCAGTATGTCAGCAAATAAAAGCAGAGCATCAAAAACCAGGAGGATTGTTGCAACCATTACCCATTCCGCAGTGGAAGTGGGATGATATAGCAATGGATTTCATAGTTGGTTTGCCCAGTTCATCAGGTCATAATGCAATATGGGTTTTTGTGGATAGATTGACCAAGGTTTGCAGATTATTGCCAGTTAGTATGTCTTGGTCAGTTGATAGATTAGCTAAGTTGTATTTGGAAAGGATTGTACCTTTGCATGGAATACCAATTACTATAGTTTCAGATCGAGATCCTCGATTTACTTCAGGTTTTTGGAGGAGTTTACAAAGAGTTGTCGGCACAGAGCTAAGGTATAGTTCAACTTATCATCCGCAAACAGATGGGCAGACGGAGAGA
The DNA here is from genome assembly GCA_014218235.1 of Colocasia esculenta. NCBI lineage: Eukaryota > Viridiplantae > Streptophyta > Magnoliopsida > Alismatales > Araceae > Colocasia > Colocasia esculenta. The sequence goes on along the minus strand of CM024755.1, from coordinate 20,283,025 downwards.
ACAATTCAGACTATTGAAGACATGTTGAGAGCTTGCTGTCTTGTGTGGGGAGGCATTTGGGAGCGTCATTTGGGTCTAGTAGAGTTTGCATATAATAACAGTTATCATTCAAGTATTGAAATGGCACCTTATGAAGCATTGTATGGTAGACCGTGCTGATCACCGTTAAATTGGCATGAAGTAGGTGAAAGACAAGTTTTGGGCCTAGAATTAGTTCGTCAATGTGCAGAAACAGTGAGATTCATCCAAGAGAAATTGAAAACAGCTCAGAGTCGTTAGAAGAGTTATGCAGATGTTAGACGCAGACCATTACAGTTTGAAGTAGGTGATTATGTATTTTTAAAGGTATCTCCTACTAAAGGTGTATTAAGATTCAGTAAGAAAGGCAAGTTAAGCCCGAGATATGTTGGACCGTTCCAAATCAAGGAAAGATTGGGTGAAACAGCCTATAGATTAGACTTGCCAGCAGATTTCACGGATGCGCATGATGTCTTTCATGTCTCAATGTTAAGGAAATATATCAAGGATCCATCCCAAGTTGTCAGCTATCAAAGAGATGATTTTAAGCCGGATATGACAATGCCGGAGTATCCAGTGCAAATTTCAGGCCACAGAACTCAAAAGCTCAAGAATAAAGAAATTGAGTTGGTAAAAGTTAGATGGGAAAATAGACAAGGTGGTGAAGATACTTGGGAACTAGCGGAAGAAATGAGAAAGGCATATCCATATTTGTTTGAGTAAGTTTTATTCTTTTTAGGTGATAGTATCATGTTAGTTAAATTGAAAATTTGATAGTTGGCTTTTGATTTTAATTTCGAGGACGAAATTTCTTTTTAGGTGATAGTAATGTAACGTTCCGACCGTTCGGATCGTTCTTGTGTGGACGTGGAGGCCAGTGTATGGCCGATGACATGTGTGTGGCAGGTGATTTCCGCAGGTTTTGAAGTTTTGCCAAAAGCATTCTCTGTTTCTCGGTTGCTAACGCGGTCGTTTGGAGGGTCGCGATGGGATCGCGACAGTGAGGAGTGTCGCGATATGATCGCGACAGTCTGTAGAGTCACGTTAATGAAACCGCCATTTTAAGTGATCAGGTGTCATCAGTGGATTAAGGCGATAGTCTTGAGCGTCGCGATGAGATCGCGGTCGTGCAGAGTGTCGCGTTCTTACATGCGTTGTGTTTTTAAGTAACCCTAGCAGAACAGAGTAGATGAAAGCTCTGTTCGGCCAGGGGGTTTTGCTGTGGGATTTTGAGTGATTTGGCTTGCTAGAGCTCGGTTCGACGAGTTTCCACCGCGAGGACGTTGCGTGGAGCGGAGGGAACCTCGTACGGGCTTCGTTCTTCGCGAAGGTAGGGAGATTTCCTAAGTTTTGATCCGTGGATCTCCCATGTGAAGTGGTTAGTGTGTTTCCTGCTTTCTAAAACATAGATAGCATGTGTAGGAACACATTAAAGCATGAAAATGGATTGAAACTTTAGGTTTTAATGAGTTTGGGGTGATCCGGATGAGGGATTCCGGAGCAGGGTTCGCACCTGCTATCGCGGTCGCACGGAGAGCCGCGATCAGGTCACGACCCCGCGAGCTGTCGCGTTATGAAGGCGGTCTATCGCGCCGCCGCGACAGCAGCCGAATGTTGTCATTCGAGCTTAGATATAACTGTATGGTTATTTGTTCAGCATGGTTTATGTTTTGTGATGATAGAAAGAGGTGCATTGGCACTCTCTACGCTCGGGGAGCGTGTGGTGTGTGGTTTACTTGTTGTTCACGGTTTACGAGAGGGTTTCACGTGGCTTGAGCGTTGCGCACGTGGTTTCTGTGTACGTAGTGTGTAGTTTGACGCCTTCCGTGGATACCTCTTCAGTTGGGAGCCCCAGGTTTTGTGTGAGCCAGGCACGTGAGTGCTCGGGGCTTGTCCCGGTACTAGATACCGACGAGGTCTTGTCGTCTTCCTGGACACCCTCACTCTTGTGTTGAGTAGTACGTCCAGCTGAGGGAAAGACGGCAGTGGGACAGCGACTAGAGAGTTGGTTGTGTTGTCGCTTGTAGCGCGCTCGTAGTTGGTGGAGACGGACACCAGTAGACGTACTGGACCCCAGCTAGTCCTATTTTCCAGTGCCTCACTTTAGGGAGCTCGGGCCGGAGTCCCTAAAGGTGTTAGGCATGGGCCTGCGTGGTGTGTGACCTGCAGGTTGTGGTGGTTTAGTTGGACTCCACAGTTCTTGTACTTGTTTAGTGGAGCGGCAGTTGGACCTTTCGTCCGTGGTTGCGAGACTGAGAGGTGGTCCTGTGTGGTTTGTCCGGGTCAGTAACTGGTGTCGCGAACCAGTTGACGTGGATCGAGTGTGGCGTTTTCTCTACAGTAGCTCGTACACTTGTTTGGTGTTGCCGTTTATTTAATTACGTTGATCCCTGTTTAGCGGCAAATGGTAAGATGTACTTACAGTTTTATATCCTGCTTGATATTATTATAAATTGTTAGTGTAGCACCTGCTGCTTTGCTACTTGTGTTGGTTTGCTCGGTTTCTAGGGAGTTTCCCTACTGAGCCAGTGACACGTGAGGCTCACCCCTACCTCCTACCAGGTGAGGGAGATCTGGAGATTTCGCGTCTGTCGTCCAGTGGAGGGTCTGCACCACCAGCAGTGTAATTCTACTTTTCTGTTGTGCACCTCGGGTATGCCCCAGGTTCTGTTGTAGTTTGGCTATAGTTGTGCTATGGCTATGTATATTACATGTAAATATTTGTGAGATTGACAGATCTTATGAATGTTTGAGTTGATTCCTCTATATTTCTATGAACTCGTGGTTTGATATCCCTTGCGAGGCTTCGGCCCGTTCGCGGGAGGCGGACTCGAGTCAGGCTTGCTATCAGGTTAGCGGGTCTGATTGGCGAGAAACGTCACAACGACACCTCCACCCACCAACTCACAAGCCCCATTCCTGCGCAACCCTTCCACCATACCACCACAGTCAAATCACCCATCCCCCACACCGCAACCACAACCATCAACCAACCCGTCTTTCCCCCCCACACCATCAACCATACCCTTTATCAACCCTAACCATCGAGCCCCCTTTCTTCTTACTCCCACAATAAGAAAAAGTGCCATTACCGACGGATATTTCTGACGGAAATATTTTCGTTGGAAATGCCGATGGATATTCCGACAGAAAAAGTTCCATCGGTACATAAATCAGAACTTCCGACGAATATTCCGACGGAAATATTTCCGTCGGAAGTGCCGTCGGTACTTCCGCCAATTTCCTCCCCCACCATCCCCACGAAACCCACCTCTCTCTCTCTCTCTCTCTCTCTCTCTCTCTCTCTCTCTCTCTCTCTCTCTCTCTCTCTCTCTCCTCTCTCTCTCTCTCTCTCTCTCTCTCTCTCTCTCTCTCTCACCGCTCGCCGTCGCCACGCCCCTCGTCGCTCGCCGCGCCGCTCGCTGCCTGCAGTGCCACCGCCAGCCGTCACGACTGGCCTCGCCAATACCGAGCTTGCCGTCAGTGCCGCCGTACCGCCGTTGCCGCCGGGTACGTATCCGGCCTCCCCTCTCCCCCTTCCCCGACGACCCCCCTCCCCCTCCTGTCCGCAGTCCCCCCCCCCCCCCCACCCCAACAGGTGACCCCCCTCCCCCTCCCTTCCCCACCTCTGCCAACCCCCTCCCTCAACAGGGACGACTCCCCCCTCCCCCCTATCGCCCCCCTCCCCCTCCGGCCGTCCCAGCCCCCCCGTCGCCCCCCCCTCCCCCTCCCTTCCCCATCCCAGCCACCCCCTCCCCCAACAGGCGACCCGCCCTCCCCCTGTTGGCCCCCCCCTCCCCCTCCGGCTGTCCCAGCCCACCCCCCTATCGCCCTCCCTTTCCCTCCCTTCCCCACCCCTGCCACCCCCTCCCTGTTGCCCCCCCCCCTCCCCCTCCCGTCCCAACCCCCCCTGTCGGCCCCCCTCCCACTCCCGTCCCAACCCCCCCTGTCCCCCCCCCCTCCCCCTCCCGTCCCCAACCCCTGCACCCCCTTCCCCATCCCTGCCCCCCCTCCCCCAACAGGCGAGCCCCCCCTCCTCCACAGTCCCCCTCCCTCCCCCCTCCCCCACAGTCCCCCCCTCCCCCCTCCCCCACAGTCACCCCCCGCCCCACAATCCCCCCCTCCTCACAGTCCCCTGTAGGGGTGTAAACGGAACCCGATATTCTGATATTTCGACGACCCGATTCCGATAAAAATTATCGGTTTCGGAATCGGAATATGATACCGATAGCTTATCGGAATCGGTATTCGATATTCCGATAAGTTATCGGAATCGGAATTGAAAAAATAATCGGAATCGGTATCGGTATCGGTATCGGTTATTCCGATAAATTATCATAAACTCAAGGTAAAATTATGGTAAACACCTTACCTTATCGGAATTTCGGTTCCGGTAGTGTTATCGGAACGGAATCGGAACTAACCATTCTTATCGGAATCGGAATCAGAATCAGAATCATATTTCGGTTATCGGAATCAGAATCGGAATCTATGTTTCCGGTTCCGAACCCGACCCGTTTGCAGCCCTAGTCCCCTGGCATTTAATTATTAATTTGCTGCATATTTTTTATTTTCTTCATGTGTATATGCTCCATGTATTAGTAATTGTCTGAATTTGTTTCTATTATTTTGGCATTTACCAATTATTTTTAACCAAGTTGTTTTGGCATTCACCAATTGAGCTTTTATTGCGTCGGGACCAATATTTAATGTGAAAACTAAGTTTGGTCATGTTGGGACCCCAATTATCGATAGCCTCGACAACGATTATATATATCTCAACAAGAAATATTTAGTGTAAGTGCACAATTGCATTTGAGTTGTAAATGAGTGCATAAAAAACTAAGTTGACTCATAAATATACTTAAATTGGGTTCATAAATATTTGAATTAGACTTATAAAATGACATTTCAAATATGTCATAATTTATTTGTCTATTTTATGTGAATCAACCGAGATTAGTGATTTGATAAAATGACATGTCAGATTAGTGATTTTATCCAAACGTAACAAATTAATATGCATAAAGGAATATTTCTAGCATATTCTATAGATGCAGTACAAAGAGAGATTAGGGGAAAGACAGAGGTTGAGAGATGTAAATGATCTCTTCATCTAAGGGTCCAATTGTTCGAAACTCTATAAATGAGTATTTCTAGCATATTCTATAGATATGTTATGGCACATCATGACAAGGTTTATAATGCAAACATTTTCACATAACATGGTTTTGGTGACAATGCAAAATTATGATGAATTTTGCCCAATTATGCTATTAATAGGGTTATATACGAAAAAAAACTTCTATTATTATATTCTTATTCCTATAAAAAAATCTAGTTATTGAGATAGAGAGAGAGAGAGAGAGAGTCCACCATGTAGAGAATTCTGGTTAGGTTTGGTATGTAGACATGGTGAGAAAGAAATAAGTGTAATTGATATGGATATGGATAATTTTAGATAGATATGGATAATTTTGAGATGAGGACATATGCCTACCTTTAAGTTAGTTTGTTTATGTCGGCCATAAATCATACTTCACTTGTAATTTTTTTTCTTGATTAGTATTGTAGTTCTTACATTAATGTAATTCATTTACATGTATGTGTGAATTTGCTTTAATATTGCACTTGTTCACATGTAATATTTTGTTTTCATATTCCTTTTATATTTATGTAGGTTTTAAATTTGATCTATGCATGTATAGCAATTTATCACTGCACACACCTCACGAGAGCGTGTTAAGCCCGTGTCAGTGAACCTTCCCGTTCAAGACTTTGGGATTTATGTGCACGAGTCTTATTTTCAATGATGAGAACGTGTATATCAAACTCAATGTCTTGAATTGTCCTGTTTTGGACAGTTTGTGAATGTTTGATCGCAGTTAGGTGGTCATTTACTATGTGTTTGTATTATTTGTTGAAAATTTTGGGTGCTTCTACTCACTTCTCTCTGATATATCTTTATTGATTTAGAATATTTTCTTAACCACTTATTAGTAAGTGTTTAAGAAAATATCTTAATCAATAAATGTTTTTGGTATATCGGAGAGGTGTGGGGAGATGCTGTCGAAATTTTCAGCAAATAATACAAACACATAGTAAATGGTCATTTGAGTACGATCAAATATTCACAGATGGGTAAAAAGTGATAATCTAAATAATATATCCTACCTATTCATTTTGACTTACCCGAACGATGTGATGGCGTGTTGGATTTTAACTCGTGACATGACATTTAATCTGTGTAGGAAAAATGTCTTATGAGAATCGGCCATGGATGTACCGTGGAATAGCTAATGGAGTTGTGACAGAGGAGTTTAAAGACGGAGTTGACAGTTTCATTCAGTTTGCATTGAGTAATTCATTAGTAGCAGTTGATCCGATGGATAACATCCGATGTCCGTGTTCGGCTTGTAAGAACAGAAAGTGGATATCGACATGGGATGTGCAACATCATTTGTATATGAGAGGATTTGTTGCCCATTATGAGTTATGGTCATCTCATGGTGAGTTGAATATTCAGTCGTCTGAACCAGCCAGCTTTGCCTCCACAAGTACGTACGTAGACATGGTTGTCGATGCTGCTGGTCCGGAGTTCAATATTCATGATGACCAAACAAATGAAGAAGTGCCGAATGATACAGCTCAGAGATTTTATCAGTTACTTCGAGATGCTGATGAGCCATTATGGGATGGTTGTGAGAAGCATACACGGTTGTCTGCAGTGTCGCAGCTACTAAATTTGAAGTCTGAATTTCATATGAGCGAGAGTTGTTTTAATCGGCTTCTCTTACTCGTCAAGAGTATGCTTCCTTAATCAGAGAGGTTGCCTGATGATTTTTACCATGCGAAGAAGATGGCGAATGATCTGGGCTTAGTTTTATGAAAATTGATGCATGTCTGAATCACTGTATACTGTATTACAAAGATGATGCAGATAAGACATCATGTTGTGTTTGTAAGCATGATAGATTCAAGCCTAAGAGAGGAGACAAGTCAAAGAAGAAGGATGTTCCATATAAGTCATTGTGGTACTTTCCGATCACACCCAGATTGCAACAATTGTTCATGTCTTCGAAGACAGCTGGACATATGACTTGGCATGTGGAAAGAGTCCGTCGTGATGATGGTGAAATCAGTCATCCTGCTGATGGTGAAGCTTGGGCTCATTTTAGCCGTACTCATCCTTACTTCTCAAGGGATCCACGCAACGTGTGGCTGGGTTTATGCACAGACGGTTTCAATACATTCGGAGGCTCGGTGGCATCTTACTCATGTTGGCCAGTATTCCTAACACCGTACAACCTTCCGCCATGCATGTGCATGAAGCGTGAGAATCTATTCCTTTCATTGCTGATTCTAGGTCCAAAAAGTCCAGGAAAAAATATAGACATATATCTCAGACCGTTGATTGATGAGCTGAAATTGTTATGGTCAGATGGGGTTCTCTCTTATAATGCATCCATAAAATAGAATTTCAATTTAAAGGCTGCATTAATGTGGATAATAAGTGACTTTCCAGCATACAGTATGTTATCTGGCTGGAGCACACATGGGAGGTTGGCATGTCCTTATTGCATAGATGATTCTAAATCATTCGTGTTGAAATCTGGGGGAAAATCATGTTGGTTCGATTGTCATCGTCGGTTTCTACCGAGTGACCATCCTTTCCGAAAGCAAAAGGATTCTTTTATGAAAAATACAATTGTGATGGATGAGGTAGATATGGAACGGGTGTCTAGTGGAAACATGGCGAGGCGGGTCCAAAATTTACCGACTATATCACAACTGGCTGGTAGTACCCGACAAATCCCCGGCTTTGGGAAGATCACAATTGGGTGAAGCAAAGCATATTTTGAGAATTGTCTTATTGGTCAACACTTTTGATACGACATAACCTAGACATCATGCATATAGAGAAGAATGTTTTTGATAATGTGTTCAACACAGTTATGGACGTCAAAGGTAAAACGAAGGATAACGTCAAGGCACGAATGGATTTGAAAGTACTTTGCAGACGTCCAGAACTAGAGCTGCAGCATGTTCGTGGAAAAGTGGTGCAACCTAAAGCTTCATATGTGCTTGGGGCTAGACAGATTAAGGAAATGTTGCAATGGTTGAAGCAATTGAGATTTCCGGATGGATATGTCTTGAATATTGCCCGTTGTGTAAATGTCAACGAGGGGAAAATATACAGAATGAAGAGTCATGACTACCATATTTTCATGCAAAGACTGATGCCAATTGCTTTTCGTGAGTTGTTGCCGAAGCAAATATGGGGAGCAATGACTGAGCTGAGTCAATTCTTCAGGATTTTATCTGCATCAGAACTCAGACTTCATGACTTGCAAAATATGGAGTAAAATATAATATAGTCAGTCTGCAAATTAGAGAAGATATTTCCTCCAGCATTCTTTGATTCAATGGAGCACCTGATCATCCATTTGCCATATGAGGCTAGGGTCGGAGGACCAGTACAATTTCGATGGATGTATCCATTTGAGAGGTATATTCCTATGTCTCAATTTATTCACATTACGATGATCTTTTATATTTCATATCTATTCATTTGAATTATTATCGTAGGTGCATGCACGATCTTAAGATGAAAGTCCGCAACAAAGCACAAGTTGAGGGCTCCATTACCCAGACGTATCTTATTGAAGAGATATCGAACTTTTGTTCGATGTACTTTGACACGGAAATACGAACCTGACGCACTCAACCTCCACGTAATGATGATGGTGGAGATTCTAATGTGTCTGACCGACTCTCTGTATTCAAGTGTCCTGAATGAGTATTCAGATATTCTTCTACTCGTGCACTCGAAGACAGAGAGTTGGTAGCTGCGGAGATCTACATATTCATGAATTGCGCAGAACTAGACCCCTACATTGAGTAAGCTCTCAACACTAATGATGTACATCATTTGCGAGCAATACTGCAGAACTTAGAGGTTGTGTGACATTTACATTGCAGAGAGTTTGACTCGGTCATACTGCGACGGAATCCACGTCTGACTGACGTACAGGTTGAAAAGGAACGGGAGAAGTCTTTTCCTACTTGGTTAAGATCTCGAGTAAGTGTCTAAATATTTTGAAGCATAAGTGTTATGCTCTTATGCATACTTAGTTGTTGTAATTTGTCATTGTCTGTCCCTTTTTTTAATAATAGGTTGAACAAGGTTTTATTACTAATTCAAGAGTACAAGAGATCAGTTATGGACCCTCGAAGACTGTACGTGTCTATCCAGGCTACATTGTGAATGGATACCGATTTCACACGAGAGATTATGGACGGAATAAGTCTACGATGAACAGCGGCGTATGTGTGAAGGGAAGTGCCTACAATGAAAATGAAATAGACTATTATGGCATTCTTTTTAGAAGTCATTGAACTGCAATTTTTGGGATAAGGCAACAATGTATTTCTTTTCAAGTGTCATTGGTTTGATCCGACCTCTATTCGTAATGACACAACATATGGGATTGTCGATGTCAAGCATAAGTCCAAGTTGAGTACGTATGAGCCATTCATTCTGACGGCACAAGCCCAACAAGTTTATTATTCAAATTATTCATCCCTCAAATTGAGAGATTGGTGGGCTGCATGTAGAGTGAAATCAAGGCTATTCCTTGAGTATGAGCTTGTCCCGGCTGATGATGCGCTCGAAGGTGTTCATGACAATTTTTTCCAATCAGATCGGAGTGACGCACAAGAGTTGGCGGCTTCTACGCAGTTCAGTGTTGATGATATAAATGAACCAATTTGCTTATATAAGGACAACGAACAGGAAGAAGTTGACCCAAATGCCCTTGAGCGGGAGGTGGAGTCTGATGAGGAGGAAGAGCCCCCTGATGATGAGGACGAATTCGAGGAGGATGACGAAGATGGCGCTGAATTAAACATATCTTTTGCATCTGATGATGAATATAGATAATATTATAACATTTTGTAAGAACTGAGTGTTGTTGCTAATTATATGTTATTCAATAGCTACTTCAAATTTGAGTGCTGATGACATGTTATATCTTTATTTATCTCAATAGAGATATGGTATATGGAGGACGGAGTCGGAGGGTTTCCACCTCCGTAGGCCGAGGGTCCGCCTCCCTGTTCACGACAGGTATATGTATATGTAAACACAAAACTCTATATATTATTGTTCATATTAAATTCATATTTTCTAACGTACATACAATTTTGCAGGGACTGCCTCCCTGTCCACACCGGTCGTCCCGGCGACAGGTATATGTATATGGAAACACAAAACTCTATATATTATTGTTCATATTAAATTCATATTTTCTAACGTACATACAATTTTGCAGGGACTACCTCCCCGTCCACGCCGGTCGTCCCAGCGACAGGTATATGTATATGTAATCTATATATTATTGATCTTATTAAATTCATATTTTCTAATGTGTATATAATTTTGCAGGGACCGCCTCCCCGACCACTCCAGTAGCGCCACCTTTCCCTTCTTCCTCACCACCAGGTACATGTATGTTTCCATAGATTAGTTCGTTTCTTGTCTTCCAATTAATACAACAATAGTGTACTTAATTGTTTTCAACAGAGGTGGAGAGCCAGCATCCAGCAGCGGATGAGGAGGGGCCTCAGCTACCTGCATGGCAGCCATGTTGGATTTCAGGGTAAACTTGATCACTTCAAACTTACTGTATTTGTTATTTATGTTATAAAGTTCATGTACAAAATTAATGTGAAATTGCAGGGGGAAGATAGATCCCGGTTCTGCTTCCCGCTATATTACGACGCTGGTCCACACACACATTCCAGGACCAGTGGATGCATGGAGAGAGTTCTCGGTGCCCGTCTGGGATTTATTATTTGACATGTTCACGGTATTATTAATTTTTACTGATTTAAAGTCATTTCTTTAATTACTATCTCTGTTAGTGCACAAAGTTGAGTAATTTTATTTCTTTACAGCAGAGGTACACGTTCACGAGACCCGAGGATCTCCCTCGAGCTCGAGCTGTCTGGGAGTCTACTGCCCAGACTAATTTAAGAAAGTCGATGTATGAGGCCCGGGACAAGGCAATGAAGACCACAGGCAACCGGGATCCTATGGCTTGGCTGGATTACGACCCTGTTTGGCTGAGGAGGGACTATTGGGAGTCCCTTTGTGAGCGTTGGGCTACTGAACCATGGCAGGAGCGGTCACAGGAGGCAAAACGCAACCGATCAACTCATCCGGAGAAAAATGTGCATACTAGTGGGTCCGTCTCTTATGCGACCCACAGCCAAAAATTGGTAAGCATATTATTGTTCAATTGCTTAATACATTAATTATTATTGTGAAACTAACTAATTTTGTTGAATTGTAAGCATCAAGAGCTCGAGCGTGCCCCTACTTTTCGTGAGTTATTTGATCGGACTCATAAGCGGAAGGGGACGGATGACTATGTCAGTGAGAGTGCTCGCATGATTGCTGTAAATCAAAATATAAATTTTGAATTCAATTAAGATATTAAATAATAAAATAATTTGATTTCAATAATTTAGTTTTAATTTGTTCTGCAGGAGACCTATGACAGGACGATGGCAGATCGCTATGCAGAGGGCACTCCCCAGCCAGACTTGGATCCAGAGGCTTGGGTAGACGTAGCGGGAGGGCCGAGGAAGGGTCGAGTGTATGGCTTTGGGGACAGCTGGATACTACTCCAGTGTTGTCCTCATATGCGAGTTCGGTCGCTCCTCCGGCATACGCGAGTTCATCTGCTGCGCCGCCCGACAGTGGTGTAGAGGAGATGAGAACCCTCATCCGGGAAGAGCTACGGACGCACTTTGGCGTTATGGTCGAGCAGTTGATCTCAGCCATGCAGGGAGTACGCCCCTCACAGCCAGCCCCTCAAGTCAGTATTACTATTAATTTTATATAGTTTGAATGAAATGAAACCACTAAAGAAGGTCAAAAGGAAAAAAATAAATCTAAATTAAGAAACCTATAAAGAAGGTTCCTTTATACAATCAACTTATGGAAGGATAAAAAAGCCACATGAGCACTCAAATTACTATTCTAAGATAAACAGAAGTGTAAAGGGCGTTCAAATGACTAATCTAAAAAATACCCAAGGTAAAGGATCAGAACAAGCAACTCGGGGGTCCAAAATCCCAAATAGGGATCTCATCGGCGTGCCGTTCGCTCCAACACGACCGAGTGGGTGAAAGTGACGTGTGCGAACTGACAGAATCCGAATTGGATTCCTGGATTGGGTTGGGCGTTCAAATGACTAATCTAAAAATAACCCAAGTCTAAATGATCAAAACACGCAACCCGGGGGTCGAAAATTCCAAAATGGGATCAGATCGACGTGTCGTTCACTCTGATACGACCGGGTAGGTGAAATTGACGTGTGCGAACTGAGGGAAGCCGAATTGGATTCCCGGATTGGGTTGGGCATTCAAATGACTTATCTAAAAAAAAATCAAAGTCTAAAGAATCAAAACATGCAACCCGGGGTCCAAAATCCCAAAATGGGATCCGATCGACATGTGCGAACTGAGGGAATCCGAATTGGATTCCCGGATTGGGTTGGGCGTTCAAATGACTAATCTAAAAAAAACCAAGTCTAAAGGATTAAAACACGCAACCCGGGGGTCCGAAATCCAAAAATGGGATCCGATCGACGTGTCGTTCGCTCCGACACGATCGGGTAGGTGAAATTGACGTGTGCGAACTGACGAAATCCGAATTGGATTGGGCATTCAAATGACATATCTAAAAAAAACTCAAGTCTAAAGAATCAAAACATGCAACCCGAGGGTCAAAAATCCCAAAATGGGATCCGATCGACGTGTGCAAACTGAGAGAATTCGAATTGGATTCTCGGATTGGGTTGGGCATTCAAATGACTAATATAAAAAAAACCCAAGTCTAAAGGATCAAAGCACGCAATCTGGGGGTCTAAAATCCCAAAATGGGATCCGATCGACGTGCCGTTTAATCCGACACGACCGGGTAGGTGAAATTGACGTGTGCGAACTGACGGAATCCAAATTGGATTTCTGGTTTGGGTTGGGCGTTCAAATGACTAATTTAAAAAATACCCAAGGTAAAGGATCAGAACAAGAAACTCGGGGGTCCAAAATCCCAAATAGGGATCTGATCGTCATGCCATTCACTCCAATACGGCCGGGTGGGTGAAAGTGACGTGTGCGAACTGACGGAATCCGAATTGGATTCCCGGATTGGGTTGGGCGTTCAAATTACTTATCTTGAAAAAATCCAAGTCTAAAGAAAAAAAACACGCAACCCGGGGGTCCAAAATCCTAAAATGGGATCCGATCGACGTGCCGTTCGCTCCGACACGACCGGGTAGGTGAAATTGATGTGTGCGAACTGACGGAATCCGAATTGGATTTCCGAATTGGGTTGGACGTTCAAATGACTAATCTAAAAAAAACCCAAGTCTAAAGGATCAAAACACGCAACCGGGGGTCCAAAATCCCAAAATGGGATCTAATCGACGTGTCGTTCACTCCGACAAGATCAGATAGGTGAAATTGTCGTGTGCGAACTGAAGGAATCCGAATTGGATTCCCGGATTGGGTTGGACATTCAAATGACTAATCTAAAAATACCCAAGGTAAAGGATCAGAATAAGCAACTCGGAGGTCCAAAATCCCAAATAGGGATCTGATTGCGTGCCGTTCGCTCCGACACGACCATGTGGGTGAAAGTGACGTGTGCGAACTGACGGAATCCGAATTGGATTCCCGGATTGGGTTGGGCATTCAAATGACTTATCTGAAAAAAACCCAAGTCTAAAGGATCAAAACACGCAACCCAGGGGTCCAAAATCCCAAAATGGGATCCGATCGACGTGTCGTTTGCTCCGACACGACCGGGTAGGTGAAATTGATGTGTGCGAACTGACGGAATCCGAATTGAATTCCCGGATTAGGTTGGGCGTTCAAATGACTAATCTAAAAAAACCCAAGTCTAAAGGATCAAAACACACAACCCGGGGGTCCAAAATCCCAAAATGGGATCTGATCGACGTGCCGTTCGCTCCGACACGACCGGGGAGGTGAAATTGACGTGTGCGAACTGAAGGAATCCGAATTGGATTCCCAGATTGGGTTGGACATTCAAATGACTAATCTAAAAATTACCCAAGGTAAAGGATCAGAACAAGCAACTCAGGGGTCCATAATCCCAAATAGGGATCTGATCGGTGTGCCGTTCGCTCCGACACGATCGGGTGGGTGAAAGTGACGTGTGCGAATTGACAGAATCTGAATTGGATTCTCGGATTGGGTTGAGCGTTCAAATGACTTATCTGAAAAAAACCCAAGTCTAAAGAATAAAAACACGCAACCCGGGGGTCCAAAATCCCAAAATGGGATCCGATTGACGTGTCGTTCACTCCGACACGACCGGGTAGGTGAGATTGACGTGTGCGAACTGACGAAATCCGAATTGGATTCCCAGATTGGGTTGGGCATTCAAATGACTAATCTAAAAAAAACCCAAGTCTAAAGGATCAGAACAAGCAACTTAGGGGTCCAAAATCCCAAATAGGGATCTGATCGGCATGCCGTTTGCTCCGACACGACCGGGTGGGTGAAAGTGACGTGTGCGAACTGACGGAATCCGAATTGGATTCCCGGATTGGGTTGGGCGTTCAAATGACTAATCTAAAAAAAACCCAAGTCTAAAGGATCCAAAATATTTTCTAATTTAACTTGAGGAATAATCACATGTTTTAAATTTAATTTTTGAAAATAATGTTTGTATATTAATTTTTATTAATAATTTTCATATTAATTTTTTTTAATATAGGATCCTCCGGCACCTGACGATCATAAGGCGGGGACGGCGGACGATCCAACAGACCTATCTTGATTTTTAGCATTTATTATTATGTATGATTTATATTTATTATGTTTTATGATTTTATGTTTCATTGTGAGTACATGTTATTGTGGAATGCATGAATATTTTAACAGGTTTTGTAATTTATCATTGTTAATTTCTGTAATTTAAAAAAAATTACAAAATTTTGATGGGTTTTCTGACAGACATGATCCGTCGGAAATGTATAGTTGGCCGACAGAACTTATCCTTCGGCACGAAAGTTCCGACGGAATAATTTTTGATGGATTCTTTCCGTCGGAAGTTACCGATGGATGTTTTGACAAATTTTCTGACGGTCTTCGGTCGGAATACACTGACCAATTTTCCGACTAATTTCCGTTGGAAGTTACTAACGAATTTTCTGACGAAATATTCTGTTGGAATTTCCAATGGATTGCCGTCGGATTTGATTTCTGTCGGTAATTTCTGACTACAATTTTTCGATGGACGTCTTCCGATGACCGTTCGACGGAAAGTTGTCGGAAGGCCCCCTTTCCGACGGATTTCCGTCGGATTTCAGACGGATTATGTCTGTAAGAAATACCGCTTTTTCTTGTAGTGTCACACCCCACCTCCCGGTGCGGCGAGCATCCAATTGCCACATCAAATATTCTCTGACCAACCTTCTACCTCCTCTTCACCTCCTATTCTGTCGGCTCTGACAACAATATCGGGGGATAGCTCCGAGGCGACAATGGTGCTCCGGAGTGGGCGCATGTTCAACAGGGTGTTCCCCAGCAGCAAGAACATACATTGGCACCCCAAGAAGAAGAAGAAGCCCAGCCAGAGGAGTCCATCCCAGAAACACAGTACGACCTGCTGAAGCATTTGGACAAGACTCCGGCCAGAATCTCCATTCTGGAATTGATTAAGAGATCAGTGGTTCACCAGGAGGCCCTCATGCAATACCTGCATAAAGTAATGGTCAACGAGGACCTGCCGGTGAATCAGATCAGCATAGTATTGACACTCGCAAGCTCGCACCCGGCCATCACGTTTCATGAAGATGAGTTAGCACCGGTCGAGTCTCAGTGGTGTGCCATATGCCTCACAGTTAACATCAATGAGATCCGCGTGTCTAGGTGTTTGGTCGACTCTGGGGCATCAATCAATGTCATGTCCTCTGACATGCTGGAACTCATTGGGGTAACAGTACAGTCGATCCGACCCTCTGCCATCACCGTCACGGCCTACGACAACACTAGTAGGTCACCTAAAGGGGTCATCACACTAAAAATCGGACTGGGTTCGTCCGTCACTGAAATAGACTTCCATATCCTGGACATGGACCCAAGTTTCCGCATGATTCTGGGCAGGCCATTTATCCAGGCCCTCAGCGCAGTAATCTCTACCGTCTACCAATGTCTCAAATTTCCATACTGTAGACGTGAGATTTGGCCCATCTCCCGCAAGGCTATTTGGCCCATTAAGCCTCGTTTGACCATGTGTTGACCAGCCTCGGATCCCATGTAGACGGCAGCATCGATAGCCGCCGACTACAGGTCGGCGGCAATCCCCCTGGACGTTGACCCAAGTTGGCGTCCACCTCGATGGACGTCTGCATGAGGTTGGCGGCCTGATCCCTGGACGTCAATAGGGTTTACCAGGTCTGCGCAACTAACCCGAGATTCCAGCCCACTAGCACCCTTGTCTCGGCCATGCAACACACATAGCCGTTCCCAACGGGTATATGGGCCACCTAGGCACCCTCTTGACCCAGTAAAAATCCTACATGGCCTCTACCCATTGGTTGGAGCTTAAACACATAGATTGCCACATGTACAAGTGTGTTTCTTCACACTTGAGCATCCAATGCTCTCAACCCCGAGCTCACTGTCTATATAACTCCCCTTGGTCCCTCTGAACAAAGGGGGGAGAGGCTGGACGTCCACATGCTGTTGCTTTGAAAGAGGAGAGAGAAATTGCAATCAAGCTTCATCAACTCTTCCTCTTCTTCCTCTCACACTTCGGGACGTTCAGGAGGCTTCTTCCCGAGCTGGAGGAGCCCTGCAAGGAGCTACAACACCATCAAACGAGGATCCTCACCTCCATTCCTTTCCCTTTCTCTATTCTCTTTTAGTCATTTGCATATCACACACACTTTCCCACACACTCTAGGCACGTAGGGCACCTTCCTACACACCTAGAAAGGGGTTTCCCAACCAAAAACGGAGGGAAGAAGGGTGGTCATAACACTTGGCCACCCCTCTTCTCAAGTCCGCAACCGGTACGGGACTCTCCTTTTGGGCCTTCCACATTTCGTTTTGAACGTTTGCTGCACTATTTAGGGTCTAATTGAGTCTTGTTCTGTGGCAGGAACGATCCGAAGAAGACCGTGGAGCTCTCTTCCTTTGGCCGGCTGAAGGAGGAGAAGTTGGATCTCTACCATCACCCGCGACGCGAGGCTGCTACATCAACGTGATCAGAACAACCCCTTGGGCACAGGTAAGGCCCTGGCGATCGCAACTATCTCCCTTATATCACCGGTTTCCTTTGTTTTCTCCTCAGTCAACGCAGTCAACTCGGGGTCAACGGGGTCAACCGGCACATTCTCCATCGCCAACGAAGGAGCGGCACGTCCGTGAACCACCGTCGAAGAAGGCCACATCGTCGGCATTCGAAGACGGAGGCGAAACGAAACGTCCACAGCTCTTTTCTGGCGATCACGGTGGGACAACAGTGCTACTGCGGTCTGAGTGCATCCAGGTAGACGGCCATCGATCTTGCCGCCTACCCAGGTAAACGTCCAGTCTTCCTGCCGTTGAATTATTCTTAGCGTCCATATAGGGTGTCGTTTACTGTCTGTTAGCGTCAGTCGATATTGCCGTCGACTTATTTCTGATAAACTTGGCGTCAACTAGTTTGCCGTTTAGTTTCACAGAAACCTGTTTTTCCTCTGTTTTTTGTTTGTTTTGCTTCTTTTTTACTTTTTGTTTGCTTACTGTTTGTCACTAACAGTTCTCAGTCTCCAGGGGGTCTTCTTCTCCTCTTTTCTAGCCTCCCCTCACATTTCTAGGATCACCCTTCTTCGGTTTACAACCTTTTACTCGGGGATTCCCGCTCGGGTAAATCGGGTTGGCTCCGAAGAAAACTCTATAAGTCCCTAAATTCCGTGGATTCCCTCACGGTACGGGGCAGGAGGACCTTTACCCACCCTGTCTAGTCACCTACTCACCGGGATTCAAGTGAGTTTTGAGAGAACGGTCTTACAAATCAGTTTGACTTAGCACATAACTTTGGTATTTAAAAACTTGGGGACGTTGATTGCTAACATTGTTCGGTAGAAATCCACTTTTCTGTCTAAGCAGTAAAGTTAATCAACTTTGACCACTTTAAAATCCATAAGTTGTGTGCTAATGGACACTTGGTTGGACCCTGTTGACATGGCTAATAAACCGGCTTTTGAATATGATGATAATATCAATGAAATGGTCGGTATGATTAACACCAATGTCCAGCCTGAGGAGTCAGTCCAATCATCCTCTCAGGCTGATAATGAAGAAGTGAGTTTGAGGGTCAATCCCACTCATGACCAAAACAGTCAAGAAGACCCCGAGTTTTCTAAACTCATGTCCCGGTACTCGCCCGAGGATATCATTTCTATGCTTTCAAAGCATACTGTCCGGGCAGCTACTCCCCTTCCACTCCATCTTTATCCCCATTCAATGCCTCCACATCTAGGCCCACTCCTAAACCAGTCACCCCATCCCGAGCTCCCGTCTCCGCCTTCATTCCTCCTGTCACTCCCGCTCCTTTGCCTACTCCAATTCCCACTCCTCCTTCCGCCTATTCGCCACCTATCCAAATCGCACCCCCCATTCAATCTAAATCTGTTCCCCTTTCGGAGGTTGAAGGTCTCGTTAGGAAGCTTGTAGCGGATTCCTTATCCCACTCTAAACCTCATTCGCTACTAAACTATGCAAGCTCCCCAACGCTTACTTTCCCCCCGACTTCAAGGCCCCAAAGTACCGCAAGTATGATGGGACCTCCGACCCCCAATTTCATCTCGCCGGCTTCACCATGGATTCCCATCGGTGGTTATATGATCGGGTCCTCTTAGTTCACCTTTTCCAACAGTCATTGGAAGGGGAAGCTTTGAGGTGGTTTACCTCTCTACCCGCATCTGACCTTGTTAATTTTGACATAGTCTCCGAGCGATTCATCTCACACTTTTCATACATGGCCACTCAAGTCCCCACACTTTCCGACTTGATGGCAGAAAAGATGAAGTCAAATGAAGACTTTGTTACTTATGCCAACCGATGGAGGTCCATGGCTTCAAGAGCCGACATTCCCATCCCGGAGTCTCAAGCCATAACTCTCTTGGTTACCAACACTACCCCTGTGCTCCGTTCTGTTTTAATGTTAAGTGAGTTCCACTCCTTCTCACATCTTTATAACAGAGCCAGGGTGGTTGAAAACCAAATCAAGGACTCCTCTCTCCCACACTTCTTCGAAGGAAAGCCAAAGGCACGCAAGGCTGCCGCGGCACCCACCACCGAGGGGGTGACCGTCAATGAGTCTGTAGGTGCTTGCAGCCAGCCTTTGAGGCCTCCCAACAAATCCTCTATCCCTCCGTCCAATCCTCCCTCTAATCCTCACCAATTCCCATCACATCCTTCTAAGCCTTACTCTGCTGTTCCTCCTCCCTCTTCTGGCTACACTCGGCCTGGTCCTAAGAGGTCTCACTACCCTCCTCTCCCCGAGACCCTTGAGGACATATTCTTCGCACTCATGTCTTGCGAAGCTATCCGGCTCCCCCCACAAAGGGAAAACACAAATCCAAGGCTGGATACTTCCAAGTACTGTCCTTACCACCGCACCCATGGCCACGATATCAACAACTGTTTCACATTCCGTGACTGGGTGTATGATGTGAATGATCAAGGGAGAATCAACTGGGAGGATGTCAGTGTAGCCATAGCCAAGTCTAGGTACACTAAGAAGGAATTAGGCATCTTCCAGAACCCTCTCCCCAATCATCGAAACAGCAACCCCTCCTCCTCCAAGTCCCAGGAAAATGTCCACACCATGACTTGTTCGGAACCCCGGGTCGTGAGGAGAGAACAACAATGGGGGTAGAGGGCTTTGATGAGTGGTATCCATGTCCCACTGTAGAGTCCCAGGAACCTTCCACCTCGGTGGATGCCATTCTCGAGGAAAGACCCTTAGTGCTTATCCGACCTCCTCAGGACACCTACCCCACTGTCCTCACTTCCCTTGCCAGTGAGTCATCCACCAGGCCTCTCCAGTTGATTCTTCCAAGACCCTAAGAGGATGTTCATGTCACGCTTAGGAATCGGATTGTTCCTCCACCTTTGCGGCCGACTCAAGATGAGGAAGATAATGGGCCTCCACCTCCGGCTGGCACCGAATATGATATTCTTCAACATCTTGATAAGACGCCCGCAAGGGTGTCTATTTTAGAATTGATTCGGAGGTCGCCATCACACCAATCCACTCTCCTCCAGTTCCTCCAGAAAATCATGGTTAATGATGACCTCCCTCCTAGCGGGGTCACCGGCGCCATTCTCTCCCTCACCCAAGGACCCTCAATCTCTTTTTCGGACAAGGATCTCGCCACCCCCGAGTGTCGTTCTCTCCCTCTTTGTCTCACCATCAACCTCAATGGGGTTTCGGTGGACTCTACTCTTATCGACACCGGGGCCTCTATCAATGTTTGTCCGATGAAGACCCTTAAGCAATTGGGTTTAGGGGAAGAAAATCTGGAGAAGAGTTGCTCCACTATCGCCGCCTATGACAACTCCAAAAGGGTTGCCAAAGGCAAGATTGCTCTTAAGCTGGAAGTCGGACCCGTCACCATGTCCACCGAGTTCCTAGTTCTCGACGTCGATCCGGCCTACAAGGCCATCCTCGGTCGTCCGTGGCTAGAGCAAACCTTAGGGGTCCCTTCCACCGCCCACCAGTGCTTCAAATTCCCCTTCAATGGGCGGGTCATTAAGATTAAGAGCATTCCAATCCTGGAGACTCTTAATACTCTCACTTCGGAACAGATGCCACACCTTTTCATTCCAGATAAGGGGAAGAAGCCAGTCATGTCTCTCTTTGACTTCCCCTCACCCTGTGATTTGAGCCAATCTCCCCAATCGGATGAGAAGCCTGAGCAACCTCCCTGCCCTCAAGGGAAAGGTTGGGAAGTGATGGCCAACATCGGCTATGTCCATGGCCATGGATTAGGAAAAGAAAAGCAAGGGCAGATCCAGAGTGTTCGGGCCATTAGGAGGTTGTTGCCTAAAGCCGGACTAGGTTTCCACCCAGACCCTGTCCATCCCGATCCATTCATACCTTACCAACCTCTTACTTGGACCTTGAATGAACATTTTGTCCAAGGGGCCACCCAGCTAGGAACCAGAGAGCCACTCATCGAAGAACTGCCTTGCTCTGAGAGTGAGGAGGAAGAGGAAGAAGAGGAAAAGGCAGAAATAGAAGAAGTATGTGATGACTTCGGCCTCCTCTCTCTCTTTGGGTTTGATTCCCCCTCTTCACCATCTCCATCTCTACCCTCATCTCCCCCTGCTTCCAATCTTCCATCCACATCCTTCTCTTCTATTTCCCCTCCATTCCTGTCACCATCCCTGTCTCTCACTCATCCAGTCGAGGCTACCTTGAGTCAACAACTCATGGTTTTGGGCCTTGATTCCCAAAAAAAAAACGCCGATTATCAAAGTTGGAAGTGCGAGATCTCCATTGAGCACCCTTCCTCTTTGGAATCTCTTCCGCTCGGCCAAGGGCCGACGCTCTCCCCGTTAGTTTCTCACCCCTCTGGGGGTACTTCCCTTGTACATAGTTGTCCTGTACATAGCAGTCTAGATCCTAGTTTAGATTTGGGTTTAGAGTCAGGTTTAGGGTCCAGTCTAGAGTCAGGATTAGGAGAGTCTGGTCCCTCTCAACCATGCATTCGCAAAGAGAAGGGTAGGCAAGTTCCTGCCCGATATGTCATGGCCTTGGCCGAGAGGTGTGCCAAATTGAGTCAAGTCCCGGAATTTCTTGAGGAACCTGCCTTAGTAGAAACTATTTCTGATTTTGAAGAAGGTGATTCTGTAGATGACGGTCTAGGAGTCTATCTGCTAGATTTCAGTGAGAAAGATGGGCTAGGAGATCTTGGGTCAGAAGAAGAAGAAGACCCAGTGAGCTCCTATGTGGATGGCACAAAAAGGTTCGACGAGCCCACCACGGCTGCAGACGAACCTACTAAGGAAGTCAATCTTGGCACCAAGGAATCCCCGAAGACAGTGTTAGTCAGTGCCAACTTGAGTGAAGAAGAAGAGCATGCGTTGGTAGCTATCCTTAAAGAATTCTCCGACGGTTTTGCTTGGTCCTACGAGGACATGCCGGGACTCGACACCTCTTTGGTCGAACACCGGTTAGTCCTAAAAGCCGACGCAACCGCCGTCAAACAAAAGCTAAGGAGGCTACATCCCAAGCTAGCACTCAAGATCAAAGAGGAGATTGACAAATTGCACAAAGCTAAGTTCATCAGGGTTGTGTTATATCCACATTGGGTAGCTAATATCGTCCCTGTGATGAAGAAGGACGGTAAGGTTAGGATCTGTATAGATTTCCGAGACCTTAATCGTGCTTGCCCAAAGGACGATTTCCCTCTCCCACACATAGATGTCCTAGTGGACAACACTGCCGGGTTTGAAATGTTATCTTTCATGGATGGTTTCTCGGGGTACAACCAGATCCGTCTGGCGAGGAAGACCAGGAGAAAACTTCTTTCACAACACCCTGGGGGACCTATTGTTACGTCGTCATGCCCTTCGGATTGAAGAACGCAGGAGCAACATATCAAAGGGCAATGATGGCAATTTTTCATGACATGATGCATGTGCACATGGAGGTCTATGTGGACGATGTCTTGGTGAAATCGAAGACTCGACATGGCCATGCTGACATCCTCCGGGCGGTTCTCCAACGGTCTAGAGAGCATAAGCTTAAAATGAACCCCAAGAAGTGTGTCTTTGGAGTCTCTTCGGGGAAATTGCTTGGGTTCATAGTTAGCAAAAGGGGGATTGAGATTGATCCCAACAAGGCCAAAGCAATAATCGAAATGCCTCCTCCTAGGAACATCAGAGAAGTTAGAGGGCTGATTGGCAGACTTCAATTCATTAGGAGATTCATTTCCCAGCATTCAATCCGTTGTAAGCCCTTCTACGAGATGCTAAAAGGAGAGGCAAAATTTGATTGGAACGATAAATGTCAAAAGGCCTTTGATGAGTTGAAGAGTTACCTATTCAATCCCCCTGTTCTCGCTCCTCCGGTCCCGGGTCGGCCTTTATTGCTCTATGTATCAACTACTGAAGATTCAACTGGAGCAGTTTTGGCCCAATACGACGACGAGAAGAAGGAGAGAGCGGTGTACTACTTATCCAAATTGTTCAATGAAGCTGAAAAGAGGTACACCGCCATGGAAAGAACATGTGCAGCCGTCGTCTGGGTGGTCCAGAAGTTGAAGCACTATTTCCTGGCACATGAAGTGAAACTTCTGGCACGAATGGATCCAATTCGATTCTTGCTAGAGAAGCCCGTCCTAACTGAGCGGTTGATGCGGTGGCAAAGTTTTCTCAATCAATTTGACATCACCTACGTCAACCAGAAGTCAATCAAGGGGCATGCCATAGCCGAACACCTAGCCCATCACCCCTTACCTTCGTATTCTCCTGTCGACGAAACCTTTCCCGATGAAGAGTTAGGAGCCATCATCGATGGTGAGCCTTCATGGGTGCTTTACTTCGACGGGGCTTTAAATTCCAAAGGGAGTGGAATAGGGGCAGTCCTCCTCTCACCGGAAGGGGTAGTCATCCCGCACGCCTACCAATTAACCTTCCGTGCCACGAACAATGTGGCTGAGTATGAGGCTCTCCTAGTTGGGTTGAAGATGGCGTTGTTGCTCGGAGTCAAGGAATTAAGGATTATTGGAGATTCGCAGTTGATACTCCGGCAATCTCTCAGCAAGTACCAAACCCGGGACCCCAAGTTGAAACCATATCAAGAGTTGGTAGCAAAGGTAATCCGGCAGTTTAGGAAGCTCACCCTTGTCCACACTCCTAGGGCCCAAAACATCCTAGCAGATTCCCTCGCCTCTCTGGCCTCTTCCATTCCCATCCCTTTAGAAAGGTCCTCCGAAACCATCTCTGTTCAAAGGCTAAGAATCCCTTCTCATACTGATCCCTGGTTTGTCCAACTTCAATCTCCCTCCCATCAAATCAATGCACTCTCAAAGAGCCTGAAATCGACCTCGATGATGGCCATCCCTGGTATTTTGACATCGAGAACTACCTCAAAGATGGATCCTTCCCGGATTACGCCACTTCTGCCGATAGACGGGCTATTCGCCGTGTCTCCGAACGGTACAAGATCATAGGTGGCGTTCTCTACAAGAAATCCCTCAATGGGGTCTATCTCCGTTGCCTTGATGAAATCGAATCTGAAAGCATTGTTGAAGCTGCTCACTCTAGTGAATGTGGTGGCCATGTCAATGGTAGAGCAATTGCCCAGAAGTTGCTACGACACTATTACTGGCCTACCATGGAAGAAGATTGCACCCATTTCGTCCGTCACTGTGCTAAATGCCAATTACACGGTGATAAAATTCATGCTCCTTCTTCCTCTCTTCATCCCCTTATTGCTCCATGGCCTTTCGCCATGTGGGCATTCGATGTGGTAGGTCCCCTTGCGGATAGAACTGGAGAAATCCGGAAGAAATCCTTCATTCTGACCGCCACAGAGTACTTCACAAAGTGGGCTGAAGCAGAAGCGTTCATAGAAGTCAAAGCATCAACGGTTGTCAAGTTCATCAAGCGCAACATCCTTGCAAGGTTCGGCGTGCCTCGGGACATCGTCACCGACAATGGACCACAGTTCACCTCGCAGGAGCTCCGCGACATGTGTGGTAAATATGGCATTAACTTGCATCATTCATCACCATATTATCCACAAGGTAATGGACAAGCGGAAGCTACTAATAAAACTCTTATCAAAATAATCAAGAAAACGTGCAAATCTCACAACAACACTGACTGGCCAGAACGCTTAGTTGAAGCTCTCTGGGCTTATCGCACCTCAGTCCGTACTCCCACGGGGCAAACCCCTACGCTTTGACATACGGATCGGATGCGATACTCCCATATGAGATCTTCCTCCCTTCACTGAGAGTTCAATTGGATTCCGAACTTGACCCCGGTCAACGTCGGGAAGCTTTATTAGCACAACTTGAACTATTGGATGAAAGGCGAATGATAGCAGCTGACCACGCTCAGGTGTACCGCCAGAGAATTGCACGTTTTTATGCCAAGAGAGTCTTAGAAAGAAATTCGAAGTGGGTGAATTGGTTCTGAAGCGGAAAATCATAAAGGCACCAGGTCCCAGGAGCAAATTGCAAGAAAATTGGGAGGGTCCGTTCGTTGTTAAGGAAGCATACTCAGGGAATGCTTATAGATTAGTGGATGCCGAAGGAGTCGAATTGACGCACCCTTGGAATGCAGTCTACCTCAAGAAGTTCTATCCTTAGTCAGTTGGTCAGTCATTCATCACTTGTCAGCGGTTCGGGTTTAAGTCTCTACTTTTCCACTCGGTCACTAGTGAGGTAGGACTTATTCACACACCACACGATGTTGAGATATTGCCTTTGGCTAGAAAATCACTAGTACACTCGGGCGGTCTCATCCGGTCAATGTGTTTCCCCTATTCTTTTCCCACTCGGTCGTGTCTGGAAGCGGAACAAACTACGAGTAAGGGACACCCACTCTCTTTTAAAAGGACAAGGTCACCATAAAACAGGGGCAACTAATGAAGTAAGGGGCAAAATGTCAAAATCAAGCCTCAAAGGGGAAAAGAAGAGCCAAAAGGTCAAAAAAGGGTAGCAAAAAGTACGTACCCGGAAAAAGGCTGACCAACTCAAGGAGGTAGCAAAAAGTACGTGCCTCCACCCCAGAATGAAATAAGAAATGAAAAATTCTCCTGAAAACAATAGTTGACCAAGTCCGTTTGATATGAGATGTCGGTTTGGAAACAAAAAGTAGTTTGAACCAAAGCCCTACATGACTTCCTATACATTTCTTCCCTTTCTCTCAC
Source organism: Colocasia esculenta (assembly GCA_014218235.1). Lineage (NCBI taxonomy): Eukaryota > Viridiplantae > Streptophyta > Magnoliopsida > Alismatales > Araceae > Colocasia > Colocasia esculenta. The sequence goes on along the minus strand of CM024755.1, from coordinate 20,257,017 downwards.
TAGGGCAAGTTGATTGCATAAGATCCTCCGTAGTGGAAATATCAAGAAGGCTAAGGGCAATTTCCAACATCAAAAATTTCATGCACGTCCCTCCTCACTCTTGGCCTCTGTGGTTAAGTAGATCGTGTAAACCCTACACTACAACATGTGATGAATATGTGTCTTAGAGTCCAAAAATCCAAAAAACATAAAAATGCAAAAAAAATAATACAAAGAGAGTCTTTTGATGTATATATTTCACATTGTATAAATTTTCTCCCTTATTTTCAAAAGCCAAAAAATAAAAAAAAAAATCCAAAAAAAATTAGTGGTACCATGTATATATGCTAACATTCTCCTTATTTTCTTATCAAAACAAAACAACAAAAAATCAAGAAACAACAACAAAACACAAAAAAAATGCATGTGCATATTTCCCTTTCGGTTATTTTATGTTCCTATCTTTGATTAGAAATTAGCCCTTGACCAGATCTCAAGAAAGGTATATCGTAGGCAAGGGGCTAAAAGATCTACACTAACCTTTTTCTTTAAGTGTTGTGAATGCAGGAATCAAAGAACAGAAGCAAACGTTCAAGTGCACAAAAGCTCACAAAATCCTCAATATTCAAATATTCCACTATGATAATCAAGTCTGTGTACATATCATGACAGGGGCATACCCCTGGTGGTACAAAAGTGTCACTCCTCTCTCCTCTCACCCTCGCTAGGCCTCGCCTACGCGAGCTGCTGACCTCCTCCTCCCCCTCTCCGACGCCTGTCTGGAACGGAGGTCTCGTCGCAGTAGAGGCCTCTGGGCGCGCTCCCGCTCCTCGTCAACGGACGGATCCCTAATGACACGATGTCATCAAGACCCGAACACGGACCCCCCCTCCAGCCGCCTCCTGCTGAGTCTGTCGCTGCTGCTCCCGGCGCTTCTTCTTCAGCACCCGTTTCTTCAGGAACTCCAGATCCGCGACAGCCTGCACTCGGGCCTCGATGGCCCGTATCTTCTCGGCTCCGCATCCCTCGCACTGTCTCGGAACCTGTCATGCGACCCTCCATCCTCGACGATCCAGCCGCAGGGCCTCCACCTGCGCCTGGAGGGTCGCTACTCTCCTCCTGCCTGTCGCTGCACGCCAAAAAAGAAAGCAAACACGTCAAATCAATCAATCAAATCATAAGTGTTCAGGTTTGGTTCAGTGTCTTACCTCGTCTCGAGCTCCTGAATCCGCTCTTTCCCCTATCCAGGGCCTCTGCAGCGGACCGCCAGGTCCCCTCTGGCTGGCTGGGCGGACGAGCTCGCCCCTGCATCATGCTCGCCCCACCCTCTGCTGCTCCGCTCTCTGCATTCACATATCTTGGTCAGCAATCAAATCAATCAATATCAAATCAATTCAAGGGTTAATACCACTTACCATGTCCTGACCTCGGCCCGGAGCCTCGTCAGCTCCACCTCCTGCTCGGCCAGTCGCCCCTCCAAGAGGCGGATGGCCTGTGACTCCGCATCTGCCAAATGCTTCAAGGTTAGAATCAATTCAAATTCAGATCCGACCAAGGCTTAGAGTTAGAAGTTTCACTCACCACTCGTCGGTCAAGCCGAGTCGCCGGCATATCGTGCCTGGTAGTCCTCCATATAAGCCGAGCTGTCCTGAGGTCGGTCACTCGTGCCACCTGCTCGCCACATCGCGCCAGTATGCGACGGTGCTGCCGTGGTCTGCCCCCCAGTCGCGGTCCTCGGCAAAGAACCGCCGGCGTGAGTGTCCCTCTCTCCCCGGGGAGGGCACCTCGATGGCTGCTGGTGCCAGCCCGGGTCCGTACCACCACTCCAAGTACAGTACCTCACATGTCCCGAGGCACAGTAAAAGGAGGTGGCGGTCGAACAAGGGGCGACCTGCCGCCACCGCCGGGTGCGAGGCGTCCGCCTCCCCCACATAGGGGGTCCACACCACCTGAGAAGAACAGAAACACTGGTCAGTAACATCAAATGCAGCAGTAATTGAAAGAATGCAAAAGCTAGTTGAGGTTTCATACCTGTCGTGCGGGTAGTGGTCAAGTGCGACCCGCACATCCCCTGCCCTCCTGTCGGTGACCCTGGGTCCGGGGCCACCTCCCACCTCGTCATGAGAGGCACCATCATCTGGCGCCCCTCTACAAGTGTCCCGCGCCCCATGGGGAAGCGGGTTACCCCCAGATCTGCAAGAAGAGAATCAGTCAGTCAAGCAATTTAATCAATTGAAATTCAAGTTGAGCTTTAAAGGAAAATTGCGTACCTGAAGAAGGGGTGCCCCCAGTGCTCTGAGAGCGCTGCGAGCTGCTGGGAGGAGAG